>VDFB02000008.1:348906935-348946092 GCA_007258455.2 Sequoia sempervirens | reverse complement strand
AAAATCCACCTTTGGATGTACTGAGAAATCTGGGCAACCAAACCAACACAATTCCCAACCTTTTAGAAAATAGAATAAAGGTTTCCTTGAATTCAACCCCCCTCAAAAAACAACTTAGACTATCAATAACCAAGTAGCTTTTGTTAAAACCACGATATCCTTTAGCTATGGGGACCCAAAAAGATAATTCACTCCCTTAAATGATACCCTCCATAACGCAATTTCATAACTCTTAGAACATAAAATGATTACCTTGCCTTATGTTAAAACACCCAATCCTAATAAACCATTACCCATAAACTATAGACCAAATTCTTACTGCCATTATCATCGACAAAATGGACATGATATGAAACATTGTAAGTGTCTTAAACATCTTGTACAAGACTTCATTTATTCCAGTTGGCTTTCCATTGGAGGCGTTAATGATCAAGGAAATAAGTTTGTTTCCCATCCTAACCAAAAATTTCAAATCTTTACTAATCCTATGCCTAATCACAACATTTCATTTGTCAAATCTAGTGAAACTACAAAGAATGATGTGATGAATGTTAATACGGCTGGTGATAACAATGATATTATTCATCATGATCCTATGGATGATATTGTAGGAGTGATAGACATCATTCCTCATAAGGGAAGAACTAAAAATCCTCTCGAGATTGCTTTGTCCTCTAAAGATATACTTAAACATGCACTTGATGGTCCTCTTTACATAGTCCGTCGAATCTATGATAAGCCCACTAATGGTATATTAATAAATCTTGTCTATGGAGAGAATGTGATCACCGAGGAATTCTTACTTCTACATGAGATCTATCAAGATATATATGATAAACCTGAAAGGTGTAAATTTTTTTTACTTTCCTTTTAGGGTTTAGGACCTAGAAGGACAATCTTCACTAATTTTCACTCAAGAACAAGTACTTGAGATCTAAATGCAAAGGAGAAGGAGGTTTTGCAAGAGGGTTGTTCTAGGGGTTGAATGCAAACTATAAAGGGGTTCACCACCAAGTTTAGACTTGGAAAGACTAATTAAATGCAAGATGCAACACTAAACCCTAATTCAATGCAATGACCTACAAAATGACCTAAAAATATGAATAAAATAATACAAAAGCTACAAAAAATAATGTGTGCACCTAGAGATATGGAAATGGCTAGAAGGAGGTCTGAAACACAAGAAAATATACTTCTAATGTTGAGTGGGAATCATTCACCAAGCTGAGTGAATCGGTCCAGTTTTTGGAAAACTGTGCAAGAACATGAATCTTCCAAAAGGGTATCTAAATATGCAAAAATATGAATTTTGACTGGAACTAGGACTCATTCACCAAAAGTGGTGAATTAGTCCAGTTAGGGTTTTCTGAAGCTTCAAATTTTGATTCTACTCTTCTCTATCTTCTTTGTACTTCTTGATTGATTTCTGTATCCAAAACCTTGATTTTCCACTTGTAGGTGTTCTCCAATCTTCTTCAAGGCTTAATGACAACTTTGAATGATTTGAAAACTTTTCTCCAAGCTTTCTCCTTAGGAAATATGCAACCTAGACCTACAAATCACACACAAAGGAGAGGGAAAAATATTGTTGGGTTAGTAGATAGGGGTTTTCCTTGGCCAAACCCCATTTTGGTAATCAAACCTTGTAATGAAATCAAATGTAAAGGAGGAATGATGAATGAACAAAACAAGATGTTGCAACTCACCAAACCCTAGAAATAAGAGGCTGCAAACATGTATGCAATTTCTCCAATGGATGTAGACCTTGATTCTTGCTTGAAGGTGATAGATCTTGAATGAAATGCTTGCTTGAATCATAAAACCCTACACCAAAATTGTTAGCTCAACAACAAACATGATGCATGAAATCTTTGATACAATGATTGAAACTTGAATGCTGCTCTAAAATGCTTGATATTCTTCTTTTCAATGCTCTTGAATTCCTTTGAATTCTCTTGTGACCTAAAATTTTCTATAAGAATGCTCATTCAAATTTCTAGGTGTAAAATGAATGAAAGAAACTTGTATTTATACTCCATTATGCAAGAATTCCTGAAATTACAACACTACCAATTGACTTTAGATCTAGGAGGATAAAATCCTACTAAATTTTGAATTAATTTTGATTTTTAGCCACATAGGACTCCTTCGCCCAAGGTGGCGAATGAGTCCCACCAAGCCTAAATTTTGGGACCATTTTTAAAAATGCTAAGAAATGTGTAAAACGATGTTTGAGACCCTAAAATCTACATGGGACTCATTCACCCAAGGTGGAGAATGAGTCCCAAATCACTAAATCTAGGCCATTTAAGCCTGAAACACCTGAATTATGATTGGATAATGATTTGTGTCAGGATTATCCTCAAAAAGATGCATTAAATGAGGTTTGTGGATGTAAAATAGGGCCAATTAAAGCATAAGAAAGGCCAATTGTTAATGACAAGCCTAGAAAAGTGTGAAAGTGGGTCACAACACTTTACAACACTTTTAAAGAAGGTGCGATTAATATTGAAAAAAGGTTATTTAGGTGTAATTAATTAATAAGACCTTAGAAAAGTGTGAAAGTGAGTTACAACACTTCACAACACTTTAGCAAGGTACCATTTAAATCCATTAGTTCACAAGGGCCCAAGACCTAATGTGAATGTGTCAACCACATTACAACACTAAATCAAGGCAACATTAGACTTAATTCAGCAAGGAGGGCCCAAACAAGTGTGAAAATGTCCCCGACAACATTTTTCAACACTACAAAATTGAAAGCATGGATCAAGATGCATAATGGTTTCAGTTGCCCTACGATGGGATCAATCACTCTTCTTTTACAAATAGGACCAAAAACATTAGATATCTCATTCTTCGTCATCTTGCAGTCAGAGCAATCTCGTGTGAAGCTAGGCTATCCATGGCTTTGCTCCATGAATGTCGTCCCTTCGGTTGTACATAAATGTTTAAAGTTTCCCTTTGACAATGAAATTTTCACCATCCATCATAGTGGCTTCAAACCTTTGTCTTCCCGTGGAAACTTTTCATTAGATTTCTTTTGGCTCAAGCCTATAAAACCTATCGAACCACAATAATACTTCTTTTTCAAATCCTATCAAAAGTTCAAGCTAAAGAAAATGGCAGAATTATCCCTCTGAAACATGCCTCAATCTACTATCATGGCATCAAGCTAGCTAGGGAGAAGGGGATTTCTAAAATTTGGGTTGAAGGGGACTCATTGAATATTATTAATTTCCTAAAGAATAGGTCCCCTCCTTCTTGGTCAATCGAAAGATTCAGTGTAGACACCCTTTCCATGTTGAATGATTTTGATAAGGTTTATATTTCCCATGCCTTACGTGAGGAAAATGGGGTGGCATATTTTTTGGAAAATCTTAGGGTGGCATCAACTAGATCTTGGGAGGTTAATGATAACCTGTCGATTGAGTTAATTGCCTTGCTTAATAATGATAGCTTTTAATTATTTGGAGGAGGCCATCTCTTCAGTTGTTCTTAATGGATGACATGGTAATTATGATCATTTCAGGATGTTGCTAGCCATTATTTTCTTTTGTACCTCAAAAGGAAGGCCCACACACTTTTTGGGTGCAATTTTACCCTTGGCCTTATTGTTTATTTGCATTCAGTTTTTGTGGAGTTTTGCTCGTGTGATCTGGTCACCATTGAATATGGGTGGGGGTAGGTGTAGGACTGAGCCTCTTTCATGTGATGAGATCAAAGCAAATTTTGATGTTTGGGAAATTTTATAGAAATGAGGGTTTACTTTGTTTATGGAGAGATTACATGGGTTTAAGTTGAATGTATCATGGGACTTTGTTGATGCTTGGAATGGCAGGGTGCTGAGTATGTTTGGAAGGGACATCACTATCAATGAGGAGTTTATTGTGGAAGTTACGGGGATGTCCACTGAAGGAAGGAAATTCTACAGGGAGAAAGCCTTGTCTATGGCTGCCAAAATGAAATTTCTACAGGACAGGGAGAAGGCTAAAATGGTGAGACTCAACTATGGGGATTATGACGGCTCCAAAATCAAACCTAGCTAGGGCGAGGTGGCCATGGAATTGATGCACTATTTTACTTTGGATGGGAGGTATACTTCTCTATATGGGCACCATTTCGTGATGCTTAACCACTTCCGTCATGGTAAGATAATTTATTTCCCTTTATATCTTCTTCTTAAACTTTAGAAGGAATCCTAGGAATCCCTTCTTACATGAGGGATTGATGTTAATTGTGGAACACATAAAATCTAATCTTGTTATTGAGTCCCTTGTTCTTGTTAAGTATGACAAGTTGAAGAAGAGGGAAAAGGGGAGTGAGAATTTTGAAATTGAGGGGGTGGAGGGAAGTGTAGGGAAAAAAATTAAGGAGGAATCTGATGCGTTGTTGGATGGTTACCACACAGACCTAGATTATACTCCTTCGTCTAGGGGAAAGAAAAGCTCTACTATAAAGGAAAAACCTTCCTCATCAAGTATGAAACATAGAATTCAATTGACCTACGATGAGGAGGTTGTGGAGTGTAAAGCCAATAAAAAGAAGACTTTGAAACATGGGCCGGTGTGTTCCTAGGAACAAGTGGATAAGTTGTAGGAGGGAATTGGGGTCATAAGGTCAGAGAGGTGGTAGATTTGGTGAATGATGACCTGAATGGTGGTAGTGGTAGGGGGGCCCAGTTAAGGGGAAGGTGAATAGTGTGGTGGAATTGGAGGATTCTCCTATTGTGTCAGCATCTAAAGACAAAGGTAAGGATAAGGTTGATTCTCTCAAGGGTTTCCAAGAAGATGACCCACTCATGAGATCCCATCAAGGGAGGAGCTTGTATTGGGGTGCAATGGACTTTACGTAGGCATCTGGATTAGTCAAGGAAGGGGCTAATATCTCTTAATTTTCTTATGTGGCTGGTTTAGGAGGTTCAGGACCTCCATAGCAAGTATGGCACAATTTCTTGATGCAATATCTCTACTCTTAGAAGCTTGAAGGAGAAGGATTCTATCTTCAATATGGTGAAATCGTTGAATTCTATCCTTGGTCTAATGGTGGAGGATGTGGTGAATTTGAAAAAAGATCATGGTCCTAGGCTATCCATGATGGAGAGGAATTCCTTGTAGTTGCGTAAAGACCTAAATATGATGATTAATCTTAGCAAGGAGAAGCTCAAATCCTCTGCTAAAGGTCTAGTGTTCTTGAAGGAAAAATCTAGGGAATGGATTGGGAGATTGTTGTTTAATGAACTAGTGAACTAGGATGAGGGGGAGGATGCTAAGAAGAGTATGCAAGTTGCTGACTTGGGCACAGGTTTGAGTGTTCGTACTTGGAGAAAAACCAAAAAAGAACAAAGTGGTGTCGAGGCAAGATGTTGAAGAGATCATGGAAATGTATGACAAGGTGATATCTAAAGATTTGAAAGTAGCCATAATGTTAAAAGGAACTTCTTTATATGTTTCTTTTTCTGTTGTATTTTGTCTAATTTTTTGTGTCTTTGGCTATTGTTGGCCGATGGTGAGTTGATTGTTGTGTAATCAACCTAGTTTTTATGTTGGTGGGGAAGTCAATTTTCTTTATCATTGTTTCCTTTTCTTTTTGTACAGGGTTTCAGGGCCCCTTCATAACCTATTTATCACTAATAAAAAACATGCCTCAACCTAAAATGAGCCTACCATCCTTGATTAAACCATGATTGAACCTAAATAAATTCCAAATAATGAAAACCAACCTAAGACAAAACCTTCACCTACTTCCTAAAAAATCCCTAGAGACAATGAAAACAATCCTATCATGCCTCCTAGAATAAAACAAGTTTACAAAGTCAAAGAGAAAGTGGTTGAACAACCTCCCGTGGTTCCTTTTGTTCCTCCCCTTGGGGAAGAAAAGAAACCTATGGTTGATCAACCCGCTCCTACAGAAACACAACTTGAAAATAGAACTAAAAGAAACAAAAATGCTAGAGAGCGTAGGTGTAGACGTCGTGCCCCTGCTCACAGGTTACATGAATAAATAAAAAAAGAAAATCAAGATCCAAACTCGATTGAAGCAATGCATGATGAGTCTCCGCCCACCTCAAAACATAACGATCTTATAATGCAACCACAATAAGAGTTGAACCCTTCTTTAGACATTATCATTTTACCTCCTATCATGATTCATTTATATAATGATGAGGAGATTACTAAAATTGATGAGGAAGTGCATAATGAATTGAATACATTGTTTTCCTCTTCAATGAGATTAAAAGACAATTCTTCTAAGAAGAGTGTTGAACTTGGTGATGTCCCTAGTTCGGCACTTTCATTGTCCCTTTGGCTAGCTATCTGCCTTCAATATATAATGAACATGATTGGGATGTGGTCGACCTACTTTAGGTTGACTTGCATGTCCCTTACTAATTTCTTTGCATTATTTCTTTTGTGTGATTGCATGTGAGTAATGTGATCCCCCATAATGTTTTGTTTGATGTCTCTCTCTTTTTGTGACATTCCTCTATTTGTACCTTCATTCTTCTATATGTCGTACATCTTTTACTTTTCAAATTTTATCTTTTCTTTGTCTTATGTTTTCCTTTTTGGGATGACGCAAGGCATCGAGACATTCATGTCTCTTCCATGTTGACCCAAAATATTTTCCTTTATCTTTTATTTGTCTAATGTTTTCCTTTTGGGGATGACATAAGGAATCAAGACATTCATGTCTCTTCCATGTTGACTTGAAATATTTTTATTTGTTTTCGCTCTCTTTGTGTCATTCTTCTAGTTCTATTAATATTCGGGGAATGATGACAATTATGAGCTCTCTAAAAATATTGTAGCAAGAACATACTGACCCAAAATCCATAGATCCCTCATGTGTTTGGAGTTTCATTTTTGGGGGCAACCCCTCTCTTTTCTATTGCATGATGTAGCTCCATTTGGAAACATATGACTTGAAATAGGGCTTTCCAAGTTAGCTCTCATGTCTTCTTTATTTCTAGCATTTATCATTTTCTACTTTAAAGTAATTGTTCACAGTATGGTGTTTAGCAATTTCTTTAAAGTGTGAGCATACATTGGCATTATTATGATTATTATTATTTTATTTTTTTTTAGACTGCAGGCTTGGCATTATTATTTTCATGGTTCATGGTGTAGTTTTATTATTTCATGTGATGTGCTTTTTGTTTTGTGGATGACATTGGGTGTTATTTCCTTCAAGATCATGATTTATATTAGCATATTATATTCCTCTTAGTGGCTTGATGCGACACACTACATCCCCTAAGTTGTGAATATTCTATTCTTTGATTGGTTCTCTCTTGGAGACATTAGGCACAATATCCCCTAAGTGAAGACCTTGTATGTGTTGGAATATGGATTGGGGAGATTGTTTATGGCTTCTATAGTTTTCATTGATAGCAACTGAATTCATTATCTCGATCCACAAAATAGGATCTACTTATACCAATAGGAAATGTAGAAGACAATGTGTTATCAACAAAAAGCATGAAGAATAGGGTATCTGATCAGTTAATCGATCTGTATGCTTCACCGGATCATAATTTTGTGTTGTGGATCCCCAGGAAAGTTTTTTAAGCGTGTATGTTACCTTATTGGTAAGTTTTGTGGTGTTGTAACAATCGGTGTATGAGTTAGGAGATTTGGTAGAATGATTTTATGTTTATTTGCTCATTGTGGCCGACTCAATGAATGTAGCATGTCATAGATGTATAAGGAGTAGTTGTTTAATTGTTTCTAAGTTTAAGAATTTTTTTGGGTCCCATCTATGTATTAGCTAACTTGTGTGGGTGTGCATTAAAGATTGCTCATTATTTGAGCTGACTGTTGGAGATTATTTCATGTTTTGTTGAAGCTGACTTAAATGATTAAAATCTTTGCTAGCAGATATATATATGAGATCGGTAATTCATTTTTATAGAGAGGATGAAGTGGTGAGAAGGTGTGAATGTGTGAAAAGAGTAGAAAAAATTTATGAGCAAACATCAAAAGATCAGTTGAGTAAATTTTTCTTGAGAAGAAGAAGATTATTGTGAATTAAGGTAGAGCAGAGCAGAGTGAATTGCAAGATCAGACAAAAGGTTCAGAATCTATTTTATGTGCTTCATCGGAACTGAATCCAGGCATTTGTAGATGTTATCTTCTTAGTTCAATTTTTGGTAATCATAAACATTTTTCAAGGCAGTGAGCCTTCCTTATTTCGAGCAGTGAGCTCTAGGGAGTGTGCCTGAATGCAAGTGCATTCCCTTTTATGCATACTTTTAACAGAGTATAAATTATGGATTAATCTCCACAGTGGTTTTTCCCCTAATAGGGTTTCCACATAAAAATATTGGTGTAATGGTGTTTTGATCATCTTGTTCATGTGCTTGCACCTTTATTTCTATTTATGTACTAAAAATAGTTTAAGATCTGAACTGAAAGTCTAATTTGTCGAACACTGATTCACCCCCCTCCTCTCAATGTTCCTTGAGTTTGAAAATTGGTATCAGAGCACAGTTCTTCTATAGAAGTTTAACAACTTGAGGTGGATCTTGGAATACAATGGACTCTAGTGGTCTTCAACAACAACTTATGGTGGCACTTGATGATCTTGATCAGTCTAAAGCAGAAGTCATGGAAATAAAAGAAAATCTTGTGGATGTTGAGAAATTCATTCAATCATTGAAGGATAAAATCAATGAGTCAAGAGAAAAGAGGAAGGAACTTTGTGATCAGTTGAAGCAGAAAGAAAATAAAAACTTGGAATATTTTCACTTGAATCAGACCCTAAAAGAGATAACTGAAGAATGTGAAAAACTTGCTAGAAATAATGCTACTCTGAAGCTTGAGATGGAATTTGTGGCAATAAAGCTAACTAAGGAGATTGAATAAAGGAAGAAGAATGAGGAGAATGCAATATAGTAAATAATGGATTCATTCAGTTGGAGATTGAATTGCAACAATCCAGAAACAATGAACAAGAACTTGAAAGACAAATAGTTATTCTCAGAGATGAACTCACTACTGCAAATGAGTATAAGGAAAAGTTTAGGATTAGTTCTGCTAAGCTTGATGAGTTGACTAAAGGATAGAAGGATGGAAATGATAAGCAAGGTCTTGGATATGAGAAGGAAGAAAGCTCTAGATTTGAACATAAGGATTCTAGACAAAGAAATCAGATGAACAAAGGCAAAAGGTATCTAGTAAGACAACCCAATGCTCAAAAGTTTAATGGTTACTACTTTTCTTGTAATAAATTTGGTCATATGGCTTCTCATTGTAGAAGTAAAATAAATTCAAGTATTCTATCATTTCCTAGTCAATGTTTTAGTTGAAAAAAGCTTGGTCACAAGTCTATTCAATGTAGAAGTATGTCTGTCAGTTTAAGAAATGATAAGTAATCTATACTTGTGGAAGATTTAGGAATGTTGCTAATCAATGTAGATTAGGAGGAAATTAGTGGAATGAGTGGTCTAGACAGAGAAATCTGGTGTGTTATAGTTGCAACAGATTTGGTCACATTGCAAGATTCTACAAGAACAAAAATATGGACAGAAGAGGTCCAGTATACAGAGGGAGAATTTTGAAAAAAGATGACAAAGGAAAAGGAAAAGTGACTATGGAAGAGATAAGATGTCAGATGAAGAAAATGTTAGAAAAGAAGAGTGAATTTGATGAAGGAAATAAGCCCATACCGAAAGTAGCCTTCGGTAATTCCTCCAGAAATTGATCTCAGGCCATTTTCCTAGGGGGAGTTTTTCAAGGAAAATACTTTGGCCCCCTATTGATAGCTAGCACCAAAATGTAGAAAATTGTCAGTAGTTGTGATAAAATTTTGAAAATGCATCAATGATCACTTATGCAAGAACATGAGAAGTAGAAGGTCCGCAGACAATTTTTTTTTTGTTGTCTAAGAAAATAGAGTTATTGGAACTCCTAGGGAAAAGTATTTAATGCAACTAAAAAGGTTAGGTGCATGAAGACATAAAAGGGTATTTGGAACTCTCATTTATCACCTTGCATTGAAGAAGAATAGAAGGAGAGCCTCTGCAATGAAATATCAAAGGAGTAAAGCAAATTCAGTGACAAATTCTTCAGGTATTTCAGTTGCTTGTAGAATTTCAAAATTTTGTGCTCAGTAGAAAACCTTGTTCAGTACAAAAAGTAAAATGAAGCAAATAAAAGGAACAATGACTTTGGATGAATATAGTAGTAGGAAGATTAGGGATGTAAGAAATTTTTTTCCAGCCGGTGAATTGAAGTGGCTTAAAGGTGTGAAACATAAGAATTTGGTCATTTGGAATGAGTTTCCTTATTTCGTCAACACGAAAGTGGTCAAGTTTATCTTGAACAGATTAGATGATGATATCCTTACTCTGGATAAACCCTATCACATTTCAAAAGAGGTGATTAGAAATGTAATAGGATTATGCAATATTGGAGATGTTCTAAAAAATAAGTTGATTCAGAATCAAGTGGTTGAAACCCTAACTGGAATAAAAGAAGATCAAAGAGCTCTCTTAATTTCAACAATCAAAGATCCAATAACGAGGTACATTGCACATGGAATTTCATATAAAAATTTCTTCAGAAATAGGGAAGGATCAACCTTGGCAGGCATAGTTTACATTTTGCACAAAATGATAATGGAAGATGAAGACTTTGATCTGTGTGGATTGCTGAAGGATCAATTGATGGAAATGTGCAATTGATGAAGGATGTAGATTACCCCTTTAGGTTTGGTACCCTAGTTATATTCATTATGATGTATTTTTTGAACTGCTTTCCTAATAATGATAATGTGGTATGGAAGGAAAATGAACCCGTTTGCAAGAAATTTTTTAAACATTTCAATACTCTAGAAAATTGTGAGCAAGTTCTTGAAAATTTCTTTAGAGAATTGTTGGGAAAGTTTGGAATAGTTGGCATCTCTCTTCTGGTAAGAGCAATTGAAGTTGGGTCCTCTTCTGGTAAGGTGGAGAAGAAGCATAAAAGAGATCTAGAGTTTGTTGATGACATTCCTCTAGCACACAAATCTCCAAGAACTGAAGAAAAAGGAAAATAGCAAGTAATTGTGGATATACCAGATGAAGATTCTGATGATTACACTCCAAGAGATGAATTGAAATCAGTTGAACTGGATGTGATGATAGCAGAAGAAAGTGATGAAGAAGGTGATTTATTCAAAACAAAGATACTTAAGAATGTTCAGGAGGAAGATGGAATGCAAAAGATTCCTGACATATGGTTAAATGGACCATCATATGAAAAAAACTTTATTGAGAACACTCTAGGCAGATACTTTGTGCACAACAACATTGAATTGGAAAGTTTGCAGAATGTACTTCTAGAATAATTGATTGAATATATCAGGGAGGCTATGGCCTCTATGCCTCAAGACAGGAACGAGGAAGAAGTAATTCTACATTTGAAGGAGCAGTTTAGGCTATCTCTCACCAAACTAAAAAAGAAAATGAATTTGTTAAGGAAATGCATTGACTCAACAAATAAGGTCTATAATTATTGTCTTCAGTGGCCTCATGTGATTGGTAAATACAAGGACAAGCTGGAGCAAATTGAGAGTGAGTTGATCAGAATTGGTCAAGATTACAATATGTTTCAGGACCGGGATGGAGCAATTAAGAAAAAGATTCATGAGTTGCAGGCTGAGCATGCAAAGGTTCACTTTGCCAGAAACACTCTTATGGACATTTTCTGGAAAGTGAAGGATCTTACTAAATGCAGATTGGAGCATCAAATTGAAATTCTGAAGAAAGGAGAGAAGTTGGAAGAAGCAATTACAATTCTAGAATCCCTCATTCAGATAATCAAACAAACATCATAAAACAACAGTTTGATAATAATTATTGGGATTGCAGTAGATGCTTGGGAGAAATTTCTTCCGGAGATAAAGGATAAGTATATAATAATTTTCTGATTTTTGCAGTAGTTGTAATTTCTCAAATTTTGATCAATTTTTGTATCAATAAAGGGTGAGAGAGTGCAGTGTAAATTTTAGCAAAAGGAGAGTAAGTCATTTTTTTTTTCATTAATGTCAAAGGGGGAGGAGAGCAGTGAAAAATTTCTTGACATTCTAAGGGGGAGCAATTTTTTGTTGTGTTTTGAAATTTTGAGTTTTGGTTCTGACACTTAGTCATTTTTCACTAAGTGTTGCCATCAATGCCAAAGGGGGAGATTGTTTATGGCTTCTATTGTTGTCATTGATGGAAAATGAAGTCATCTCGGTTCACAGATCAGGATCTACTTTACTGGTAGGAAATGTAGAAGACAATGTGTTACCGACAAAATGCATGAAGAATAGGGTATCTGGTCAGTTAGTCGATCTATATGCTTCACCGGATCATCATTTTGTGTTGTGGATCCCCAGGAAAGTTTTTTAAGCATGTATGTTACCTTATTGGTAAGTTTTGTGGTGTTGCAGCAATCGCTGTATGAGCTAGAAGATTCGGTAGAATGATTTTCTATTTATTTGCTCATTGTAGCCGACTCAATGAATGTAGCGTGTTGCAAATGTATAAGGAGTAGTTGTTTAATTGTTTCTAAGTTTAAGAATATTTTTTTAGGTCCCAACTATGTCTTAGCTGACTTATGTTGGTGTGCATTAAAGATTGCTCATGATTTGAGCCGACTGTTCGAGATTATTTCATGTTTTGTTGAAGCCGACTTAAGTGATTAAAATATTTGCTAGTGGATATATATATGAGATCGGTAATTCATTTTTAAAGAGAGGAAAAAGTGGTGAGAAGGTGTGAATGTGTGAAAAGAGAAGAAAAAATGTATGAGCGAACATCAAAAGATTAGTTGAGTAAATTTTTCTTGAGAAGAAGAAGATTATTGTGAATTAAGGTAGAGCAGAGCAGAGTGAGTTGCAGGATCAGAAAAAGGTTTATAATCTATTTTATGTGCTTCATCAAAACTGAATCTGGGCATTTGTAGATGCTAGCTTCTTAGTCCAATTTTTTGTAATCACAAACATTTTGCAAGGCAGTGAGCCTTCCTTATTTCAAGTAGTGAGCTCTATCCAATGTGCCTAAATGCAAGTGCATTCCCTTTTATTCATACTTTTAATAAAGTATAAATTGTGGATTAATCTCCACTGTGGTTTTTCCCCTAAGAGGGTTTCCACATAAAAATATTGGTGTTATGGTGTTTTGATCATCTTGTTCATGTGCTTGCATCTTTATTTATGTTTATGTGTTGAAAATGGTTTAAGATCTGAATTGAAAGTCTAATTTGTTGAACACTGATTCACCCCCCCCTCTCAGTGTTCCTTGAGTCCAACAATATGAACTAAGCAAGGCTCCTTTGAATGTTCTTTATTGCTGCATTTACATTTTTAGTTATATAGCCACCTTGCATAACACACATTGCATGTTTATGGATCCATCTTGTTTGTTCATGAGTTCCAAGCATACGAAGCTTTGCTTATCTCATGAAGCTCGAAGTTCATTGTTGTGTGGTGCCTTATCAAAGTTAGCAGGAGGTATAACTTTGGTATGGTTTGATGGGAAGCCGATTCAAGGCATGACTTTCCCATAGCCACTCACACATGTGTGTGAGTACATATTGACCATGTGTGTATGTGTCTCACCTTCTTGGATTACTCACCTAACAGACAGCCCGAAGTTTTGATAGCTTAGAGTGAGCATGTATTTTTTGGACAAATAGCCTAGATATGATCCATATTGTGATGGACAACCAATTGAAGCTTGATCCACCCCCTACTTTTCCTTTATTCTTCTTTTCTATCTTGTCTTTGGCAGTGTATGCTTGTTCCTTGTGATTTCTCTTTATATCATTATCATGTGTGTTCTTTTATGCCTATGTTGGTTTGCCATGGGATCTTGATCTTGGGGGCTTGATCACCCCTCTTGATTGTTGTCATCCTATCTTACCAACATTGGGGCACTGGGACCCATCTTGATGTGTGTTTGTCTACTTTAGTGTGAGTTTGAAGCAAGTCCATCCTCTCACTAAAGTGGGGGCTAAATGTGGCAACAGAAAAAGTATCCCTTTTACTTTTCCTTGCTTCTTTGGATCCTTCTTGTAAAATTGAGCTTAATGTTGCCTTGATTTAGTGTTGTAATGTGTTTGACAAATTTGCATTAAGTCTTGGGGCCTTGTGAACTAATGAACTTAAATACCTTGCTAAAGTGTTGTGAAGTGTTGTAACACACTTTCACACTTTTCTAAGGTTTTATTAATTAACTAAACCTAATAAAACTCTTTTTAACCAAAATGTACCTTAATCATACCTTATTTAGAGTGTGCTAAAGTGTTGTAACACACTTTCACACTTTTCTAGGTTTTCATAAATAATTGGGCTTCTGTATGCTTTAATTGACCTTATTTTGCATCCACAAGCCTCATTTAATGCATCTTTTTGAGGATAATCCTGACACAAATCAATATCAAATCATAATTCAAGTTTTTTTAGGTTGTTTGGCCCAGATTTAGTGATTTGGGACTCATACGCCATCTTGGGTGTATGAGTCCCACCTAGGGTTTTGGGTCCCAATCCTAATTTTACACCTTTCTAAGCATTTTTGAATTTGGTCCCATAAATTATGCCTAATGGGACTCATACACCACCTTGGGTGCATGAGTCCCATGTGGTCCAAAATCAAAATTAATTCAAATTCTTGGTTATATTTTATCCTCCTAGATCTAATGTCAGCTTGTAGTGTTATAATTTTGGGAATTCTTGTATAATTACGTATAAATACAAGGTTTTTTCACTCATTTTCACCCAAGACTTTTGTGAAAGCATTCATAATAGAAAATTGGAGTTCACAAGAGAATTCAAGAGTTTACAAGATCATTCAAGAGTCTTCAAGAGAAAATTATCAAGCATTATATAGCATTATTCAAGCATCAAGCATCATGTCAAATTATTCATGCATCATGTTTATTTTTGAGCTAACAATTATGATGCAGTGTTTTATGATTCAAGCTAATATTTTATTTATGATCTATCACATCCAAGAAAGAGTCAAGATCTACATCCATTGGAGCCATCTCACACATGTTTGCAATCTCTTATTGCAAGGGTTTGGTGAGTTACAACATCATATTTGCTTCATTCATCATTCCCCATTCCTATTTCATTTTTGTATAGGTGTGAATTTGCACCCCTTATGCAAATAACCCTTTTACACTTCCTCACCTTAGAAAACCAAATTCAAAGGTGAAATTCCACATTTTCTAGCTGCCTTCATTCCACTTGTCATTTGTCTTGTGCATTGGTAGAAGAATTTTTTTCAGGGACGACTGCGCTACGCGCAGACATACATGCAATGTGCTTATGTACCTAACAAATTCCTGCATTTGAAGCTAGAAGAGGCATTACACTTCCCATTGGGGTTAGTTTGTAATGTCCCTCTTCAACTAAACAACCCTAAAAATGGCAATTTCTCTCATCCCACCTTCAATAAACACTTTTCCTTCATTCATTTCATCTTCTACACACTCTCTTTTGGAATTCTTGAGCACTTCAACTTCATTTTCTTGGTATTCTTCACTCTCAATAGTAGTCTAGCACTCCATAGCAGCAACAACAACACTCCATCAACTCCGCAAAGCAAATGTGGAACAAGCCATTGTAGCAGGGGTTTGAGGTTTTGCAACACCTCCCTTCATCACAGTTGAGGCTTTGGTGATTGTTCAAGCTCTCTTTCTCCATCATTGGCTAGTGAGCTCTTGGTGGAGGTGGTAACATTTCACTCCTCTCCTTTATGATTTGATTGAGTAGCTCTTTACTATTTTGTAGTGTTACTTGCTTTTTCTCCTTCTCTACTTCTTTATCATACATTTCTCTATTGTTGCTATCTTGGGTGTTCGTGGAGTTGGAAACGCCAAAATGGGGGCCTAACTGAGGTAGACCTCCATATTTCCCCCAACAATTTTCCCTCTTTCCTATGTGTAGGTGGACATGCTTTTTGGAGCTCATTGGCAAATGAGCATATTTGTGAGATTATCTTTGTCACCTTAGCTATCATATATTTACTTTATCATATCCATTTGTATCTTTCCTACTTCATAGTTCTGTTTTGTTCCCTTAGAAGTGATTAGCTAGGCTGTTAGCTTGTTTTATCGTAGTTCATACTATGTTTTTGGTCCTCTAATCGTACGGATGCCAGTGTGTCACGCTGTCGTCTCAGAACCGCACTTTCGTCCTTGGGAAGAGAGCTACCTAAGGTACAATGTTAAACCCAAAAACTGGCTTTCCTAGCCCCAGTTTGGATTTTGGGTCTAAAGAGTGGTTGCAAGGCCTTATAGTCCTCATCATTCTTGTCCCTCATTTGAAACATCCCTTTAGAGTGAGGTAAATTAGGGCAGCCTTCCGCTCTTGGCTCTTCGTGACCTGGGGCCTTGACGTGGTCGGTCCCCCTCTTAAATTTTTGGTGAACCCGACGTGAACCATTTTGGTTCCATTTTGTGATACTAAAATCTCCTTTCCTCGAATTCTAGGAGTGTTGTAGATGTGAGTGTTGTTAGGCCTTCGCCTGACAACCCAACCTGTGACCCATAGTAGGCATAGTTGGAAGGTTCTAAAAGTGTTGCATGATGAAATCTTAATTAAGCCACTGTCCTATTTTGTAACCTTTGGAAGACTTTGTGAGATTACCATTTAGTGTGAGAGATGATCTCTTTTTTGCATCAACCTATCCCCTCTACGAAAATTGTGAGAAGTGGTGATGGTATAAACTTCACCTTGTAGGATCTATCGATGGGTTTTAATAGTGAAACATCTCCTCTCTACATCCTTGCGCGAATCAACAGAAACATCATAGTAGGTGTTCTTGTTGATCTAACATCTCAAATGAACATTATAACTGAGGATATCATGCTAATAAAATTATTGCACAAAGATGGGTATGGTGCACCTGTGAGCACCATCTACACACATGACAGAATTTCCATACCTCCTTTGGGTAGTATCGTCTTGATGGTTTTGGTTGGACCTAAATCCATAAAGATTTTGTTCAACATAATCCCTAGATCTGAACTCTTTAGAGTGAAGCTAGTTATCCCCTGGTTAGTAGCTATGAATGTGGTACCCTTGGTTGTGTATAAATGTTTAAAATTTATCCACGAGGGTTCCGTGCATGTAATTCATGACACCTGTTTTAAACCATTGGTTGCTTGTGGTAGTTACTCCTTGAATTACTCTTGGCCTGCGCTCATTGGTCCTCTTCCACTTAGGAAGGACCTCCTATACCAAATGTATCAAAATTATAAGAAAGGATGTTTAAGGCCAAACGTGAGATACCCTCCATCACCTTATTATGTTTCACATAGGTCATGTTTAAAAGTTGATAGTGGTGCCACCAAGGCATGTAGAAGAGAAGAAGAGAATCGGTCCTGAGATCCTCCTTCTTCCTCTTTCGCTGATTAGTTTGACACTTCCTTTCACCCCATTATGGCGCCATCAGATTCCACTCTATGTCTGCGGGAGAATCCTATGGTGCCAACTTGGTGGAAGCCTAATCATCCCATGTTCGAGCTTCCCATTCTTCCCATGGAGCCTAGGCCCATTCAGTATCGCAGGAAGAAAGATCCCCATGGAGAATCCTCTATGTCCCAGCCTCTATGGCCTCCCATCACTCTTGCTCCAAAATTAGTAAGCCGAAAGAGGCTCGTTAGTGAAGCACTAGAGTTGACTCTCCTTGCTGTTTTCCAACGTGCTACTCCCGTTCAGGAGCATGTCCCTCTGTTGGAAACAACTATGGAGGACACTCCCATGGCTGAGTAGGAGCCTCAATTTCCTTCACAGCCTCTGGCCTCTAGCTTAAAGAGTCATAGGAACCACCTTGTGCATGAGTGCAAGTGCCAATGAAAGGCTCTCGTGGCTGAGGAGGCCGTCATACAGAGGAAGGAAGAGGAGATGAATGCCCATGTATTAGGGCCCCATGTTGCATCCTCCTCTCTCCTCCCCTCTGCTTTCATTCAATCTAGATCTACATCACTTTCGGCTTTCGCTATGAGTTTGAATGCACCTAACCCTAAAAAGGTGCAGGTGTTCATCACTCCTTCGGTGGAGAAACCTTTGTTGATGTCCCTTCTAGATGTTCTGCCTTTCTCAAAACCTATAGATATGCCAAACACTTTGGTGGTATCTACTGTGGTTTTCTCCTCCTATTCTTCCTCCACACCTCTTGCTTCATCTACGGGGAGTTCACATCCCCTGATGGAGCAAAAGGTGGAGAGTGGTCCTTCTAGCAATGAAGGATGCAAGAGGAGTCCACCTCCCTTGAAAGGTGGTCTCGCGCTGACTTGTTCTGTCTTGGTGATGGAACCAGTCCCAACTTCTTCTAAGTTCATAGCCACTCCCAAATCATTCGGTGAGCCTAGCGATGAATCTCGAGCACAACTTTCCCCTTCCATTGAGGTACGACAGGGAACTCCAAAAAAGTACATGTTTAACTCTTTGGATGAAGTTCTAGCCTTTTTACCAATCTTTGCAAAATCATTGACCATAGCTCCATAAGAGCTGAGTGAAGGAGACCTAGTGGGGCCTTCTTTCTTAGCCTTTGTTGCAAGAGGGTCAGAGACTCCTCCTCTTAACATTCAACCACTGCAAGCTCATCCTTCTTCCCCCCCATGATGATCTAGAGTATGAAGTGGACGATCTCTTGGTCGATCAGTGTTAGGGGGAGGCCCCTTCATTATCTTTAGAGTAGATGTGTGTGTGTTGTGATGTGTTCCCCTATGATCGTGATATGTGTGCCTAGATGACCCTTGTCACCATTGTTGGTGCTTGGATATAGGCATGGTTTCTGTGTCGTAAACTTTCTTCTATGTATATCATCATTCTTCCATGTTTGTGATTGATTTTTGACAAAATTGGGGATGATGTAAAGCGTTGGGGGAATTTAGGCTTCCCTTCCATGTTGACCCAATTTTTTATTTTTACTTTTTCTTCTTATGCATTCTTCACATGGTTTGATATAGTAGGGGGTTGATGACCATTCATTTTATATACTATTATTATACTTATATATATTTATGAGTAGTTCTGACCCTGAAATATTAGGCTACCCCTGTGCCCTATGTTTATGTTCATTTCTTTTTTGTTCTTTTCTTATCTTTCTTTCTTCTTTGCTTGAGTTGTCCCTCTCATGTGTGACAACGCCATTTCTAAAACACTTCAATTTTTAGAAAATGCATTCATTGTTAACAAATATTTTCTCAAGAATCTTCACAAAAATTTTTACCATAGAACCACCTTATCGACTTGAAACCCTAATAGAACGTGTTTCCTTCATCACAAGTTCATAAAGAAAGAAATTGAGAACCTTTCCTTCAAGGTGGGAGCAACTTCGTTCTTCCCGTCGTGAGGGGTAATTTTCTTCCTTTCGAATTCCTTGATGAAGTGAACATCTTTCAAAAGGATTCCCTGATGATGAATTGATTCGACAAAAGAAACATCTCTTTCATAATTTCAAATAGTGTGTCCCTTGAGTGTACCCCTTTCTTCACGCCGAGTTCCCGAGGGACCCTTTTAAGAGCTTTCCAATCTAGCGACAGTCTATGTGACTGTTTTCTTACTTTCCTGTGTGGCCGCTTTCAGACATGTTTTATCTGTAGGTAAACATGTCACTTTGCAGGTGTGCCTGTGAAGCCACTTTTTGACTCTGTGGAGTGCCCTTTCCTTGGTTTTCCTCCATGTGAGAGATCTTGGGGGATACCTCCCTACAGGTCTATGAGTCTATGAGGCACTTACTTCTTGGGGCTTCCTTCATGTGAGAGATTTTTGGGGTCACCTCCTTGTAGGTCTATGGACCTATAAGATTCTTTCATTTTACAACTTCATAGTTCTACGGGGCTATGAAGTCCCTCACTTTTCCTACGCTCTTGAGTTCGACAGATCACGGTCTACTTCCTTGATAGTTCAAGTATAAATTTCTAACCCTACTACCTTTCTGATCTACTTTATCAAAGAACTCATCAGTATTCATGCTCGCTAAAGTGGGGGAAAAATGTATAGGCATGAATTTGCACCCCTTACACAAATTACCCTTTTACACTTTCTCACCTTAGAAAACCAAATTTGAAGATGAAATTCCACATCGGCTAGCTTCCTTCATTCGACTTAGTGTCTATATTTTGTGTTGGTAGAATAATATTTGTCAAGGATGCCCATGCGATGCACAAACGTTCGCATGGCATGCTTACGTTCCTGACAGATTTCTACGTCTGAAGCTGCCAGAGGCATTACACTTCCCATTGGGGTCAATTTGTAACATCCCTCTTTGACCAACTAACCCTAAAAATGGTAGTTTCTCTCATCCCACCTTCACAAAACACTCTACCTTCATTCAATTCATCTTATACACACTTTCTTTTGGCATTCTCAAGCACTTCAACTTCATTTTCTTGGCATTCTTCACTGTCAAAAGTAGTCTAGCACTCCATAGCAGCATCAACAACACTTCATCAACTCTGCAAAGCAAGTGTGGAACAAGCCATTGCAGTAGGGGCTTGAGGTTTTGTAACACCTCCCTTCATCATAGTTGAGGCTTTGGTGATTGTTCAAGCTCTCTTTCTCCATTATTGGCTAGTGAGCTCTTGGTGGAGATGGTAACATTTCACTCCTCTCCTTTACGATTTGGTTGAGTAGCTCTTTACTATTTTGTAGTGTTACTTGATTTTTCTCCTTCTCTACTTCTTTATCATACATTTCTCTATCATTGCTATCTTGGCTTTCCATAGAGGTGGAAACACCAAAATGGGGGTTTGACTGAGGCAAACTCCTATACAACCCCCAACAATTTTCCTCTTTATTATGTGTAGTTGGATGTGCTTTTTGGAGCTCACTAGTGAATGAGCATCTTTGTGAAATTATCTTTGTCACCTTAGCTATCATATATTTAATTTATCATATTTGTTTGTATCTTTCCTACCTCATAGTTCTATTTTTTCCCCTTAAAAGTGATTAGCTAGGCCGTCAGCTAGTTTTCTGGTGGTTCATATTGTGTTTTTGGTCCTTTGGTTGTACAGATGCTAGCACACTTGAGAGATTCTAGCACGCCACACTGTCGTCCCAGAACCACACTTTTGTCCTTGGGAAGAGAGCTACCTAAGGTACAGTGTTAAACCCAAAAACTCACTCACCTAGCTCCAGTTTGGATTTTAGATATGAAGAGTGGTTGCAGGGCCTTATAGTCCTCATCATTCTCATCCCTCATTTCAAACATCCCTTTAGAGTGAGGTAAGTTAGGGAAGCCTTCCACTCTTGGCTCTCTATGACTTGGGGACTTAATGTGGTTGGTTCCCCTCTCTTACATTTTTGGTGAACCCGACGTGAACCATTTTGGTTTCGTTTTGTGATACTAAAAGCTCCTTTCAACATATTCTAGGAGTGCTATAGGTGTGATTGTTGTGAGGCCTTCATCTTACAACCCAACCTGCGACCCCTAGTAGGTGTAGTTGGAAGGTTCTAAAATTGTTACGTAATGAAACCTTAATTAGGTCACTATCCTAGTTTGTAACCTTTGGCAGAATTTGTGAGAGTACCGTTTAGTGTGTGAAATGACCTCTTTTCTACATCAACCTATCCCCTCTGCGTAGCCTATGACATTGGTGCTAGTATAACCTTCACCTTGTAGGATCTACGGATGGGTTTTAATAGGGAACCATCTCCTCTCTACATGCCTATGTGAATCAACAAAAACATTGTAGCAAGTGTTATCATTGATCTGAAGTATCAACTGAACATTATAACTAAGGAGATTATGCTAATCAACTTCTTGCACAAAGATGGGTATGATGTACCTATGAGCACCATCTATATGCATGATGAATTTTTGTACCTCCTTTGGGTAGTATCATCTTGTCAGTTTTGGTTGGACCTAAATCCATGAAGCTTTTGTTCGACATAATCCCTAGATTTGAACTCTTTAGAGTGAATCTGGGTATCCCCTGGTTAGTAACTATGAATGCAATACCCTCAGTTGTGCATAAATGTTTAAAATTTATCCATGAGGGTTTCGTGCATATAATTCATGACACTGGTTATAAACCATCGATTGCTCATGGTAGTTACTCCTTGGATTACTCTTGGCCTGCGCCCATTGGTCCTCTTCCGCTTAGGTAGGACCTTATGTACTAAATGTATCAAAATTATAAGAAAGGAAATTTAAGGCCAAAAGTGAGATACCCTCCATCACCTTATGTTTTTTCACATAGCACATGTTTAAAAGCTAACAGTGATGCCACCAAGGCACGTAAAAGAGAAGAGAAGTGGTCTTGAGATCCTCTATCTTCCTCTTCCACTGTTTAGTTTGACGCTTCCTTTCAACTCGTTGTGGGGCTATCAAATTCTACTTTGTGTCTGTGAGAGAATCCTATGGTGCCTGCTTGGTGAAAGCCTAAGCATCCCATGTTCAAGCTTCCCATTCTGCCCACAGAGCCTAGGCCCATTCAATTTTGCAGGAGGAAAGATCCGCATGGAGAATTATGTGTCCTAACCTTTGCGGCCTCCCATTTCTCTTGCTCCAAAATTAGTAAGTGGGAAGAGGCTTGCTATCGAAGCACTAGAGTAGATCTCCCATGTTGTTTCTTAACTTGCTCCTCCTACTCCCATTCAGTAGCCTATCCCTCTACTAGAAAAAATTGTGGGGGACACTCCCATGGTTGAGTAGGAACCTCATGTTCCTTTATAGCCTCTGGCCTCTAGCTTGAGGAGTCGTAGGAACCACCTTGTGCATGAGCGTAAGTGCCGGAAAAAGGCTCTCTCAGCTAAGTAGGCCACTACATAGAGGAAGGAAGAGGAGATGACTAACCTTGTATTAGGGCCTCCTGCTGCATCCACCTCTCTCCTCCCCTCTGCTTTCATTCAGTCTAGGTCCGCACCGCTTCTAGCTTCTGTCGTGAGTACGAATGTGTCTGACCCAAAAATTGTGCAGACGTTCATCATTCCTTCGTTGGAGCTGCCTCCATTGATGTCCCTTTCAAATGTCTTGCCTTTCCTAAAACCCGTAGATATGCCAAACACTTCAATGGTATCTACTACAGTTTTCTCCTCCTCCTCTTCCTCTACACCTCTCACCTCGTATGTGGGGAGTTCACATCTCCCGATGGAGCAGAAGGTGGAGAGTGGTCCTTCCAGAAATAGAGGATGTAAGAGAATTCCACCTCCCTTGAAAGGTGGTCTCGTGCTAACTTATTTTATCTTGGTGATAGAACCAGTCCTGACTTCTCCTGAGTTCGTCACTGCTCTAGAATCACTTGGTGAGCCTAGCAGTGAATCTCGAGCACAAATTTCCCCATCCCTTGAGGTATGACATGGCACTCCAACAAAGTGTATGTTTAACTCTCTAGATGAAGTTCTGGCCTTGTCAACAATCTTCACAAAATAGATGAGAATAGCTCCACAAGAGCTAAGTGGAGGAGACCTAGCGGGGACTTCTTCCTTAGCCATTATTGTGGGAGGCTTAGATGCTCCTCCTCTTAACATTCCACCACTACAGGCTCATCTTCCTTCCCCCTACAATGATCTAGAGTGGGAAGCGGACGACCTCTTGGATACATGCATGGTTTTTGTGTCGTAAACCTTCTTCTATGTGTATCATCATTCTTCCATGTTTGTGATTGATTTTTGACAAAATTGGGGATGATGCAAAGCATTGGGGGCATTTAGACTTCCCTTCCATGTTGACCCAAATTTTTATTTTTACTTTGTCTTCTCATGCATTCTTCACATGGTCTGATATAGTAGGAGGTTGATGATAGTTCATTTTATATACTATTATTATACTTATACATATTTATGAGCAGTTCTAACCCCAAAATATCAGGCTACCCCTGTGCCCTGTGTTTATGTTCATTTATTTTTTGCTATTTTATTATCTTTCTCTCTTCTTTGCTTGATTTTTCCCTCTCATGTGTGATAATGCCATTTCTACGACACTTCAATTTTAAGAAAATGCATTCGTTGTTAACAAATCTTTTCTCGAGAATCTTCACAAACTTTTTTTTCCAAAGAATCACATTCTTGACTTCATTAGGGGAAATTTACATAAAAAATGGGCCTCCTAAGGATGACATCATTAGCTTTTTAAGTTATCAAAAATCAACTAAAAGATGGCATCAACCTGTATGGTGACATCATCCAAAATAAAAATAAAATTATTTATTTTATAAAATAAAACTTTCTAAAATTTTATGAATTAACTCATGATGGTTAATTTAACTCTACATATCCTATTATATCTCATTCATCTTTCTAAATATAAAATATTCTTTTTTGTTTTTTAGATTTATATTCTTAAGTTCTATTAAGTTCTATTATAGAAATTTTTATATTTTCAAAAAAATATTTTTATTCTTTAAGAAAAAAATATAAAAAACATTAAAAAATCATAAAATCATTTATGAAGTGCTGCTAAACATTCTAGTATCAAAATTTTATTATTTTAAATTTTTCGGTGGTCTTTTATAAGGTGCACTCACTTTATGTGATGCACTCCTCCTTTTAAGGGGGAGCGCTCACATTTAGTGGGCCCCCTTATTATTTTATTTTTAAAAAAATATATATTTTAAACTTTTAAATATATTTTTAATTTTAATTTTTAAATATATTTTAAACTTCTAAATACATTTTAATTTTTTTTTTGAAAGAAAGACGTTTAAAAGATTATTTTCTTTTTTTTCTAATTTTCATTATCTCTTACTTTTGCCACTTTTTAAATAATTTAAAAAAAAATAATCAAGAAAAGAAAGTGAACTGAATTTTTTAATAAATTATAATAGAAATATAAGTTACCAAACTTGAGTTTAAGAGTTTTTAAATAAAAAATTAATAATGAAGAAATTGAACTTGATTTTTTTAATAAATTATAATAGAAATATATGTTACCACTTATGGACTTCAGTTTTTTAAGGAATTATAATAAAAACATGTGTTTCCTTCATCATGGGTTTGTAAAGAAAGAACTTGAGAACCTTTCCTTCGAGGTGGGAGTAGCTTCAATCTTCCCCTCATGAGGGGGAATTTTATTCCTTTCGAATTCCTTGATGATGAATCAATTTGAGAAAGAAACATCTCTTTCGTACTTTCAAATAACATGTCCCTTGAGTGCACCCCTTTCTTCACATCGGGTTCCCGAGGAACCCTTTTGAGAGCTTTCCAATCTATTGATGGTCTACGTGACTATCCACTTACTTGCTTGCGTGGCCACTTTTGGACATGTTTTATCTGTGGGTAAACATGTCACTTTGCAAGTGCGTCTATGAAACCACTTTTTGACTCTATGGAGTCCCTTTTCCTTGCGTTTCCTCCATGTGAGATATCTTGGGGGATACCTCCCTATAGATATGTAGGGTGCTTCTTCTAAGCTTCCTCCATGTGAGAGATCTTGGGGTTCGCTCCCCTATAGGTTTGTGGGTCTGTAGGGTGCTTTCATGAGGTTTCCTTCATGCGAGAGATCTTGGAGGACACCTTCCTTGTAGGTTTTTGGGTCTGTAAGGCACTTTTTTGGGTTTCCTTCATGTGATAGATCTTGGAGGACACATTGCTTGCAGGTCTATAGGTCTGTAAGGTGCTTTCTTGGGTATCCTTTATGTGAGAGATCTTGGAGAATGCCTTCCTTGTAGTTTTGCGGGCCTGTGAAGTGCTTACTTCTTGGGGCTTCCTTCATGTAAGAGATCTTGGGGGTCACCTCCTTCCAGGTCTGCGGGCCTGTAAGATGCTTTCATTCTACAACTTCATAGTTCTATGGGGCTATGAAGTCCTTTACTTGTCCTACACTCTCGAGTTTTCCAGAGCACAGTCTGCTTCCTCGATGATTTAGGTATATATTTCTAACCCTATTGCCTTTCCGATCTACTTTATTGAAGCACTCATCAATATTTGTGCTTGCTAAAGTGGGGGTAAAATGTATAGGTGTGAATTTGCACCCTTTATGAAAATTCCCCTTTTACACTTCCTCACCTTAGAAAACCAAATTCGAAGGTGAAATTCCACATCAACTATTTGCCTTCTTTCCACTTGGCGTCTATCTTGTGTGTCAGTAGAAGAATATTTGTTGGGGATGCTCATGCAACGTGCAAATATCTGCACAACATGTTATGTCCCTGATGGATTCCTGCATCTAAAGCTAGCAGAGGCATTACACTTCCCATTGGGGTCAGTTTGTAACATCCCTCTTCAACCAACCAACCTCGAAAATGGCAGTTTCTTTCATCCCACCTTAAAAAAAAACTCTTCCTTCATTCATTTTATCTTCTACACACTCTCTTTTGGAATTCTCAAGCACTTCAACTTTATTTTCTTGGATTTATTCACTCTCAACAATAGTCTAGCACTCCATAGCAACAACAAAAACACTCCATCAACTCTGCAAAGCAAGTGTGGAACAAGCCATTGTAGTAGGGTCTTGAGGTTTTGCAACACCTCCCTTCATCACAGTTGAGGCTGTGGTGATTGTTCAAGCTCTCTTTCCCCATTATTGGCTAGTGAGCTCTTGGTGGAGGTGGTAACATTTTTCTCCTCTCCTTTACAATTTGGTTGAGTAACTCTTTATTGTTTTGTAGTGTTACTTGCTTTTTCTCCTTCTTTACTTCTTTATCATACATTTTTCTATCATTTCTATCTTAGTTGTCCATGGAGGTGGAAACACTAAAACATGGGTCTAACTGAGGTAGACCCCTATACAGTCCCCAACAATTTTCCCTCTTTCTTGTGTGTAGGTAGACATTCTTTTTGGAGCTAGCTCGAAAGTGAGCATCTTTGTGAGACTATCTTTGTCACCTTAGCTATCATATATTTACTTTATCATATTCATTTGTATCTTCCCTACTTCATAGTTCTATTTTGTTCCCTTAGAAGTGATTAGCTAGGTCATCAACATGTTTTCTAGCAGTTCATACTATGTTTTTGGTCCTCTCGTCATACGGACGCCAGCACACCTAAGAGACGCTAGCACGTTGTGTTGTCATCCTAAAATTGTGCTTCCGTCCTCGAGCAGAGAGCTACTGAGGTACTATGTTGAACCCGAAAACTAGCTTGCCTAACCCAAGTTTGGATTTTAAGTCTAAAGTGTGGTTGCAGGGCCTTATATTCCTCATCATTCTCATCGCTCATTCAAAAAATCCCTTTAGAGTGAGGTAAGTTAGGGAAACCTTCCACTCTTGGCTCTCTGTGACCTAGGGCCTTGACATGGTCGGTCCCCCTCTCTTGCAATTTCATTTCAAGGTTTGATTACCAAAATGGGGTTTTACCAAGGCAAACCCTTTCCACTAACAAAACAACATTTTCCCCTCTCTTTAGTATGTGACTTGCAAGTTTAGATTGAAGATACATCAAGGAGAAAGTTTGGAGAAAGTTTTCAAAGTGTTCAAAGTTTTCACCTTGCATTGGAGATACTTGGAAGACTTCTACAAGTTGCAAATCAAGGTTTCAGATCTGGAAATCAATTGGGAAGCATATAGCAAACCTTGAAGACCATATTTAGACTTTGAAGTTTTAGAAAACCCTAATTGGACTGATATGCCAGTTTTGGCATATGAGTCCCAGTTTAGGCCAATTTTTAGGTATTTTACAGTTTTAAACACCCATTTGCTAGATTTTTGTTTCTAAATAGAATCCTAGATTTGGGACTGATTGACAAAGCCTAGCATATGAGTCCCAATTAGCATTAAAGTCACTATTTTCAACATTTCAGAGCTTCATATAGTCATCTTCATATTTCCAGGTGCACACATTTTATCTTGCAACTTTCTATTTTGTTTTACATACCTTTATAGGTCATTTAGTGAATGATTGCATCATATTAGGGTTAAGCATTAAATATTGTATTGCATTTTTCTTTCCAAGTCCTAACTTGGTGGTGAACCCCTCCTTAGTTTACAATCAGCCCCTAGGACAACCCTATTACAAGATCTCTTTCTCTTTTGCATTGAGACATCTAGGGTTATCCTTGAAAGAGATAATTAGAAAGTGGGTTTGCTCTATGTCCTAAACCATATGAAAGCATATATCCCTTTTTTTGTTGTTTCAGAAAGTGTATGCATATTTCAAACAAGGGTGTAAGATTGTTGAAGTAATTGTGATGGATTCCCTATTGCATTGAGAAGTTGTTCTCTGCGTAATATTTCTCTTCTATCATCCTTTTCTTTCTGTTGTAGTGAGCCTTGGCTGTGGGCCCTATTGGATAGTGTTTCCTATTCTAGCAGTGAGCCCTTATACTGGTTTTACAATTACTTATATTATGAGCTAATCCTCACCATGGTTTTTCCCTCATTGGGTTTTCCATGTAAATCTAGTGTTCTCTTGTGTGTGGTATTGTTGTTTCAATTTTTGTTATCTACATTTCATGATTAATCACCATAACAGAATAAGGGTTTAATGAATACTTGTGAGTCTGATTATTGTTGAGGGTTTTGATGTTTTGATTTGATAAATTTAATTCACCCCCCCTCTCAGTTGTGTTTTTCATTCAACAATTGGTATCAGAGCAAGGTTCCTTGGAGAAGAGCTTAACCGCTTGAGGTAGATCTGGGATGGTGAACAAGTTATATTTCCCTAGATTTGATGGCACAAACTATGCATTTTGGAAGATAAAGATGAAAGTATATATGGCATCCCATGGGTATGACATTGAAGAGGAAATAAAGACTCAATATGTTGCACCTACGAATGGTCCAAGAACAAGTGATGAGATCAAGGCACATGAGGTAAATGCTAAGGAAATATTTACTCTTATGAATAGTCTTTCAAATTCTAGCTTTAATAAAAGTTGTGAATCTTAAGATTGCTAAAGAAGTTTTAGATAAGTTAGAAAGTGTTTATGAAGGAGATGATAAGTTTAAACAAGCAAAGATGTAGAATTTGAAGGCATAATTTGAGACCTTGCAAATGTCTGAAGATGAGACAATTACAATCTACATGCAAAGAGTTGATGAGCTGGTTAGTGAAATGAGAGACCTTGGTGCACAACTCAAAGAACCTAGGGTGGTAAAGAAAGTTCTCAGATCTCTTCCTAATTCTCACAGTGAAAAGGTATCCACTATTGAGGAAGTTCCAAATTTTAATACTTATTCTAGAGATTAATATCTTGGTATACTAACTTCATTTGAAATGAGAAAACTTGGTTTGTAAAATGGTACAAAAGTAGAGACCGCTTTCAAGGCTAAAAAATTAGAAAAGGTTGAATATTCAGATGGACTTGAGATCTTGATGATGTGGAAGATAACTTTGTAAGAAGGATGAAAAAGGGAATTGCTAAGTACAAAGGTAAACTACCTTTCAAATGTTTTAGTTGTGGAAATATAGGTCATTATGCTTCTAAAATATAGAAAAATAGGTTGGTGGGTTGAAATGTGGAGTGAGCCAAATATGGTAGGAAATGGACCTACTTTCATTTATTTCATTAGGAAATGAGATCCATACAATGAAATGACTATCAACCTTGAGGTTAATCAAGTCAAAGTGTGAATCTACTTATTTCCTTTTTTTGCAAGGATGGGGGATCTGATTAAACAACACTTTGGGGGGAAAGATTAAAAATAGAAAACTAACTCCAAAATGCAATCTACAACTTGGATCATGAAGATTAAGCTCAAAACTGATGGAACTATAAATCAAAATGTAGATCAGAGAGAGGGAAAATGATGTTTACTAGTCACCAAAAGAGCTCTATTGAAGCTGACCTAGGACTCGTTCGCCCAGAGGCAAATGGGTCCTGGTTTAGGGTCTGTCTACAAATTTCTGGAGCTTCTGCTACAAATATGAATCTCTCATTTTTTCTAGGTTTCAGGTTCAAAAAGTCAGAAATAAAGTACTTGAGTTTTCGTGTGATGATAACTTTCTTGACAAATTTTGCAACTTTGACAAGTTCTCCAATTTTTCTCTTCAAGAGATCTTCAAGATTTCTTCCACCTAAATCTACAAACACAAATCAAGAGGGAAAAATATTTTGTTTTGGGTGAATGGGGTTTTCCTTGGTCAAACCCCATTTTGGTAATTAAACCTTCAAATGAAACAAAATAGCATGAAAGGAATGATGAATGAACAAAGAAATATCACAACTCACCAAACCCTTGAATGAACCTTGGAATATAGATATGCAACTAGCATGAAATGGCTTCAATGGATGTGGATCTTGATCTTAAAACTTGATTTGAAACAATGCTTTGAATGCTTGAATGGATCATGAACACTACATCAACATATTAGCTCCAATAACATGCATGATGCAAGGAGACCTTGATTTGATGAATGGATCTTGATTGTTGCAATAATTATTCACTAAATTTTATATTGAATTATTTGAAAATGTGCTTGATCTCATAAAATTGCTATAGGAATTCTCATTTCAAAATTTCTAGGCGAAACTTAGTGAGATGACTTTATATTTATATGTATGTAATATTAATTTCCTGAAATTAAAATAACACAAGCCAACATGTGAATATGAATTTGAAATCATTAAAATACCACCAAAAACATAATTAAAATTTAGGTCCTAGGTCTAGCTGAGGACCCATTCGTGGGAAGATGGGTCCTAGGTCACTCACCTAGGACACACATTGCTCAATGACAAGTGTTATGTTAAGGCATTAATGAATGTTGGGTTTCCTCTTTGGAAAATGTGATAAATTAGGCTTGGATTTGAATTAAATGGGCCAATTAAGGAAAAATAACCTCAATTAATTAAGGGGGCCCTAAATAAGTGTGAAGGTGTAAAGAGGCACACTTTACAACACCACATGAAGGAACAATTAAGTCCATTTTAATTAATAGGACCCTAAAATTAATGTGAATATGTAAAATACATATTACAACACTAAATTAAGGCATAATTAAGTTCATTTTAATATTAATTTCTAATTAATTACATTAACAAGGGATACTTTTACCTACACTACAGCTTCAAGATGTCCAAATAGAGTTGTGAATAATAAAAGTAAGGAGAACAAAGGAAATTATATGATTAAAAGAAGTTACTATGTTAGAGAAGATGCTGGTATTTTTTATGATGAATCTGATTATGGAGATGTTGATGAGAATGAATGCTCATTCTTAGCTTTAAAAGATGATTCCACTTTTTCTAACTCTGAAAGTTGTGTGAAGGAAAGTGTTCTGGAGAAGAATGTTAAGGTTGAAGATACTTTGGTTTCTTCTTTTCATGTTAAACAGGATAAAAAGTAATGGGTTGTTGATAGTGGCTGCTCTAATCACATGACCGAAGAAAAAAGTAAGTTTGAAAAGCTTGAAAATTATGATGGAGGACTAGTTAAATTTGGAGATGATTCAAGAGCTAAGATTTTGGTAATAGGTTCCACCAGTTTTGATGGAAAGCATAATACTAAAGATGTTTACTATGTTAAAGGCTTAAGGCATAATATTTTGAGTGTTGGAAAAATGTGTAGGAAAGGTTATAATATTTTGTTTAAGAATGAAAGATGTGAGATCAGAAAAGGGTCTTAAACTATGATTATTGTTGGTAAGAGGACAAATAGAAATATCTATCAGCTCAAAGGTGCTAATGGTCATTGCTTTATGTCTTAGATTAATGATATTTGGTTATGGCATCAGAGGATGTGTCACATGAATTTCAATAATTTAGTTAGAATCAATTCATTTCATCTAGTAAGAGACCTACCAAGAATTCCAAAGCCTATCAATCTCATTTACAAAAATTGTCAATTTGGAAAGAAAATAAGGAGTAGTTTCAACGGAAAGGAACAATCTGCTACCGAACTACTAGAATTAATACATAAAAATCTGTGTTCCTACAAGGGTGAGAAGTCTTCAAGGTGACAGGTATTTCATTCTTTTTATTGATGATTACTCTAGAATGACATGGGTTACCTTTCTTAGAGAAAAATATGATGCTCTAAATAGATTCAAAGAATGTAAACCTATGGTTGAGAATGAAATGGATTGAAAATCAAATGTTTGAGGTTTGAAAGAGGTGGAAAATTCACCTCTAATGAGTTTAACATGTTTTGTGAAGTTAGTGGAATAAAGAGGCACTTGTTTGCCCCTAGAAATCCTCAAAAAATTGGAGTGGTTGAAAGGAAAAATTGGACTATTCAAGAAGCTACTAGGACTATAATGAAAGAAGATAACCTATCAAAAGTCTACTAGAGAAAATAAATTCATACTATTGTTTACATACTTAACAAATTTCAAGCCAAAGCTAACAACACAAAGACTCCCTATGAGTTGTGGCATGGAAGGATTCCTATTTCCAAGTACTTTAGAGTATTTGGAAGAAAATGTTATATCAAAAGAGATGAAGAAAACTTAGGAAAATTTGATCTTCAAAGTCTGATGAAGGTATCTTCCTTGGATATTCTACTAAAATAAAAGCTTACAGATGTTACAAAAAAAGGATAAGAAAGATTGCTGAAAGTGAAAATGGTACTTGGTTGATGAAGATTTGTAGAATTTAATTTCTATAGATGGATATGTGCTAGATGAACTTGCTTGTGAAGAAGAAGAAAAAGCTAAGGAAAAAAGAAGTGAAAAATGAAGAGGAAGAAGCTCTGGAAAAGACCCCTAAGATCCCTAAGCATGTGCAAAATAATTATTCTAAAGAATAGATCATTGGAGACAAGAGGAAAGGACTGTTGACAAGAAGTAGAGGTGCTAAAGTTGAGGTAAATTTGTGCTTACTTTCCAAAGTTGAACAAAAAATAGTAAGTGAGGCATGCAGAGATGAACATTGGATGAAGGAAATGGAAGAAGAAATTATGCAAATTGAGAAAAATCAGACTTGGGAACTAGTCCCAAGACTGAAAAACAAAAACATAATTGGAATTAAGTGGGTATTTAGAAAAAACTAAATGAGAATGGAGAAGTGGTAAAAAATAAAGCAAGGATTGTATGTAAGGGTTACTCACAAGTGGAAGGAATGGAATTTGAAGAAACATTTGCTTTGGTGGCTAGGATGGAAGCAATAGGATGTTTTTAAATTTGCAGCACATAAAGACTTTAAACTTTATTAGATGGATGTGAAGTCTACTTTTCTGAATAGTGAATTAGGAGAAGAGGTTTACATGGAATAACCAAAAGGATTTCAATTATCAAATCAACCAGATATGGTTTAAAAATTGAAAAAGGAATTGTATGGATTGAAGAAAGCTCCTAGAGCTTGGTATGCAATATTGGATAGATATTTGATACAATAAAGATTCAGTAAAGGTACCACATCTAGTAATCTTTACTTCAAAATTGAAGAAGAAAAAATCTTGATAGTGGTTGTGTATGTGGATGACATTATCTTTGGAGGAATTGAAGATATGTGTAAGAAATTTGTAGAAGAGATGCAAAAAGAGTTTGAGACGTCAATGTTTGGCGAGATGAATTTATTCCTTGGGCTACAAATCAATCAAACAAATAAAGACATATTCATTTCAAAGTCAAAGTATGTCAAAGAGATGTTGAAGAAGTTTGGAATAAAAGACTCCAAATCGGTATATACTCCTATGGTAAATGGTTGCAAATTGAGTAAGGATGATGAATCACCTAAGGTTAATTAGAGAAAATATAGGTCTATGATTGGTGGATTGCTATATCTAACTATTACTAGAATAGATATCAAGCATGTAGTTTTTCTTGTGGCTAGATTTCAAGAAGATCCTAAAGAGACACATCTTGCAGCAATAAAGAGGATATTCAAATATTTAAAAGGCACTCCAAATTATGGCTTGTGGTATCCTAAGGATACTAGCTTCACATTAAGTGCATGCACAGATGTAGATTTGGTTGAATGTGTTGATGTCAGGAAAAGTACAAGTGTGGTGCATTCTTTCTTGGATGTAGATTGGTGTCATGGCTAAGTAAGAAGAAATATTTAGTTTCTTTATCCACTACAAAGGTTGAGTATATTGTAGCAGCATCTTGCTACACACACGTATTATGGATGAGACCAAATTTGAAGGATATTAGAGTAATGTATGATGAGCCTATTTCTATTTTTTTTTATAATACAAGTGCAATTAAAATTTCAATGAATCCAGTAATGCATTCAAGGAAAAAGCATATATCAATCAGGTATCACTTTCTGAGAGAAAAGGTCATGGAGAATGAGGTGAAGCTTGAATATGTACCTACAAAAGATCAAATTGTTGACAACTTCACTAAGGCTCTTTCTAAGGATACTTTTGAGTATCTCTGGGAGAAGTTGGGAGCTATTTTCCCTCCTTTGAACTAGATGCATATGGAGATGCATCATTCTAGTGGATCTACAGATTCATCTCTTGTCTGGACTGATTTTGGTGGCTACCTCTCATGGGGAGTAAGTAGTGTCATTGTTGTAGTAAGGAATATTGTCATTATGAAAAGTTGTTGATTTGATTGTGTGTAATCCTTAGGGGATATTCAGAGAAAGTATCTTGGTTTAGTTTCAAAGGGGGAGAATAATTCAAAACACTTTTTCCTTTTCCATTGATGTCAAAGGGGGAGAAAGAATCATGTGAAATATTTATCTACACAAAGGGATAAAAATTAAAAGGAAATCATAGGTATGATCCAAGCAGATGTTTCTTTGATGGTTTTTCACATCATGTGTTTCCATCAATGACAAAGGGGGATATTGTTGCAAGTATGAAGGTTTTTTCATTGATGTCAACAAGTTGGTGCTGCCAATTTTGTCAACTGTGTGCTGAGGAAGATTGTTGAATGATGAATCTATTGAGGATATTGAGAAAATTGTTTATGTGCATGTATAGTTGAGATTTTGAGGAGGTGTTGTGAGTACATGGAGATATATTTATGTTGTAGTTTTTGGAGATGTGTTGGAATGAAGTATTATGTTGAGATTGTGTCTTTGGTACTTGGTTTCTAAGTGCTTTTAAGAAAATTTAATAAATAGAGAAAATAATGTTGTGCAAGTGTTCAGAACATGCTCTGAGATGTGCTCCACATTTCTTCTGTGTTAATGATATGCCTCTGTAGATCTTATATGTTGTTTAGGGTTGTCAATAGTTTCTATATCTAGATTTTGGATTTTTGGATCGCTGTGCAGAGTGAGATATGTTCACTAGTGTGTGAACTAGGTTTTTAGTGGTGTTTTTTGTGGTTTGGAAGAAATATATTTGCTCCACATTTCTTTTTAGTTTGGTTTCAGGTTGTGTGGATCTGGGAAGTTGCTTATGTTGTTTATATATTTCAAAATTCAAGTTTTTTCTTGATTTTGTGCAATATAGTGTGTGTGTGTGTGCATGAGGTTAACTAGATGTTCTGGATTGAAGTATTTATATGAGGCAAGTTTGGATGAAGTATTTTTTGAATCTCAAGTGGTTTGTGGATTGTTCCAAATTGTGTAAAAGATATTTTTGTGGACCATGTGTCATCTTGATCAAATGGGAAGCATGTACTTAATAGTCTTATGGTTTTTTGCACAAGTAACGACTGACCTAGTGTTAACACTACATATGAAGCTATTTAAAATTTTGTGAAAGCGTGTTGAGGTGTGTTAGGATAAATTTGGGTCCTAACTAAGGATTTATATGGGTTTCCTTCATTCCTATCAATAGTGGGAATGTTTGGTTGCCGACCTAATTTGAAATTGTAAGTGTAAAGGATGGTTTAACCTTGGAGAAGGTTTTCAAGGTTGGGGATGGTATTAAATAAGAGTGAATTTGTTGGAAGATATTAAGATAGATACAAGAGAGGTGTGAGTGATGAATGTGATGTGAATTGTAGAAGTATAGATGTGAATTTGAGCAAAACAATGTGAATTTCAAAGTGTTCCAGGACTTTTGAAGGCAATGAGCTAAAGGTGTCTGCAATATTTTAAACAAGGGTGAAAGAGTGTTGAAGTAATTGTGGTGGATTCCTTGTTGCATTCAGAAGTTGTTCTTTGTATTACATTTCTCTTCTATTTTTTTCTTTATACGGCAGTGAGCCCTAGCTATGAGCCCTATTGGATAGTGTGTCCTATTCTAGCAGTGAGCCCTTGTACTAGTTTTGTAATTACTTATATTGTGTGCTAATCCTCATCATGGTTTTCCTTCATTGGGTTTTCCACATAAATCTAGTGTTCTCTTGTGTGTGGCATTGTTGTTTCAATTTCTATTATATGCATTTCATGATTAATCACCATAATAAAATAAGGGTTTAATGAATACTTGTGAATTTGATCACTATTGAGGGTTTTAATTTTTTGATTTGATACAATTGATTCACCCCCATCTTAGTTGTCTTGTTCATTCAACAACCCAGACTTGAGAAAAACGTGATAGATGAACATGGCCCTTATAACTAAAATATCTTGGAAACTTTTGAACAACCAAGCACAATGGATCTCTATCCTTAAGGACAAGTATTTGTAGGGTCGTGATTTCCTCTCTTTTCTACACAATGATGTTCTTCCTTTAGGCTCTATTATTTGGAATAACCTCTTAAATTCTAGGAATTCAATTTCTTTAGGTGCCTCTTGGTAGGTCAGATATGGTACTTTGGTCTCTTTCTGAGATGACAGATGGCTTTCCTAGTTGGCTCTTACTTTTCATTCAATTTTATCTACGATGAAGACATATTTTTATGCTTAGTTGATGGTTAAGGTTTGTGATTACCTGGATAATGCTATTGATCGATCTAGATGGAATATTGATCCCAGTTGGTTTGACCCCCTCCATCTAGCTGATGAAGAGCTTCTTAGAACCGTTAAGAATCGCAAATTCTTTAACTTCAATTTTCTAGACTCTTTGGTCTAGGAAACTTCTAAGGATGGGAATTACTTTGTTAAGACTGGATACAATATTCTTTTTGGCACTTGGTATCCCCTATTTCATTGGATGTAGAATTGGTAATATAATTCCCCTAAAAGTAAAATTCTTATGGTGGATTCTCTCTCATAAATGGATTGTCACCCTGAATAAATTGTAGAAGAAAGGATTACATATTGGTAGCCACTATTTCTTGTGTGGGAATGGAGTTGATTTCATTTCCTACCTTCTTTTCCTACATTCCTACTCTTGGTAGGTTAGGCAAAAAATCCAATCTCTTTTCAACATTTGTTGGGTCTATCAGAAGGATGTTAATGGTATTTTGGATAGTTGGTGCCCTTCGATTTCTCACCCTATGCTGGTCAAGCTCTGGTGGAAATATCTTTTCTTCACTGGGTGGGTGCTCTAGAAGGAGTGCAATAACAAAGTATTTAGAGAAAAAAATCCCCCTGGTTGGTGGTGGCCAATAAGGTTATCATCCAAGTTGTTGAGAATATTTCCATTACCTCTTGCAAGCTAAAAAAAATCCTAATAAACTAGACATTTCTATTACATCAGCTTGGAACCTTTTCGAGGTTCTTAATGCTCTTTTTTCTCACATTTCATTGGATAGGAGCAGTACTCCTTGGTCCCCCTGAACCTAGATGGCTGAAGCTTAACTTTGATGGTCAAGACAAACCAAAATCGGGTCAAGTGGATGGGGGTGGGGTCATTCATGATCATAAGGGTAAATTAATTTTGGCTTATGGGATGAACTTGGGGGTGCAATTGTCTAGCTTTACTAAGGTGACAACAACTTTTCATGGCATCCAATTTCCATGCAAGTTGGGCTTTCCAACTTGTTCATTGAGGGAGATTAAAGAAATGATATTCTCATGTTGAAGGGGAATTAGACTAATCCTTGTTGGTCACTCCGGGACCTCGTGTCCTCATCTCATAATATTATGATTGCCCTAAAAAGTTGTAGAGCTAATCACATGTTTAGAAATGGCAATAAAGTTATGAACGTGCTTGCTAACATTGGCACCTAACCATATCCAAAACAACAACACCAACATCAAGGAGGGGCTAGTAAGAAATAACAAATGGCGAACGACGGGAAGTAGCGACAAGGTTCGAGTTTGAAATTTTTTGGAGATGCAGACGCGGGTGAGGATGATCCCAACCTAGACAGAGGCTTTCTTCGACCAAAATTTTCTTGGGTGGGGCTTGTTGTGAAGCTGAGGCATTTGTGGGTGCTAGATCAGGCATTTTCGTGGGTGGAAGATAGAAGGTTGGCTTCTACGAGTGAGGTTGTTGGTGTCGAAGGTAAGGAGGATTTTGTCTATACTTGGTCTCCAATTTGGATTGGCTTTGGAGACTATTATTCTTTACATGCGGTGGCTGGAAATGGGTCTTTGGCTTTTGCTCTGGTGGATTCTTTTTATGTGTCTCCCATGTTCGTGCTCTCCAATGGTGCTACAGGTGGGGACTCTATTGATGCCCAGGGTTGGGGTTTTGTTGTTGTTGAAGCTGTTGTAACTTTTAAGGGATGTTGGAGGGTAATTTTGTTTCCCTTTGTGTTTTCTGGTGCTGGGCGGTTGCCCCATCCGCTTTGCTTCTCTTTACAGGGTGTGTGGGGTTGCTTGGGCTTCCTTAAAGTTTCTGGGTTGAAGAAGGGGCTTATTTTGGTTCTGCTCGGTGTAGTAGGATGGCTTGGGGGATTTATTTGTTGGCCCTTTCTTCTTCTCACTTTTTCTGGGGTGTTCGTTGCTTCTGTGCATTCACTGTTTGGTGGCTTGGCGGCTTGGTTGTTGTTTCCTTTTGGTTGGGAGTGTGGGGTTTCTTGGACCTCCTTAGAGCTTCTAAGTTGAAGAAGGGGATTATCTCTGGTTCTGCTTGGTGTAGTAGGATGGCTTGAGGGCTTTATTTGTTGTCCCTTTCTTCTCATTTTTTTTGGGGTGTTCTTTGCTTCTACGCTTCCTCTGTTGGGTGGCTCTCTTTTGGGGGTTTTGCTAGCACAGTTGTTGTCTATAAATGGCTGGTGGATTTCATTGCCTATTATCTTAGTTTTGAGATGGTTTTGGGTTGTTGGCCCATTTGGTGGAGTGGTTTTGTCATTCAAATCTAGAGTTTCTTCCCTGTGCTCTGCTGGGATTTGTGTGGACCTACGCTGGCATCTGAAGGATTTTTTCAGGAAGAGAGCAGTGGGTTTGGAGTTGGTGTTGTATCAACTTTATTATGTGCTGAAGGTTTTGAGGGCGGGGTGGCTTTCAAAGATAATTATGAAGACCCAGCTATTATTGTTGTTGTTGCTTTCTTTGGTTCTCCTCCTTATTGCAGTCACTTCCTTCTCTCTGAATACTAGGTCTTCTATTGAGGTTAAGACCTCTCCTTTGGAAGTGGAGTCCTCTCCCTCTCAAGTTGAGGTGTATTCTATGGTTGAAGGTCTCTTTCTGCTTTTCCCATTGAGGGGGTTCCCATTTCTATTGAGG
>VDFB02000008.1:348880126-348906835 GCA_007258455.2 Sequoia sempervirens | reverse complement strand
GTAGAAAAATTGGGCGTGTTGTGAGACCACACAACAACTAGCAACTGACAAAACTAAACAAAATAATAGAAATTCAATTTTGAATCTAACATTAACATACCAACTTTTTTTAGTCTTCTAATTATAAATCATTGGATCCTCATTCCGGCATTCAAATTTCACTTCATCTAGCATGTAAGATTAAGTATTACTAAGCTTGTGTGTGTGCAATTGGTTATAAACTTAGAAAATATCAATTATTTGCATTGACCTACATGATATGACAATTCCTTCAAAGCCAACCAAGGATAGAGCATTGTTACCTGTCAAGCGTCCATAACCCAGACAAGGTTATCTCTGTAATTCCCCCAAACATAGCTCTACTACTAGTCAGGAGTCTATAGCCCCGATAGAGATATTTGGATAGCCTAAAGAGTTGATTTCTTTCTTTTCTTTTTTTCATGATATTGCAATAATAGCTCATTTTTCAACTTTTGATATTTGAATGATAGCTCATTTTTCAACTTTTGATATTTGAATGATAGCTCATTTTTCAACTTGCAAGCATTGAATCCCACTATTAGGTTGGGAGTTATAGTGGTAGCAAAGGTAGTCTTTTAATTTTTCACTCAATGCAAATAACTGTTGTCCCAAATTTCAATAGAATGATTTAAATGTGTGCATTTGTAGGTCAACATCAACTGAATGATTCATGCTAACTAGAGTAAATAATCTAACAATTCTCAAACAATTTATAAGTAAAGGACTACTTCTGGTTAGGACACGGATCAAATTTATAGAATTGATGTTCTATTAACATGTTCACCTTCAAAGGTTGCCAATCATTGTAAAGCCCAACAATGTGACACCCAAAAAAGAAAAAAAAAGCAACAAACGACTATTTTCAACACAACAAGAGCTAACCTAACAAAACTATTTACAAAAAAAAAATATTTACAAAAACTATTTACAAAAAACTATTTACAAAAAAAAACTATTTACCTATGACTGGAAATAATGCTTTAGAAATTGCCCATTGACATACAATGGGATATCTTCACTAGTCAAAGACTTCAATATATAAGTGTTGTCACCCAATATTTCTAAAACTTGATACGAACCTATCCACAACTTGTCAAACTTACCATGTTCACCCTTTTGCTCGTGGGCTTTATCCCAATATAGGACCAAGTTAGATATTCTAAAGTTCTTTAATCTAGCCCTTTTATCAAACCATCTTTTTACCACAAATTGATGTCTAGCAAAATGATCTACAGCTCAAGTACATTTTTCATTTAGATGCATTAATTGTAATAATCGAGCTTCAGTTTAATCATCTAATCCAATGTATTCATGGGAAAACTGCCAAGTAGGGATTTTCAAATTAATTGGTAATATAGGATCTACCCCATAAACTAGGTGATAAGGGGAATTCCCTAACGTGGCTTTCATCCTCATACAATCTACCCAAAGGGAAAATTTCAGCAAAGAATTCCATTCTTTAGGATTCTTTTCAATCAATTTCTTAATTATATCCAACATATTTTTATTTGATGATTCAGCTAATGCATTTCCCTTTGGATAATAGTTAGATGAGAATTTTAATGTTATACCATATTCGAATGCCCATTTGGAAATTTTTAATGAAGAAAAGGTATGGCATTATCACATACCACTATGTATGGTACTCCAAACCTGGTGATGAGATTCTCTTCCAAAAATTGATTACTACTTTTGTAGTGCATTTTTTACTCGGACACACCTCTAACCATCTAGGGCAGTAGTTGGTAGCAGTTAATATAAATATATAGCCTGAAAATGATGGAGGATTGATAGTTCTGATAAAATCTACTCCCCATTATGAAAAGGGACGCATCTCCATCACCAGTTGTAATGGTTGAGCATTGAATATTCCTTTATATGATGCAGTTTGATATGTGTAGTAGTGTTTCACATGTTCGTATGTATCTTTGAAAATCGTTGGACAGTAATAACCGACTCTCAAAATGAGGTGTGTAGTGGCTAAAGGTGCTCCATGAGAAGTTCAAAATTTATCATGTAGTTACTACAACACTTTTTTTTCTTCTATTCTATTCAAGCATCTTAAATAGATTCCTTCATGGTTTCTTTTGAATAGAGCTCCTTTTTTTATCATGTAACTTTGTGATTTTATCTTAAGGGATCTTCTTTGATTTCTTTACATATGATCGAGGTAAGTATGGCTTACCAGATAATACCATATATCTAAATACCAGTCTTCTTGATCTTTTACATCCAAAGTATATTGTTGACTCAAAATTTGTGCATCTATTTCTGTAATAGATCTTACCAAAGCCTGTCCCCGAACCAATTTTATTTATATAATTTATAGATCAAATTCTTGTAGGATTGTAACCCATTTGACCCTGTTTTCTCTAATCTCACTCTGTGTTAACAACATCTTGACTGTAGAATCTAAAACAATAGCTTTGACTATACTCTTGAGGATGTAATGCCTAAATTTCTATACTGCTTTGACCAAAGAAAAGGATTTTTTTTCAACATTTGTGTATCTCAACTCTACTTCTTTAAATGGAGCACTCATAAAATCAATCGACTTCTCTTCTTTATTCTCACCCTTCTGTGTTAGTACTGTTGCACAAGTATGACCAGAAGCAAAAGAGTATATATAAAAAGGTTTAATGTAATCTAGACTTACCAATACCAATGCTTCTATAATTATAGTCTTTATACTTTCGAAGGTGATTTTAGATTCATTTGTCCACTCTATCTTGGAATCTTTCTTTAACATATTATTGAGTGGTTTCACTATTTCAGTGAATCCAGTAATAAATTTTCAAAAAAAAATAATCTTACCGAAATATGATTTCAATTCTTTCTTGCTTCTTAGGGGTTGTAACTTGAGCAGTGCACTCACTCTGTCTAGGTCTATCGAAATACCTTTTTTAGAAATAATATGTCCCATTAGATTACCTTCAGTTACCCTAAAAATACACTTATTAGGATTTAATGAAACTCCGTAAGTTTCACACTTCTGCAATATTGCTCTAAGATCTCGAACATGATCTCTTCTATTTTTTGAAAATACTGTGAGGTCATCCATGTAGATAATAATGCATTTTCCTATCAACTCGTGAAAATCATAATCCATGGCACTCTGGAATGTAGCCCTGACATTTATCAATCCAAATGGCATCCTTTTGTAAGAAAAAGTTCCCCACTTTGTGGTGAATGTTGTTTTCATCCGATCTTCCCTTGCTACCATTACTTGATTATATCCAAAGAATCTGATCAAGAAGGATATTATTTGTGAACCATTGACTATTTGTAGCACTTCTTCTAGTGAGGGTAGTGGATAATTATCTTTCTCATATGCCTTGTTAAGATTCCATAAATCTGCACATAGCTATATATCTCCATTCTTCTTTCTCACGGGCACCAAATTCACCACCCAAGTAGAATGTCTGATAGGAAAAATTATTTTAGCTAATAAAATTTTTTGAACTTCCTTTTGAATTAATGGTTCTAAGAGTGCACTTACTAGACAGTGTTTCTACCGAAAAGGTTTTGCATCAAGCTTTAACAGTATCGTATGCATAATGATGGAAGTGTCATAAGTCTTCAGATCTCCATACGTCCATGCTATAACCTTCTAGTAATCTTCAAGTGCCTAAGCAATATTTCTCTTCTTTTCCTCAGTGCAGACCTTTCCTATCAGAATGTTCTTAGGATCCTCTTTAGTATGCAAATTGTATAATTCAGATTGTCCTCTATCACTTCGAGGCAAATCTTTTTGTCTAACTATTTGATCAATGTCAAACAGTCGTTCTAGCTCAATTATTCCTTTCAGAATATTATTATATTTGACTTGAGCTAATTCTTCATCTTGAATTTTTCCATCAGGGTGATTTATTTCTTCAATTATGTGTGCTTCAAAAATACCAGAATTAGTGATGAATTCGAATATATCCTGGTCATCTTTGAACACTTGCAAATTAGTAACATTATCGGGAACCGAAGGTAGTTGTACCAGCTCAACTGTGAAGCTCTTAAAATCAGAGGCATCTAGAGGTTCTAGAGCATTGGCAGTAGTAGCCAAAGCATTGGATCTTTGATTAAATATTCTTTGGATATGAGTAATGTTTAATGCATCAAAATCTTCTATCAAATCCCATACTATGTGTCGATAATTGGAAAATCGCTGCTTGTAGTGACATATATACTATTTTTGAACTTTTCTAACTACTAATTCCTTGTTTCAATTTAGATCCATTGAATTTAAGAATCCAGGCTTGATCATTCGTGGCTTGTAATTTACTATTCTTCAATGTCATTGAATTAATCTTTCTAGATTGTGTAACATGGACTTTGTCTTTATGCACTTCTGGTTTAGATCTTTTAATCTTTTCATGTTCTAGATAGTACTGATTCTCAATTTTATGAATTATTTCTAGGCACATCATGCAACTATCTTCTGAATGTGCAACATTATGTAACCTGCACCAATCCTGTAACAACAAAAAAATTAGTGAAATTTCAATTTTATTGCTCTTTTGAGCTTTTGTAACAATATTCTTCCAAAATTTATCATAAGGATTTTTTTCTTCAGAAGAAGAATTGCATTCTGATTCAATTAAAACATATGTTCCAAGAGTTAGCTTATTAGGTTTTTTGACATTACATGTAAATACTTATTCTATTTTAACTCCTAAACTTCGTATTTTATAAACTCTTGGTTCTACATTAATATATATAACTTCATTCTTTTGATCATAATCAATGATCATGTATTTCATGCATGGTTCTCTTTCGATTCTAATTTGATTAGGAACTCCCTTCCATGGTAACCACATGTGAGAAATCAGTAGCTGTATATCCATTCAAAGTTTTATACCAATCCCTACTCAATAACATACCATAGGTATCAGGTATCTCAACAACTTGAATGTCTATGTAATATTGAATTCTGGGATCCGACGTTAATTGCATGTGAATATTAGTTAACTCTTTGATTACATTTACTTCTATTTTATCGAGTTGAGTAACTTTCTTTAAAGAACTTGTCAAAGTTAACCCTAGCATTCGACATATGGACAAAGGCATTACGTTAGTAGACACTCCAAAGTCTACTAAACAATTATGAAGGTTCTTACCAAATATTCTCAATGTGAATAAAAATGGTGAAGATTCTAATTTCCCTTTGTAAAAGGCTACTTGCGCATATGCCATAGGAATGATGTTCTTATCTTTCACCATAGCCTGATTATCTTTCACCTGAAAGTCCTTAAATTTTCCTTCGTTTGGAAGATCTTCTAGAGTGTTTAAGAAAGCTTTCCTAATCATAGGTGTTTTGAGCAATTCTAATAAAGAGAGGATGATCTTTACCTTTTTTATTTCTTCTGCTAAATAGATAGTCAAATTATTTTGGTCAGGAGAATCTACCTTTTCACTTTTTGAAGCATTTGATGAGTTATAATGAGAAGTTACCTTAGGTAACCCTGGGTTATTGTTTGATTTATCATCAAGTGGAGTATTTGTTGGATTTTTCTGATATTTGGTTGTCATTTATGTCAACACTATTGGAATTAATGTCTTTAAGGCTGTATATGTTGAGGATATTGAGAAAATTGTAATAAAATAAGTTGCACGTTGTTAGTGATGCAGGGAAGTTTAGTTTAGCCATCATGTTCTTGGCTAGCTCAGTATGTTGATGATAAGAGGTTGTGGATTAAAGGGTTTTTTTTTAGTATATCTAGTTTTTCCACATAAAGTTTGAGTTTCGCATGAAGATTTAATCAAGTTATGAGTATCTATTTTTTGACAGTTATTTTGTTGCTTTAGTTGGTGTTTTTGAAAAGAAGATGGTGTGATTCTAGTAAGTTGAGTTGTTGTGAATGCTTCTGTGGTGATTCATGATGCTCGTGGATGTTTCTATATTGTTCTCTATCTATGTTGTACATCCGCATTGATCGTTTTGCTCATGATTGGTGATTTTCTTCTTTGTGTTTATGTTTTTCATGTTCATGGTCAGTAGGGTGATTGTAGCGTGTTGTGGATCTTCGAGGCATAATTTTTGAAGGTGGTTCATGTTTGAAGATGTTGTTTTGGGTCCTTACTATGTTGTGGCTAACATTGGTTGATTCACATTGATAATTATTTATGGATTGAGCCAACAGTTTGTACATGTTTTATATTTTGTTAAAATCCTACATGTAGTTGATGTTATTCCTAGTTGTGGATATATATGAGCGATTGTTTAAACCATTTGAAGGAAGATGTGTGAGTGTTGTGTGTGAATAATGTTCTAATCTTTCGAAGGCAGAAGTAAAGTGTGAAGAAGAGTGAGCAGATGTTTATGTGCTTAACCAGAACTATAATCAGGCATTAGGAGATGCTATTTTCTCAGTTCAAAATCTTTCGAATGTAATCCAAATGTTTTTGTAAGACAGTGTGTCTTCCTTTAGGCAGTAAGCCTTTTTGTATTTGAGCAGTGAGCTCTAGGAAGTGTGCCTAAATGCATGTGCATTCCCCATTTATATTTCTTTTATAATTTTAATAGAGTATAATCTTATGGATTAACCTCCACCATGGTTTTTCCCCTAATAGGGTTTCCACATAAAAAATCTTGGTGTTATGTTTGTTTCTGATGTAGTGATGGTTTATGCTTTCATGTTTATTTATTAGATCTGAGAATAAGTTTAATTGGTATAATTTTTGTGACAACTAATTCACCCCCCCTCTCAGTTGTCTGCCCTTGGGTTGCCAACAATTGGTATTAGAGAAAGTTTCTCAGAATAATTTTAATAGCTTGAGGTGATCCAAGATGGTGACATATAAGAAGGATAGTCTGAGATTTGATGGAACTAATTATTCTCTGTGGAAGACTTGAATGGAGTTTCATCTGAGATGCATTGGTGAACCTTATTGGAAAATTACAAAGAATAGGTATATCATCCCACAGAATGGTCCTTCTACTACAGATGAGATCAAGGAAGCCGAGTACAATATCAGGGATAAGGAAGCATTATTGAGTGCTCTGACTGATTTCAAGATGAAAAATGTAATGGAGTTGAAGACTGCTTATTAGATCTAGAAAAAGTTGGAAACTTTGTATGAAGGTGATTCCCATGTGAATATTGCTAAGTTGCAAAGCCTGAAAAGGAAATATGAAATGTTAAGAATAGGTGATGATGAGAACATCACTTATTTAATGTAGAGAGTGAATGAACTTGTGTGTAGTATCAGATGTGCTAGTGGAACACTGGAAGAATCAAAGACTGTTGTTGAAGTGCTTAGATCCTTTCCTGCTACATACAAATCCAAAGCTACTGCTATTGAGGAGATCTGCACTGTGAAAAATGTAACTAGAGACATGTTGATAGGTAATCTTATTGCTTTTGAGTTAAGTGAGTTTGGTGATTCTCTTCCTAAGACAAAATATGCATTCAAAGCTACTATCTCTGGAAAAGATAAACAGAGATATGATCTAGGAGAAAGTTCTTCTAGAAAGGTGTTCAAGAATGAGGAGGAAATGAGAGAGATTGAAGAAGAGAGAAAACTAGATGATCTTGAAGGACTTATTGTCAAAAGGGAAGCCTGAGGAGAAGGTAAGTATAAAGGGAAGTTTCCAATTAAATGCTTTTCTTGCAATAAGATAGGTCATTTTTCCTCAAGGTGTCCGAAAAGAGTTCCTAAGCCAAGACCTAACAAGCCTAGATTCCAAAGAAAGTGTTATTATGTTGTTGATGAAGGTGTGACAGATGATGAATCTGATAAAGGGAATTTAAGTGAGGACGAATGGGTATTTATTGCTATCAAGGAAAATGATCCTATACCTACTGAATCTGCTAGTTGCATGAATATGGAGAAAGCTCTAGTTGCCTAAGTGGAAGAGAAAGATGAATGGGTGATTGACAGTGGATGCTCTCATCACATGACAGGTGATTAAATTAAATTTGTGAGCTTGGAAAAGTATGATGGTGGTGTTGTAAGATTTGGTGATGACAAAGCTGGTGTAATCCATGGTAGAGGATCCATTTCTCTTGATGGTAGGCATAATACTGATGATGTTCTATATGTGGAAGGTTTGAAGCATAACCTCTTAAGTGTTGGATAGATGGTTGACATGGGATACAATCTTCAATTCAAGAATGGAAAGTGTAGAATATTGGGGAGTTCTGGAAATGTGATTGCATTAGGTACAAAAATAAAAGGTAATATATTTCACCTGAATGCTACTGGTAAAAGTTTTCTGATCGCTTAAGTTGATGAAAGTTGGTTGTGGCATAGGAGATTGTGTCATGTAAAATTTGATAATATTATCAAGATAATTTCTACTCAAGCAGTGAGAGATCTTCCTAAGTTGATAAAACCTACTAATACTATATGCAAGGAATGTTAGTTAGGGAAGCAAACTAGAGTTTCATTTCAAAGAAAACAACATTGTTCAAATGAAGTGTTGGAGCTTGCGCATACTGACTTGTGTGGTCCTTCTAGAGTGAGAAGTTTTCAAGGATACAAGTATTTCATGTTACTTATTGATGATTATTCTAGAATGATGTGGGTCACTTTCTTAAGGGAAAAATCTAAAGCTTTGGAGAAATTCAAGATTTTTAAGGCTATGGTTGAGAGAGACACAGGTCTGAAGATTAAATGTTTGAGATTAGATAGAGGTGGTGAATTCACTTCTGGAAAGTTTCATTCTTTTTGTGAAGAGCATGGGATAAAGAGACAATTATTTGCCCTGCGGACCCCTCAACAAAATGGAGTTGTGGAAAGGAAGAATAGGACAATTCAAGATGCTGCTAGGACTATGATGTTGGAAGGAAATGTTCCTCATATCTATTAGAGAGAAGTTGTGAGTACTGTTGTTTACACTCTCAACTGGGTACATGTCAAAGGTGATACCACTAAGACTCGTTATGAGCTATGGTATGGTCATAAGCCTACTGTTAGATACTTCAAAATCTTTGGGAGTAAATGCTTTATAAAAAGAGATGAAGATATAGGAAAGTTTGATGCTAGAAGTGATGAAGGAATATTTCTTGGTTATTCTACTAAAATCAAGCCCTATCGGTGCTACAATAAGAGATTGATGAAAGTAATTGAAAGTGCTAATGTCAGGGTTGAAAAAGACATAGTTAGACCATCCAAAACCTATGGATATGATTCAGATGATCAGAATGATAGTTTAGCTAAAGGAAAGAAAGTACAGAATTCAAATCAAGTTCAGATCATTCCAGTGAATCAAGAAAATCAAGAGGAACTAGTGAAAGTTCAGAAGTGAGATCACAAGAGCCTAAAGTTCAAGAACATCCTAAGAATCCAAGGTATGTAAGAATAAATCATTTAGAAGATTAGATTATTGGTGATAAGAACAAAGGTGTTCAAACTAGGAGAAGAAGTGCAAAATATTATTTGATCTCAAAGAATCCTAATAGTGTCAATGAAGCATGCAAAGATGAAGGGGGTGGAAGCAATGAAAGAAGAACTACTGCAATGGGAAGAATGATATAATTCTTGTTCCTAGACCTAAAAGGAAAAATGTAATTGGAACTAAATGGGTCTTTGAGACAAATTGAATGAGCAAGGTGAATTTGTTAGAAATAAAGCAAGACTGTGTAAAGGATATTCTCAAATGGAAGGAATTGACTTTGAAGAAACTTTGCTCTATTGCTGTTGAAGTTGTGAGACTATTTCTTGCTTATGCTACTTAAAAACTTCAAAGTTTATCAGGATGGATGTCAAGTCCATTTCTAAATGGTGAACTAGAAGAAGAAGTGTATATTGAGCAACCTAATGGATTTCAATTGACTGATCAGGGAGATATGGTTTGTCGGTTAAAGAAAGCATTGTATGGACTTAAGCAAGCCCCAAGAGCATGGTATGCTAGATTGGACAAGTATTTGTTGAAGCTTGGATTTAATAAAGGTATTGTTGATAGTAACTTGTATTTCAAGAATGATCATGATAAAGATTTGATTGTTGAAGTCTTTGTTGATGATTTCATTTTTGGAGGAGATGATAGTTTGTGCATGAAGTTTGCTGATGAGATGCGGAGTGAGTTTGAGATGTCTATGATTGGAGATATGAAATTCTTTTTGGGATTGCAAATTACTCAGCGAGATAAAGGTACCTTTATATCTTAGTTCAAATATGTGAAATAATTGCTAAAGAATTTTGGTATGGAAGATTCAAAGCTAGTTGGTACACCTATGGTGACCGGATGTAAGTTGACACAAGATGATGATTCTCCTAAAGAAAATCGGACTAGATACAGATCCATGATTGGTGGATTGCTCTATTTGACTCAAACTATACCTGATATCATGAATGTCATATGCATTATTGAAAGATTTCAAGTTGATCCTAAGGAATCTCATGTGATAGTTGTGAAGAGGATTTTTAGGTACTTGAAGGGGACAGTTGATTTTGGCCTATGGTATCCTAAAGAAGATGACCTTACTTTGAGCTCTTTTACTGATGCTGATTGGGCAGGAGATGTGAATGATAGAAAGAGTACTAGTGGTGGTGCATTTTTATTGGGAAAGAAGACGATTTCATGGTTAAGTAAGAAGAAAAATGCCATTTCTTTATCTACTGCAGAGGCAAAATACATTGTTGCTGCTAACAATTGTACTCAAGTATTATGGATGAAGCAGATGTTGAAAGATATCAGAGTTGTGTATGATGAACCTATTGCCATATTTTGTGATAATTCAAGTGAAATTAACATCTCTAAGAATCCGATGCTGCATTCAAAAACCAAGTATATATCTATCAAGTTTCACTTTTTGAAAGAGAAGGTGAGTGAAAAGGAAGTCAGATTGGACTATGTGCCCACCAAGGAACATATTACAGATATCTTTACCAAGCCCTTTCCTAAGGATAATTTTGATTACCTCAGAGGGAAGCTAAGGGTGATTACCCCTCCTAATCAGAATTAAGATGCATTGACTTGCATCAGTCTGTGCATTTCATAGCCATATCTTGATCTAGATTGATGTTGTGGTGGCTGCTACTCAGGGGGAGTAGTCAGATGTTTAGAAATATGGTTAAGAGCTTGTGTGGAGAAAGATAATGTGTATCTTTTTCATTGATGTCAAAGGGGGAGAAGAGTCATGTGAAAAATTGTGAAAGAGTTGAGGAGAAAAGAGTAAAAATCTAAGGGGGGGAAAGTGCTAAAAGATAGTTGCATTGATGGTGTTTTTTGGGTATGTGTAGGATCATGGTGGGCCAAAAAGTGGCAATGAGGAAAAAAACACGTCTTTCATCGACCCAAAAATGCGAAAATACTGTGTTGACTTTTTTAGGCTTGGGTGTCAGTACACACCACCAAAGCAAACACCAATCCTAGTTTTCCATATCGGATATCTGATTCAAATCGGATATCCAATCCAAATCGGATATCCAATCCAAATCGGATATCCGATTTGTAAAATGTATATATATACAAATTTGTGGCTATTTTAAAATCATTTGACAGTCAAACAACCTGTGGGGCGCATAGTGAGGAGGTTCTTCGCGTAACGGATATACGATTTCGCCAATATCCGATTTGAAAAGGTAAGATTTTAGATTTTTATTTGCTTTGATTCAATTTTGAATTAGATTTGGATAATTTCAATTAGTTTTTTGTGGATTTTTTTTTCAAAATAGGGTTTTTGATTGAATTTACAAAAAATTGAGTTTAGAATGGATTTTGATAAAAAAATGAATGTTTTGTGGATTTTTTCAAAATAGGGTTTTGATTGAATTTTTATAAAAAAATGAGTTTAGAATGGATTTTGATAAAAAAAATGAATGTTTTTGTGGAATTTTTTCAAAATAGGGTTTTGATTGAATTTTTATGAAAAATTGAGTTTAGAATGGATTTTGATAAAAATGAATGTTTTAGGAGATTTTGATTTAAAATAGTGTTCTTATGTATTTTATTAAAAATTAGAGAATTTTATAGATTTTTGTTAAAAAGTAGGGTTTTTTTTGGATTTTTTTTAAACTAGGGTATTTTTATAATATTTTCATTTATATTGTCTAATTTTAATTAGATTAATTATTTTTTAACTTTAATCAAGCATTATGGCTGCTGAGAATGAGAATGCACAAATTCCACCAGTTGAGAATGAAAATCCACCAACTGAGAATCAAAATGCAGAAATGCCAAATGCTCCACCACCTCCGCAACCATCAATTGAAGACTTAATTCATGAAAAATTGGAGCAATTGAGGGGAATTTGTGATTTTTATAAGAAAATCCCTCGATTATCCCATATGTCAACCACATTGACAGTAATAATTACAAATGTAGAAACCCTCTCCAACATAATGCCTTCATTCATTGGTGAGAAACCATGAGGGAATATTATGCATGTGGATTGTCTTATGATGATATGAAAAATCTCCAAATAACAAAATCCCAAATAGCCTCTTTATTGCTTGACCTTTGGTTTTCCAGTTAATGTTAACAAACAAAACTTTCTATAAAATGGTGCATGCATAGGGGCATAGTAGATAACTTTTGGGATCATTGGTGTATGGTTTTGATAAACCACCCAACAATAATCTTGATGTACCTTTTTACTTTATTAAAAAATTATACACTGAATTTTTGTTAGGGAATCATGTCAATTACTTTGACATTAAACCCTTCCACAACGTTGGTGGAGGTATGCCCCAGGATAAGCCAGGGGCAGTTAGAGTAGTCAAGTTCCCACATGTTCCCCTTCCTCCCTTTCTTCTGCCACCTCCAATACAACATCCAGATATTACGGAGGATCAGCCACACAAACTATCCATGTCCATTCACTCTTTGAGTGGTCTTTTGGTTTCCCATGCTTCTTGGGTAAGCATACATTCTGGTGATGTTGGCAATGGATTCGGTTCTTGCATCATCCTCCTTGAGTCCACATATTTGTGTGCCACATATTTGCAATACGTGCCACAGATATGTTTGGGTCCTATTGTACAACCCACTGAGCATCCATTAGAACTTCTGATTATGACATCCAAGATGTGGAGATTATAGCAGACACGCAGGGGAGTGGAGCACACCCTACAGAGTCCTCTCTCTGCTATAGAGGTGGACATTGGAATAGTTACACAGGTAACATTTGGAATTAATAATTCATAACATTTTTTTAAATGAATATTAATAAGAGATAGTATCAAGTACTAATATTTATTTTACATGGTCTATTTAACAATTGAATTCTAGGAGGAGCTCCACAGGTGACTGTTAGCACCCTTAGGGCCATTTCATTTGGCCTCAACACATAGTAATATTATTTTGCACTCACTCATTTACATTTTTTTACTGTATACTTGCTTGTCATTTGAATTGTCATTAATGAAATTATATATTAACTTATATGTTTATCTTATTCTCTGCTTGTAGGAAACACCTAGTGCGAGTGAGGTGTGACGCTCTCCAGACTATGGAGGTACAATGTTAGATAAGGGAAAGGTAATTAAACTCAAATTTAATTGAATTAAGATTTATAAGATATTTTATTGATTATGCATACATTGACATAGATTTGTAGTTTCATATGTACTTGTCATTTTTATGTATAGGAAGTTGTGAGCTACACATCATTGTTGACAAGTGTCACAACACCTAAAGGAGTAGGTATTCGAACACCTGAAGGAGGAGGTGTTGAAACACCTAAAGGAGATAAAGAAAAAGATCAGCCTAAAGAGGTATGTGTTTATTTTATTTTGTGCTTAGTAAATATGTTCTTATTACTGACAATTCTATGATAACTTGGATCAATTTTATGTTTTTATTCACATATATAGATTGACGTTACAAAAGTTGGTTTGGTTGGTTCTTTGAGAGGGGTATATTCTAGGACTCCTGACACTTCAAAGAGACGTATATTTCAGGTAATCAAGATTTCAATTTTAGAGTTCAATTATAATTCAATGTATATTGATTTTTATGTTAATTATTCAATTTTAAATTATATAGTATAACTAATCTCAATTGTGGTTTGAATTTTTCTTGTGCAGCTACCTTCAAATCCAACGAGTGCTTCAAAGAGGCTCCATTTTGATGATCCACCAGTAGTTTAGGATGATATAGACATTTTGGAATGTAAATTTTGAATAGATACTGAGATGGCATATGCCACATATTGTAAAACTTTGTTTGAGTTGGCGTTGATGCCATTTTGTATATGGACATACATTTGATTATTGGATAATTTGATATATAGAAGTTGACAATCGAAACTTAATTTCCTCCTCATGTGCATGATTAAACTCTTTGAAAATTTAATCAAGTGAGCAATGGTTAAATATCAATGTACAATAGCATAAAAAGAATGATTAAATATTATGTAGTTTATATTCATATTGTTGATTACATTGCATTGCACATCTTTCAAACTCAAAGCATTATTTCACATTGCATAAGTAACAACTAGATGCTGATGAATGAAAAAAATTCAATAACAATCATAGTTTTTAAAAGTCAACCTAAGCAGTTATGCAATTACTTCACATTACATAACTAATAACTAGGGTAGCTATCATTGCATTGCTTGTCATGGAATTCTATGAGACCACATTTCTTTGAAACTTGGCACAAAACTCACAAAAACTTAAAAGCACTCAAACAAACTTTAAAGGGGTCTCCGGGCACTGCCCCATTCCACGTTATCAGACCATTTACTTGTAGTGTAGGGGTGAACAATGGAAGAAAACATGTAAAAATAATATATATATAGCCTAGAAGCATGAATTACAATTGGAATATCACATAACATCATATAAAAAAAAAACCACTATAAACTTGAATGTCATTTAAAACATGCATGATAAATATTCATCATTGAAACTTGAATTGTGGTAGCTTGATATACAAAGTCAATTGATGCCAGGGTTCAATTTGTATGATATTAAAAAAATAAGCCAACTGAGTAGAGTTATTAGCATTCTTCAAAAATCATAAGAATTATTTTAGTACACTCAGCCATTTTGACGCTTCTTGCAGTCTCAAACGCTATTTTGTATCATTGTTACATTGGTCTTGAGAGTGATTGCACGTTTGAAGTGTATAAACACATACCTTTTTGTAATATCAAGGATACTTTTTGAATCTTCCATGCATTGCTAATCTAATAGGAAAGGTATTTTTCCTAATCTATATGTAGCCATGCTTTTGACATTGTCAAAAAGAGAAAAACTTCCCTAATGATGCAAAGGCATGGCCAAGCAATTCTAACTCTCCACATGAGAGAAGAGAGATGTTGGAGAGTACATCAAGTCAATGAGAACCGAAGTGTAATGTGTTTTAGTTTGTAGTACTCCTTTGTTTCTCTACAGAAGTGTGATAAATTCTTAGTTCAATGATGTTGAACAATTTAAAAAAAAAGAAAGTTGTGTCACGATCCGCATTGTTGGAAATATGTGTCTAAATCATCACAGGTTGTAACCTCTATTGGAGCCAAGTCAGTGTGACATATTTTGTGCCTGGCCGACCAGCAACTTGAATCTTGTTGAACAGTACAGGTCACTATGACCTTGCAGGAGTCTCGCCGAACGGTTACACATTGGATTCTTCGCTGTGACATTTCATTCGATATAACCTCTCACTGCCCATGGAGATCTCTGGACAACAGGCCATTCTATCGTATATCAGAGAGACTTGGTCAAAAGGTTTAAGGTTTCGGTATGAGGTCTTACCGATATGAATGTCTCACCAATAGCATTCACTTGGTGTCTTTGGGGTAACTCGGGGGTTTTATTATAAACTCCTGGTGACAGTTGCTTTGCCTCACTGATAGTATACATCGATATAACATGAGATGGCTCAGTAAGAAGTCTTACTGATATGGATGTCTTGTCGACAGTGTTTAATATGAAGTCATCAGAGTAGCTCAAGGCGATCATTATGAAGTCTTAGCGACTCATGGGGTCTTGCCGATAGTAGTATGACTATGGAGTAACATAAGAGATCTCGGTGAAACCTCTTGGCGACAGTTGAATGTCTTAGCAATAGATGGATGTCGATGGAAATGCTAACAGCTTAGTATGACTTAAGACCTCGATATAAGGTCTTGGCGAAAGCGATGAGTCTAGCCGACTAGTGGATGCACTACGATTAACATGAAGTATTTGTTGTGATGTCTTGGAAATAGTAGTATGTCTTGCCAACTATTGGATGCTTCGGTGTAACTTAAGAAGTCTAGATGTAACCTCTTGGTGAGCGGTAAGTCTTTCCGATAGCAATGTTGAAGTTGATGCAATGGTTGTAAGCTCGGTGGAACCTCTTGTCAATGGAAAACTCTTGGTGATATCGGATGCTAAGTTGTGTGTGGCATTGGGGAGACACGGTCAGTGTCTCACCGACATGCCAACACAGTTTGAAGCTTTTTGACTAAGTGAAGACTTCCTATGTGGCATCGTGTGGACCAATCAGAGAAGTCGAATGGAAACCATTGGAAGACAGTCTATTGAGGCAATTCTATGAGGAAGTTCGACAGACAAGGAACGACATGAATATAGTTTGAAGTTGCAGATGCTCGAAGGTTCGGTTGGCTCGAAGAACAGTTGTGTGAATAGTTTGAATTGTATCAGAGTGATTTCTATTCTATAAAGATTGTAACTTGAAGGTTCCTGTATAAGATTGATCATTGTGAAAGTTGTTTTAATTTGGCATCAAAAAGATAAGTCAGAACTTGTATGTAATTATTTGTTACTGTAATACAAAGTGACTTCTCTTGGTGTGGTGGGTTTTTCTCCCGTAAGGGTTTTCCCACGTAAATCTGGTGTTCATCTGTGTTTGTCTAATTCTCTGTTTCTGCAATTTATTTCAAACTGCAATTGTAAAATTTAAAGGTATCTATGCATTCTTCCCTGAGGTTTTGATATTAGGAGAGTTGTTTCCGCATCTAATTTTCCTTACAATTCCGCATTCAATCCAACAAGAAAAAATGAAAGCTTAGCCTCTTGGAGTGAAAATTCTTGTTTGCAAAACAAATGAATAAGAATGAGGTAGTTAAGGTGTTTGAAGTTATTTAGAGGTCACTTTTAGGGTGCAAGGCTTAAAACTTCATTTTAAATGCACTCAAACAAACTTTAAAGGGGTCTCAGGCATGTTGCCTCCTCATTCCACACGCTATGCAGCAATTTACTTGTGGTGTAAGGGATGAACAATGGAGAAAACATGTAAAAATTATATATATATATAGATGTGCAGCCTAGAAGCATGAATTACAATTAGAATATCACATAACATCATATAAACAAAAAAACCACCATAAACTTGAATGTCATTTAAAACATGCATGATAAATATTCATCGTTGAAACTTGAATTGTGGTAGCTTGATATACAGAGTCTATTGATGCCAGGGTTCAATTTGTATGATATTGAAAAAAGAAGACAACTGAGTAGAGTTATTAGCATTCTTCATAAATCATAAAAAATTTTTTAGTACACTAGCCATTTTGATGTCTTCTTAGTCTCAAACATTATTTTGTATCATTGTTACATTGGTCTTGAGAGTGGTAGCTAATATAGGTCCACAATACAAACCTGGTTTACCCCAGGCAAGGTAACAATGGCATAGGAAGATTTTTCTTTGAAAGCAAAAATGAAAGCTCAGCCTCTTGGAATGAAAATGCTTGTTTACAAAACAAATGAATAAGAATGAGGTAGTTAAGGTGTTTGAAGTGATTTAGAGGTCACTTTTAGGGTAGTTAAGGTGTTTGAAGTGATTTAGAGGTTGCTTTTAGAGAAGAGAGATGTTGGAGAGTACATCAAGTCAGTGAGAACCGAAGTGTAATGTGTTTTAGTTTGTAGTACTCCTCTGTTTCTGCTGCATGTGTGGATAAATTTTTAGTTCAATGATGCTGAAACAATTCTTGAAAAAAGAAAGTTGTGTCACCTGGCCCGCTTTCAATCCAACAAGCAAAAATGAAAGCTCACCTTTGAATGAAATGCTTGTTTGCAAAAAAACAAATGAATAAGAATGAGGAAGCGGCGTTTCCAGTTATTTAGAGGTCACTTTAGGGTGGGAAGCTTAAAAACTCCATTTTAAATGCACAAAAGAATGAAATTGGCTTCAAACCAAGTTTGTGGAAGAAGTTAACTATGTTGCCCACTAGTTTCCTTTAAGAGTCCAAAGTGTTAAAAGGAAAAAATATTTGAAGGGCTATTTCTCAGAGACCGTGATGCTTACAAACTCTTCATCTGAGGCTATGGGATCGTGTTGGGACCATCTACAAAAACCTCTCGGTTTTTGCTATCTCAGAGGCATTTTCCTGTGGTGATGACTTTTCAGTGGATGGAAAAGTTGTCGATACAAGCGCAGCAAAGTTGCAGTGGTGCAACTTTCATTCCTCAACTCGTACGACCAAACAGACTATTCCAACACGTCCGTATGGGTACACTTATGCTAGGGATGGTCCTCTTTTGCACCTAAATACGCCGAATCACTCTGAGCTACATTGGACCGGCGATTTCCCTTAACAGTCCAAAGTGCTAAAAGGCAGCAATATTTGAAGGATATTTTGAGACCGGATGCTTGGCTGCATCTCTATCCGGAGGCTGCGGGATTTTTGCACCATCTGCCAAAACCTCTCTCGGTTTTTTCTATCTCGAGAAATTTTCCTATGGTGGTGACTTTTCGAGGGAAAAGGCTGCCGACATGCAAGCAGCTGTAAAGTTGGTAAAGTGGTGCAACTTTCATTCCCGCGAACTTGTAATTCAAACGGATTGTTCCAAATACATCCGCATGGGTACGCTTAATTAGGATGGTCCTCTTTGCACCAAACTACGCCGGAATTACTCCAAGCTACATTGACCGGGTGATTTCCTTAAGAGTCCAAAGTGCTAAAAGGCAGCAATCTTTGAAGCTGGCTATTTATCGAGAACGATTCTGGCTTAATTCTTCATTTGAGGCTATAATATGTTAGACTATCTACAAAACCTCTCTACTTTTGCTATCTGAGGATTTTTCCTATGGTGATGATGGAGGGAAAAAAGTTGTCAGATGCAAGCGTGTAAAGTTGCAAAGTGGTGCAACTTTGTTCCGCAACTCGTACAACCAAACAAACTATTATAACACGTCCATATGGGTATGTTTACGCTAGGTATGGTCCTCTTTTGCACCTAAATATGCTAAATCACTCCAAGCTACATTGGACCGGTGATTTCCCTTAAGAGTCCAAAGTGCTAAAAGATAGCAATCTTTGAAGGGTTGTTTATCAGAGACCGTGAGGCTTACAGACTCTCCATTGGAGGCTATGGGATCATGTTGGGACCATCTACAAAAACCTCTCGATTTTTTCTATCTCGGAGGCGTTTTCCTGTGGTGATGACTTTTCAGTGGAGGGAAAAGTTGCCAGATGCAAGTAGTGTAAAGTTGCAAAGTGGTGCAACTTTCATTCCGCAACTCGTACGACCAAAATGATTGTTCCAACACGTCTGGATGGGTACTTTTATGCTAGTTATGGTCCTCTCTTGCACCCAAATACACTGAATCACTCTAAACTACATTGGACCGGCGATTTCCCTTAAGAGTCCAAAGTGATAAAAGGTAGAAATCTTTGTAGGGCTATTTCTCGGAGACCATGATACTTAAAGACTCTCCATCTTAGGCTATGGGATCGTGTTGGGACCATCTACAAAAACCTCTCTCAGTTTTTTCTATCTCGGAGGCATTTTCTTGTGGTGATGACTTTTATGTGGAGGAAAAAGTTGCCAGATGCAAGCAGTGTAAAGTTGCAAAGTGGTGCAAATTTCATTCCGCAACTCGTACGACCAAATAGACTATTCCAACACGTCTGGATGGGTACGTTTATGCTAGGGATGGTCATGTTTTGCAACCAAATACACTGAATCACTCTGAGCTACATTGGACCTAGTGAAATTAGGTGAAATTGATGTAGACACAAGGGCACAATCACAAACTCTTTGCAACCTGCCTATTTGAGGCATCTAACAAGATTATTATGACCTCTTTGGATATTCCAAAACTCCTTTAAAACTTGACAAGTAACTAAATACGCATTTCCCTCTTTAACCCCCTTAAACCCTTGTAATAGTGAGAAACTAGTTTTTGTCCAATTACTCCACAATTTTCCAAAACACCAGACCAAAACATGACTGATTCAAACACCCATATCCAAGTTACACAACATATATGAGAAAAAATATAGACTCCTTTGGATCAACGTTGACTTCCTATACATTCACCCTTGAAAAGGCTACTTAATTAGCGCAAAAATGCAAAGCAACATACCTTCAAACACCACACAGACCCCTGAAACCTTGGGGCAGCAAATAAATTTCCAATAAAACAAAGATTCTACAATTGGATTCCATTTTTACAGAAGTGTAACCATCAAATCAGAAAACCCTTGTTTTTAGTGTAATTCTTGAGGGTTTATTGGATGTAGCACTTCCACAACCTTTCAGACTCTTCCACCACCTTAGAAACCTTTATTTAGGCCCCAATATGCTTAGAAAACAAAGAAACTTTTGGTACTCAGATATTTTTGCAAACCCTAGGGTAAAAACTCTATTTTCAAGTGAAAAAAAACCACCATTTTTAGACCTTTAACTCTTCATTTTTTTTCAAAACCTAGTTCTCCATGCCTTCCACTCTTGAAATATCATTTCCTAATCCCTACCAACTCATCCCATTGATTCACATTGGCACACAGTAGGTGGGATGAGATTCAAGCCATTAAAATTGCAAAACTCTTATTCCCCTGTTCAGGAACCCGTCTAAAGAAAGTCTGAGTTTTGAGGCACAAAATGAATAAAAAAACCCTCTATTAAGAAGTCAGAATAAATTCAAGACATGTAATAATTTTTCTACATAAATTTTTGATACAAAAATTCTTGAATGGCTTGTGCACAGGCATAAAACACAAGAAAAATAGTAAAATATGAACTGAGCAATTGAAACTTTATTGATTCAAAGATAAAAATTCCTTCAACCAAACCTGTCTCAAGCCCTTGAATGCCTTAAGTACATTTCTATGCCTTGGAATCCAACTCCCAATGCCTTTAACCACCAATATTAACTAACTTTTGAAACCTTAATGACTATTGAAGGCCAAAATATAAACATTTTTCACATTAATATGACTCATAATGAAATCTTGCACTTTTCCACTTCTAAATTTACTAAGACCTCACTTAATGGCTTGAAATAGCATCATTACATGTTCAAAACACTGTTCTTGCTTGTCCCTAAACAAATTTACTATTTTTTCCTTCAAAGGCTACAAAGCAACAACTAGGACAAGTTGGGATCTCCATGTTTTTTTTACCCTAAAACCTAAAAAATCCTCGTAATACATGAACATTAGGACTATTAGATCTCATTAAAGACAAAAACTCAAAATATTAACACTTTAATCATTGAAATGATCCGCAATGGTATTGTGGTGTAGGTGCTCCTGCACCAAAAATGGTGGTTACAACTTGCTAATGTCAATGAAATGTGGGGGCAGCAAGATTTAAAGTTGGATCAAGTTTGTGCAGGTCCTAATAGACGTGTTTGATGAATTTATAGGGTGTGGCAAGGTTGGAAACATTGATTTCCTTAAAAACCTCATGAAAGTTGCTAAAAATGAAGTTGCACCCAAGTTGGATTTGAGGAGCAAAAGTTGCAAGCCACTATAATTTATTATATATAAATGGGAGCTATTACAAAACCTGGTTCAAACAAGCATACCGACAGGAAAGAACCAGGAAGAAAACCTTCAGTTGTAACTCGATTAAGTGCAAAAATAGACCCCTTTACAAAACCTATGAGTTTCCAAAATATAGACCCCTTTTACATTTTAAACATACCCTTTATACAATGCCAGACATTTGACCCATATTTCAAAAAACATCACTGGGTATAGATTATGCCCATACACAATTATGTTTTACATTGTTTCCAATTTGAAATTCAAATTTTACAAAATTTTCCTATTAGAGGCATTCGAGGTGCGTCTTCAAGCAATAGTAGTATGTTCACGCTTTGGACTACAATCACATGTACAAACCATCAAGGTAGCTTAGAATAACCAATCTATATTATTCTAAATGACACAAAATATGATGAGATGGTAATGCAAACTATAAAAGACGCTTAGAATAACCAATCTATATTGTTGTAATATGTTGCATACCTCTTTGAAAGGATCAAAGCTAGCTATTGTTGTCGTAGGTCTATGATCAATCATGCCAGGAATATCGCAAAAGTGGGAAAATGAGAAATCTATATTGTCACAATAGAAAGCATGCTTAGACTAACAAATCTATATTAATCTAAACAACTTGAATGATGATAAATTGGTGATGCAAACTATAAAAGATGCTTAGAATAACCAATCTATATTATTCTAAATGACACAAAATATGATGAGATGGTAATGCAAACTATAAAAGACGCTTAAAATAACCAATCTATATTGTTGTAATATGTCACATACCTCTCCGAAAGGATCAGAGTTGGCTATTATTGCAGCAGGTCCATGATCAATCATGTCAGGAATATCGCAAAAGTGGGAAAATGAGAAATCTATATTGTCACAATAGAAAAGATGCTTAGACTAACATATCTATATTAATCTAAACAACCTGAATGATGATGAGTTGGTGATGCAAACTATAAAAGACGCTTAGAATAACCAATCTATATTGTTCTAATATGTCACATACCTCTTCGAAAGGATCAAAGCTGGCTATTGTTGCAGTAGGTCCATGATCAATATTGCCAAAAATATCACAAAAGTGCATACAAAATATCACTATTAAAGACACTTGCATTGCAATAGTATATAAAATATCAGTATTAAATAAAGAACACTAATGAACTTAATCATAATGAACATAAGCATTCTACCTTCCATTCTTGAAAATGCTATTCAAGTGTGCCTAAAGGGTCATCTCTTTGCTTAAGAGTATCCAATATTGCTTCATGATCAACATTACTAAGTGTCTATAGTTGTTTTGTCTTTGGTCTGGCATGATGCTTCAACAACTTAACATTTGTTGCTATAACAAGGTGCGAATACATGAGAATGGTTTTGTGTTTCTCGTAGTCTTCAAATGCAAGTATGTCATTCTTTCTAATCATGTATGTTCACAACCAAGTTCCTGCAACCACAACTGAACCTATAGGATACACGAAACCATCATCATCTTCCATCAGTTGTGTTAGCTTATGCTTTACCCGCACACATCAAGCCAACCAATAGTCTGGTCTCTCTTCATTCCCCTGCGATGCAACAGCTACAAAAATATGTCCTAGCTATAGTAGATTTGAAAGCAGGTCGTAATCAACTAAACTTTCCATTGTGTCATTTGTCATGGATATTGTTTGAGATAAAGGAGTTAGATACTGTGGTACCCATGTATCCACCCACTCACTTGACTCGCATTGATCACACTCACACTGAATACAACTCTGACAAAAATAAGCCAACTATCGTGTCCAAATGGTCCATGTGCTTGCATCTGAGCTTCGAAATGAATGCATTTTGAAGAATCTTTGATTGTATGACAATCCAATCTGTCTCCCACTGTACCCTCCTCAACGAACCAAAAGAATCTGTGCACTATTGAATCGAGTGTCCCTCCCTGTGACAATGTTGAACTACACCAATCAACAATAGAATGTGCATCACTGAATTTTTCTCCTGAAATCTTTAATTTCTCCTTAACTAGAGCTCTCTTTACACATGCACTTGCTCCATCATGCTCCCCTTTCCCATGTCCAGCTTAAAAAAAAATTCAAATATGAGGTAGACCCCTCTCTACATGCATTCTACTCAACCAATAAAACATACGAGCATTCTTGAATTAACCTGTGCAATTATCTAACCAAATTAGATGTCATCCTAGTGCTATATCATGCTCCTACAAGAACTCAAAAAAAATCTTGAAACAATGTTGGACATACTCAAACGAGTGAGATCTATCATCACTCATATAAAAATGATACTCTTTGATTATCTTTCGATCCTCCTCTGTACTATCAAGTGCATGTCTAAATGTTATGTGGACAAAATTAGCAATTTGAATGGAATTGTAATACTGAGATTGTACCTCATTTTGTGGTTGCAATGTGTAGTTTTCTACAAAATCAACCACTGATATAATAGTGCCAATCAGAAAAGAGTCCTTACACATCCTAAATTGTTGATCCAACCACTGAGACCTATGACTATGCCTTGCATACTTGTAGAAAAGATTGTCCTTGAAATCTGAAATAAAATCAGCAACACTACATTCTTTTGAAACCAACTCACATCTAGAACCTTCACCTCCACTCTACAAAGTATATTTGACTATCTCATATCTCTTTTTCTCAACAATATTCTTTCCAAATTCATGTTCGTAACTCTCATGAAAACATTGAAAAAACTTTGACAAGCCACCACATTGTGAGCACTTTGCATTTAAACAATCATTTCTATAGAAAAAGCAACCATCATCTCTAGAACATAAAAAAAGATCTAGCAAGTCCCTTGATGATTTTGAAAGATGCATTGCACCACACTCCTGCAACATTTCATTAGTATGCAAAGTAAAATGGATATAGCATAATAGTTCATGGTACATTGAAAACTCCACATGGTATTTGCAACAACAAGTATTACGAATTTTAAGAGGCACACAATAAAATGGCTTCAAACCTTCAAAAGTCCTTTGCGATATTTCCATATTTGGATGTGTTTCAATAATTTTTTAGAACAACATTGTTTGGCTTGATTCCAAGAAATTTTTAGGATGTGGTGTACAGTCTCGATTGCCAATTCTTAACTTTAAAACATCCTTTGCATTGGGTGATACTCTAGAGTTATCATGCCAAAATTGTTGAATTACCTGCTTTACATTATCAGTTAGCTTCTTATCAACACGTGGAAGCCTCCTGAAAAAATTCCATGTATCATTTTGAAGAGGATCATCTATTCTTTCTCTTCTTGCAAGTTCTCTATCCAAGTTTTACGATTTATGTCAAAATCAATACAAGTTTGTCTCATAAAGCGAGCCTTTTTCAATTGATGGCTTACTAGGGTGGTTTTAATGACTCTTCAAGAAACTCTCTTATCCTTTTCCTTGTTATTTTTTCCAATAGACTTGAGAGCATTAAAAATATTTTTGACAGTAATAGAATTTTTTTCGGTCTTCTTGTTCACATGAATCTTCAATTTGGCTAGCAAATGTCTCATCTTTTACATCTTTAGCAATTGTACAAAAATTTGGCATTGCTTGGTCAATGTCTTGTCACTAAAATATTGGTTGAAAAGTCTTCTAGCCCACAACCGAACAGTTCGTGTTGACCTCCTTCCTTCAAAATTGTTTATAATGTTCTCATCAAATTCAACTAACCATTTAGGGGTTCTTGAAGGTCTTGAATTTGGAATATGTCTTTCTTCCACACAAGGTTCTTCATTTCTCATGTAATCTGGTAAAACATAATTTACAATTAGTTCAATATTATGTTCAACATCTTCAATTCCAACATTTTCACCTTCAATTTGAATAATTTCATTCCCAATTTGAATATCATGTTCAACATCTTCAATTCTGACATTTTTAGCTTGAACATTTTGAGTATCAATTTGAACATTTTCATTTTGAATTTCAGTATCATGTTCAACATTTTCACCTTGTACATATTCAATTTCCTCTTCACTTGAAAGACCATAGGGCTCAGATTCACCAATATTTAGCATAACTTGTCTTCTCTTCCTATGATCTTCTTTATCTTTTTGTCTATATGCTTCAATTTGTTCTTTTGTAAGCTTTCTCTTACGTTTATGCTTCCGACGACTGCTACTCCCCATTATACCTCATAAAAGATGCTGCAAAATAATTGTTTATGACAAATTTGAGTACAATATGCTCCAAAAAGTTGAACTTTGTCTCTTCATGTCTGAAACCATGCATTTATCGCCTGCAAAGCCTGCAAAAAGAATGTAGGGTCCATTGGAATGCAAAAATTGGCCATATGGGGTTTTGGTATGGCCCACAAATCGGATATCCGACTAAATCCGATATCTGATATGAAATTTTTTTAAAATAAAACAATTTTATAATGCTCTCTAACGGCAGGATTTTAGTGTTATAAATTGGATATCTGATTTGTGCATATATAGACCTAACAGTAATTAGGAGGTGGAGGTTGGGAAAGAGAGAGAGAGAGGAGGGTAGAGGGGAAGAAGGGGAGAGTGAGGGAGAGAGAATTAGGAGGGGGAAGGGAGAGGGGAAGAATGAGAGAGAGAGAGAGAGTTCATTGGGAGGGGGAGGGAGAGAGGAAAGAGGGGAAAAAGTGGAGAGTTCATTGGGAGGGAGGAGGGAGAGGGAAAGGATGGGAAGAGAAGTGGGGGAGAGAGAGAGAGTTCATTAGGAGGGGGGAGGGACAGGGAAAGAGGGGAATAAGGGGAGAGTGAGGCAGAGAGAATTAGGAGGGGGGAGAATGAGGGGAAGAATGAGAGAGAGAGAGAGTTAGGGAGTGGGAGAGAGATAAAGGAAGGGGGTTAAGGGTAGAGGGTTAACGGGAGAGAGATGGAGTGATTGAGTGAGAGAGAGAGAGGTATGGAGTGGGAGAAAGATAAAGGAAGGGGGTTAAGGGTATAGGGTAGAGAGTTTAAGGGTTAAGTGTTTAGGGTTTAGGTTAAGGGGAGAGAGAATGAGTGAGTGAGAGAGAGAGAGACCTAAGAGAGGGAGAGGGGGTTGGATAAAGAGACTTGAGAGAGAGAGAGAGAG
>VDFB02000008.1:348782766-348880026 GCA_007258455.2 Sequoia sempervirens | reverse complement strand
AGAGGGTAGAGGGTAGAGGGTAGAGGGTAGAGGAGAGAGAGATAGAGGGATTCAATGAGAGAGGGAGGGAGTGGGAGAGAGATAGAGGGTAGAGGGTAGAGAGATAGGAGTGAGAGAGAGAGATACCTGAGAGAGGGAGAGGGGGCAGGAGGGTAAGACTTGAGAGAGGGAGGGAGGTGTTGTGCAATTTTGTACACACGCCCCACTTGGAGTAGGGACCCTCTTTTTGATTTTGGATGTCTCTTGGACCTTTGGTTTTGTTGGATTTATCCTTTTGAGATCTTGCGATGTTGGTCTTGCTTGTCTTGGTTTTGCCCTGAGGGTTGGATTGATCAAACTTGGTTTTTAAGGGAAGTTCGGGTTTTGCCTTGGATCTGGGATTTTCCGGTTTACCCGGATTTTCCCTGGTCTTGGTTCATCGCCTGTCAATGTTGGATTTTCTAAAGTCTGGGTTTCTGCTTGGATCCGGGAGTTTCCAGCTCAAGCAGATTTTCCCGAACTTCATCGGAGTCCCGAATGGTGCATTATCCACGAAACTCGTGCTCACCCGAATTGTCCGTCTAGCTTGGTCTTTTCTAAAATTTTGTTTTGGGCTCGAGTTTCCGGATTTCCTCATTATGTCTTGTCATTCATTAATGCTCGAAGTATGTCTTCTCTGGCATGAGTGCGGGTGGATTTAAGGCTTTTTGGCACTCTTTTGATTTCATTATTCATTTACTATTTGCTCTGGCGCCTGAGTTTGTTCTTCTTGAGCTTTGGTTGTGGGATTCGAGCTGCTTGCACGTGGATTGCTTGAGCGCTGGTGTTGAGTATTTTTGTCACTAGGGCACCTTGTTTCATATTGACTTCCTTGGGAATGAGCTTCATTTAGAGTTGATCCATGGTAAGTTATTTCTGACCTCTCCTTTTGTTGCGCTTTCAAGTTGTTGATTGGTGGTTATTTGGGTCGGCCCTTGCTCATTTTTTCGTAATTTCATATTTACTTAGGGTTTGGTCCATCTTTTACAAATTTTCAAACACCTACATTACACGTCTTGTTGTTTTGTCGGTCAAATTTCAGGTGTGCCCAGGCGTTCTTTTGAGGTCGTACCTTGCTTGTGCACAATCTGGTCTAATTTGTGTAGGTAGGGTTCCATTATGTCCGCTCAGGGTTGTTAGGTTTGTTGGATTTTATGTGACCTTCTTGTCCTGCATTTGGCTCTACCTTGTTTGCAACACTTGAGAATCCTGGTGCACCCTCTAGTTCTATCATTTGAGGGATAGTATCTAAAACTTCAAACTTACCCTAGCTTTCATGGCAGAAGTCTGGTTATTGAATTTAGGGCATCATTGTTTTGTCATGAAAATCAATCACTTGAGGGTCTTTGGGAGTTAAATTTGTGTGCAATTGAGATTTGGCTTGTTGGGATTGATTTTATGTCCATTGGAATCTGAATAGGGAGGTTTGTATGATCATTCGGTCAGTCATTTGCGCGTTTAGCTATCGTTGGGTTTTTGAGGTGTCGGCGGAATTTTTGCACACCCGGATTTTCCCAGATTCTGCCATTTCCACGGAATATGATGAGTTCCAGAATTTTGAGCTGCACATAGAAATCCGACCTATCTGAATTTTTCTGGTTTTCAGCCTGGTTCCACTTCTTTTGATTTTCGAAATTTGGGTAATGAATTAAATGTTAAATGATGATTTCTTGTTGTTAAATGAATGAATCTTATAATAATCACGCATCTCTTTTGTCCATATTAATGATTTATTTGATGAATGATGTCTTGACCACAGAAGTCCGTCTGGGTCAGATTTCTCCGAATTCCGCCCCGACTGGATTTTCTCGGATTACTTCATTTTCCCAGATTTTTGGGATTAATGATTAATGATTGATCTTAATTGTTTCATGTGATTTCAAGGCTAACCTTTGATTGAAGTGTAGATAATGATGAGATTTTCATGAGGTCCTTTTGTGAATGCAGGTTGAATCAAGCAAAGCAGTGGCAGGAAAGGTCAAAGGTGATGCAGAGGGGTCCTCAATTACAGATGTAGAAAGGTTGAGGCTGGATACAAAGAGTCAGTTGCCAGACAGTAAGATAGCTTTAGTTTGGTCTAAGGTCTCTGACACTAATGTAGGAGCATGGAGATATGAAGAATTCAAGGAAAGGACAGCTCAAAAAGATCTATCAGCCCTGACCAAGGGAATGATGAAGTCTGGACTGGTTCATGTAGCAGGATTCCCTCCTGCGGTTCAGTGTTATGAATTGATATTGGAGTGTGCCCGGCAATATGACTTTGATACATAGAGGGTTGTTAGCATTGAGGGAAGAGTCTTGGAAAACTTCAATCCAGTTTCTATTGCCTAGGCATTTGATATGCCAGACTTACCATGTGTGTGTGCCTTGGACATGGAATTAGCTAGGACTTACTATAAAGACGAGCCTACCAAGGCCCAGCAGATGGTCAATTCCTGGTTGGAGAAGCCGAAGTCTCATTTTTCCAATTTTCCCAAGTAGTTACACAGGATCAAGTTCAGACAAGATATATATGATGCAATCACACTGTTGAGTAGGGTGGCTGGTTTGAAGAGTGCTGGAGTGTTGGAGAGTTGGATGGTGCATGTCATCAACAAGATTGAGCAGGGTATCAACTATCATTGGGCAGGGCTTATTAGTGCAATTATTGATAGGCAGCTAAGAGATGTGTTGGAGACAAAGAAATTTACCATGTCATCTTATGTGATATATGTGTTGGCAAGATTTTATCCATACAGGGGTTTGAATCCAAGAGGAACATTTGGACAGGATATCATCTATGAGATATACCCCGAATTGCACCTAGGAAATCAGAATTATAGAAGAGCAAATGATGCATTCACAATGCATATTACTAGGTTGCTCCAGAACGCAGAGCATGTGAGAATATCTGATGGAGCCAGGGAGTTGATCAAAAAGTACGGAGCCTAGTTTATTCAATTCCCCACTTTCTCTTATATCAGAATTGACGGATGTCAAACTGCTCCATACAGATTGCCAAGATATCCTACTAACCACATTGTGTTATTGGAGGTTACTAGGCAGATATGTGACTTTGATGCTATTGTTAAAAAGGCAAAGCATAAGACAGGGTTTGGTGGAGATTTCCCTTTAAGAATTGGTATAAGTGAGGTTTTCCCTTCAATCCAATCAGCTCATGCATCAGGAGAGGAGTTGAGTGCTTTTGGCTTCTCTTTCCATTCGAAGAGGACAAATTTTGACATTACTGGAGAAGTGCAGAAGAAGGAAACTAAAGAATATCACCACAAGGATGATCTAGAGGATTACTGGGCAAACATCAAGGATGACTTTGAGGTAAGGAAAAAAAGGTACTCTAGGCTTCCCATTGATGTAATTAGAATGTACAATGTCAGGTTGATCCCTGATTAGTTAGAGGACGACGGGAATCTGGTCCAAGATCATGCATATGAATCAATCAAGGATAGATCCATTGGGGAGATAAATTGGTCAGAAAATGAGATTATTGAGTTGGAAGAATTAATGGCTCCTATTATGAAATTTACCAAGTCTTGGTTGAAGCACAAAGTATGGGAATTGGAAAGCGAGAAGGTACCTTGTACCTTTAATTTAATGGGAGACCTGAATGCTCATTCCACCTTGGAGGAATCCGGGGAAGAAGCCCTAAGGAAAGTGAGCCAGAACAGAAAAGGAAACCTAAGGGAAAGAAGAGAAGTTAAACTTTGAAAATAGGTAAGTCTGTAGAAGAGGAAGAACTTGAGAAAGTAGAGAAAGACGATGCTCCTCCATAGCCAAAAAGGGAAAGGATGACCAGGACTTCTAAGAAGAAAGATCAGGGAACGTTCAAGGTGGAGGCAAACCCTCTAGTGGTTGATGTGGAAAGTTCGGGAGAGAAAACCAGGGTTTATTCAAGGAAATCAAGAACTCCATCTCCCAAGGAGACCATGCAAAAAATAGGTCCTCTTCTAGTGGCATCCACTGTAGATCAACATAAGGCTACCTCCCCTTCATTGAGTATACCTAAGCAGACAACTCATGAAGAGCATGAGACCAGAGGGGAGGCAGAACCATTCAAGGAAGGAGAACTCTTTGGTGCAGCAACTGAGCTTGAAGTAGGAGATGTTGAAATGCACCCTTCTCCATTGGTACAATATGAGGATTCTCCTGCGAGCAGCAAAGATAATAGATCCCCTGAGAAGAAGGATGTCCCTGTTAAGACCTCATCACCCTTGCAAGAAGAAGAACCTGAGTCGAGGAATCAAGGTGATCAGTCTCCTGAAAAGGAGAAGGATGAGACAATAGAACTCATGAGGAGGTTAAAGAGAATGAAATCTGGGTGGATCTTGCTGTCTCGGATTGGTTAGATAAAGAGATTAGAAGGAAACAGGTCATTGTTGAGGACACTCCTCTTGATTAGGATGAAATGTTGGCTAAGATTGGAAAAAGTAAGAAGAAGAAGATGGCCAAGGTAGTTTCAAAGATAGAAAGAGATGAAGCGAGTAACAGGGTTATTCATATTGCTACCCCTGCTGCTGATAAAAGTAAAGATGAAGTCACCAGAAAAGATTACAATGTACAGACTATCAATCTTGGACCTGCTTCTATGGAGCAGGATATTGAAGAATACGAGGGGTCCAGTGCAGTGATAATTGGGAGATTAAGGAAGGAAACACAGTCTAGGCATGAGCTTAAAAAAGAGAATGAAAGGCTTAGGAAATGTCTAGAAGATTTGATGAAGCCTTTGCAATCTCTCCATCCATCCTCTTTTGCTGCTACTGGTTTCTTGTCGAAGGAGACTATCTCTAAAATAGAAAGGATGAAAGCATCTACCAAGGCTTCAATAGATTGGTTGAAGGAGGTACAAACCAAGGGAGATAATGCAATAAAGGAAATCCTTTCAATTGGAAAGGATGCAATAAGAGCTAAGGATTTATTAGAGCATGTTTTATGTCAGGACAAGTAGGATATTGACCTTTTATTGTAGAAAGCTAAAGTGATCATGGAGTATGGTAAGGATCAGTTAGTTGTAGAGGGAATCCTTTCTTCATCTGGAGTTAATGAGCCTTGGGAATGGTTTGAAGCCCTGCAGGTCCAATAGAAGGTCATCAAAAAGGTCTACAAGCAAAAGAAGCAAATAGATGGTAGATTAACCAATGCTTATGATGGATGTATAGCATTCTTTGAAATAATGACTGGCAGGAGGAAGATCACTCCTAAATATCTGAGTTTGGAGCAATTAAGGGAATGGTGGCATGATGTCTATGCCCCTGATTCTGAAAATTTTGTAACAGGGCATCAATTGGATGATGCGGCAACTTACTTAGCTGTGATGGACAAGTACCAAGCGCATAGGGGTGAGTGGGATAAAATTGTTAAGCAGTCAAAGGAAGAAATTGGCTCCATTGAATGTCGGCTCAAAATCCTACCCTTGCCACCTATTGCCAAGTTGGATAGGGTGTTTTTGAAGGTTCATGAATCGCTGGATCGGAACAAGGATAAGGGAGGCAGTAGTTAATGCCAACTTTGAGATTTGTGCTTCCCTATTATTATAGGGCATGTGTTGATTCGAGCTGCATTGAGGAAAGTGTTTGGGCCGACCTTGATGATGTATCGGCATTTAATGTGTGCCTTATTTTGAAATTCTTGAGGCTGACTTATTTTTTACTATGTTATTTTGTAAATGTTTGGCTGGGCCAACATGTTTGAGGATTCTCTATAAAGGGCATTCCTGCCTCATTTGTAAAAAGAGGAAGTTAGACAGATAATAGAGACAAGCTAGATTAAGAAGGAGCTAGAAGCATTCTATAGTAGAGATAATAGTTAGTTCTCTTGAGAAATTGTTGTAACAAAATAGTGGAATTGTTGCTACATTTTGGTGATCTAATACAATTGGAGGCATTGTGGTGTCTCTGGTGAATTCTTTTGTGTTAGTTTATCCTGCATGGTTCTTGTTGTTCCATCATTTGAAATTGCTTGAAGAAATTGGATTAATGTTAGATTTAGAATTGGATTAGTTTGGTGAATGATGTTCGTGATTTTATACTTGGAATGTTTGTAGCAATCTCTGGTTTATACTCCCAGTAACTATCTAATTGTAGTAGGCTGGTAAAGTCAACCTGAACCATGAATCTATTTGTGCTTAGTTTGATTATGGATGAATGTCTATGATTTGAAAATCTGTATACCTTAGAAGATTGCACCTTTCTTGTGATATTGCATTGTAGGTTAAGCAGGAATTGGTTATTCGAGATTGGTCCATTCCATATATCTGTCATTTGCATTGTTCATCCCGGGAATAGTTTAGATTTCATTATTTCCCTTTCACCCTCATCTTTTTCCGTTTCTTTATTATTCGATTAAGATTTAGGATTTAAGATCAAAATATTGCAAAATTTGATAAATTGGAAAGATACAGTTTCGCTTGTAGTAAGGTCTGATTGTGATTACCAGCATTTTCACATATTATCTGAGTTGTTTATGCATTGTCATGACCTGACACCCGAGAGACCTTGGGGTGATTTTTAATAACTTGTTGTTGAAAATTACCTTTCAAGAGAGATAGAATATTGCATTATGTCTGAGTTGTTGTGCAGAAAACACCATCAACAGGAGGGAGGGAGGGAGTGGGAGAGAGATATAGAGTAAAGGGTTAAGTGTAGAGGGTAGAGGTTTCAAGGGTTAAGGGTTTATGGTTTAGGGTTAAGGGTAGAGGAGAGGGAGATAGAGGGAGTGAGTGAGAGAGAGACCTGAGAGAGGGAGAGGGGGTATGAAGGAGAGTCAAGCGAGAGAGAGAGAGAGAGAGAGGGAGGGAGTGGGAGAGAGACAGAGGGCTAAGGGTAGAGTGGAGAGACCTTGAGAGTCAAATCATCAAATTATATATAAATTTTATATATAATCAATATATATATATACATAACAAAATATAGAATAATATTTAAATATTATACATAATAATATAATATATTATATATTAAATTATAAACTAGATATATTAAAATAAACTATAAAATATTTATTGCATTTTCTAAATCATATATTATAAAGTGTATAACATTTTTTAAAATCATATATAAACCAAATCGGATATCTGATTCAAAAAGGACATCCGATTTGAAATAGATATCCTATATTTCTAACATAGAATTTATTGCCTAGGGATTAGCCTCAGGCTTGCTTCGGAATTTGGCTTGGACATGCCAATCCTAAGAAGTCAATGCAAAAAACGTGTATAACAACTTACCTTGTTTTTCTAGACTTCGCCCATGTGGCTGACGACTTTTTTTTAGCCAAAATTGATGAAACGAAAAGGGTTTGTAGAGGATACTCTCAGCTTTCCACCAATATAAATTATTCTACTTTGAATTTAATAAATAATTATTATTCATTTTCTATTAGAATTACGACTAAAGTCTTGATTGATAGGTTGATTGAAAAACATCTATAACTTTCAAACGGTATCATATTTTTTGAATCCAAAACATGCATCACATTTTATGCTTCACATACTATAGGATTAAAAAAAATGAATTTCATGAAGTTTTGACCAAGTTAAGGTGGTTAGACATACGAAGTTTTATATTTTTAAAAGTTGTAATAAAAATTCATAATTAATTATTTACTTGGAAAAAATTACAAAAAAATATGTGTCACATCGAACATGAGTCCTCTACTTATATCTAAAATATTATAAAAAATATTATCATTTTTATTGTGGTTAGGTTGGTCGAGAAAAACACCTACTTCTTATTTTTCCCTAAAATTTAAGTACTCATTGAAATTTCAAATTTTCACCAAATAGACTTTTAAAAAAATAAAATAAACTTAGTAGTTTAGAAACTACATTCAATTTTCCACAGATTCTATTCTTACATATTTTTGAAATAATATAGATAAATTATTCAAATTTTTATGTCAAGCTGCCTAACTCTGATTTTTTTGAATTTTCATTGCCACTTAAGGGCCTATTTCTTCCATGATGATCCTGCACATACCCTTTCACATCATGTGTTTCCATCAATGACAAAGGGGGAGATTGTTGTATTTTTCTAATATGTGGTTGTCATTGATATCATCACTATTGGAATTAATGTCTTTAATGTTGTATATGTCGAGGATATTGAGAAAATTGTAATAAAATAAGTTGTAAGTTTTCAGTGATGCAGTGAAGTTTAGTTTAGCCATCATGTTGTTGGCTGCCTCAGTATGTTGATGATAAGAGGTTGTGGATTAAAGGGTTTGTTTTTGAATATATCTAGTTTTTCCACGTAAATTTTTAGAGATTTGCGTGAAGATTTGATCGACTTATTAGTATCTGTGTTCTGACAATTATTTTGTTGCTTTAGTTGGTGTTTCTAAAAGAAGATGATGTGATTCTAGTAAGTTGAGTTGTTTTGGATGCTTCTATGGTGATTCATGATTCTCATGGATGTTTCTAGATCATGCTCTATCTTTTTTGTACATCTGCATTGATCGTTGTGCTCATGATTGGTGATTTTCTTCTTTGTGTTCATGGTCGACAGGGTGATTGTAGCATGTTGTGGATCTTCGAGGCATAATTTTTTAAGGCGGTTCATGTTTGATTATGTTGTTTTGGGTCCTTAATATGTTGTGGCTGACATTTGTTGATTCACATTGATAATTATTTATGGATTGAGCCGACAGTTTGTACATGTTTTATATTTTTTTTAAAGTTGACATGTAGTTGATGTTATTCCTAATTGTGGATATATATGAGTGATTTTTTATACCATTTTAAGGTAGTTGTGTGAGTTGTTTGTGAAGTGTGCAAGTGGTGTGTGAAGTGTGTGAGTGTTGTGTGTGAATAATGTCCCAATCTTTCGAAGGCAGAAGTAAAGCGCGAAGAAGAGAGAGTAGATGTTTATGTGCTTAACCAGAACTGTAATCAGGCATTAGGAGATGCTATTTTCTCAGTTCAAAATCTTTTGAATGTAATATGAATGTTTACGTAAGACAGTGTGTCTTCCTTTGGGTAGTAAGCCTTTTTATATTTGAGTAGTGAGCTCTAGGCAGTGTGCCTAAATGCATGTGCATTACCCATTTATATTTCTTTTATACTTTTAACAGAGTATAATCTTGTGGATTAACCTCCACCATGCTTTTTCCCCTAATAGGGTTTCCTCGTAAAAAATCTTGGTGTTATGTGTGTTTCTGATGTGGTGATAGTTTATGCTTTCATGTTTATTTATCAGGTCTGAGAATAAGTTTAATTTGTATAATTTATATTACAACTGATTCACCCCCCCCATCTCAGTTTTATGCCCTTGTGTTGCCAACAGTATTAAAGTTATTAGGCAAGATCGACATAGTTAATGGGCCATTGTATTTACTTCCACCATTGGTGTTACTTCTTAGGTTATAATTTGGTCCCTTTTGATACTGTTGAAAACCATGAATTTTGTCAATTTCTTCCTAAGGTTCATTTTCATCTTGATAGGGAAAGGTATACATTTCTAAAGTCATAGTTTAATTTTCTCCCTCATATTCATGAGTGTAGCTTGTGACAACAGCAAGTGGTTTGATGCATTCATAGCTTTCAATAATTAAAGCAGAATCATATTCTACTGGAACCAACTCATTTCCCTTAGGAGGATGAGAGTCACACTATTCATTATAATGAGTAGCAGTTAGAAAAATGTCTGAAGTAATTTTGAACTGTGAATAGTCTGCTTCAGCATGAGCATTTGTATTATGAATTCTACACTAATTATTCATCACAAGATCAGCTAAATTCACTTTTGACTTGGATCTTTCATCAGTAGGATTAGTGTTGTCTAAAGGTGTTGAAACTCCTCCATTAATTGATCATGTATTCCAAGTTCTAGGCAGTCTGGGAGCATTATATGCTCGATTTTGTGAATTTTGGTTGTTGCTTTGAGCATAAAAGTTTTGATTTCTTAATTGTGTAACCTCTATGGTTAACCTTTTGAGTTGAGTTGTAATTTCTTTCATGTCTTCCTTTTCCTTTGGAATTTTGACATTTTGATTTTCCTAAGTTTGCGAGAAAAAAAAATTTCTGTTAGGATGGAGTTTCGTGATAACTGGACCGGGGTAACGGACTAAAGCTTGACTATTGCCTGGTTGAAAGAAAGTTTTCTAAGGAAATGTCCCATTCTGGACCACTGAAGGATAAACATTAGGAGTCATGGGATGATTTAAAAGGAATCCATTTATGCTCGGGGTAGGATAATTATTCAATCCATTTCTACCATTTGAAGATGATCCACTTTTTAGGTGTTTCATTTCAAATTTTACACTTACAGCTTTGACATAGGCTTCAGGTAAAGTAGTAGAGGATTTTCCCTTCGCTTTACAAACATAGCAGTTAAAGGATCTACTGTTGTATAATAAACTATAATAGCAGACAAATTATCTACTACATAAGGTGCTTGCAGCCTAGAATAAGCCTTTTGAAACCTATCATTAAAAGAAGTTATAGGTCTCCTTTGAACCTCTTCATTTGAGAAAATTGGTGATATAACAAAGCAGGGTCAATCAGTTTTCTAAATTTGTCCAAACATTGACTTTCCATATCTTTCCATGATCTAATAGAATTGCGAGGTAGGTTGATATACCACTAGTAAACTTCATCTCTTAATGTATAAGGAAACACCCTACATACGACATCTTCATGTTGAATCCTGGCCCTAAAACACGTATCCTTAAAGATACTAATATGTTCTTCAGCATCTTTGTGGAGATAATATTTGGGACACAACTTATCAAGATATTTTGGTAAATCATTGTACACGACAAATTGAATTGGTGACTCTATGTTAAAGAAGGTCATTTCTATGGGGAGTAGTGGTGTTACAACAACAGTTAGATTTTGTGAACTCGCACTTACACTTCTAGAATTTTGAGTTCTAGATGATGTTTGACCACTAAGCTCAACTAAAATCACGCGAGGATCACCAAGTCAAGATCTAGTGACTCTATGGAAATCTAGTTTAAAACCTAATGAAATCAAAAGAACAATAGTGAGGCCCTCCTTCTAGCGCTAGTTCATGTTGATGACGATGTTACTTACAGCAACAAGGCAAATAAATTCTTCACAGACAAACCGTGAAGAGCCTATCCTTCTTGAAAGTGTAGACACTGAAAAATTTCTTAATCAATAGCATACACTTAAATCAGATTTACTAACATCATTTCCTCTTTAAACCCATCTTCTTTTCACTTAATTGATTTAATTAGCCTAGCTAATTAATTAACTGCATCATTTTCATCTATTGGCCTAATTAATTTAATCAAGTTAATTCATTTCCTTTCGCACTAACACTTCATCTAATTAAATTAAATAAATCAAAATATTTAATTTAATTCCCTAAGTCATCTTATTTAATTAAATAACCCTAAGTTATTTAATTAAATATCATTTCACCTCCCCTATTTATTAAATCATCTAATTTAATAAATATCTCTTTAATTCTCCTAATCCCTTAATTGCATAAATTAAATCTTGTTTAATTAGCAATTAAACTATTTTTCCTCTAACCAAAGGGAATATTCCAATGGAATATTCTTTATCCCCTTTTTGCATAATTAAAACTTTGTTTTAATTTGTAAATTGCATTTTTCCTCACCCAAACGAATATTATAAGGAATATTCTCTCTCCTCCAATCAACTCACTTGGCTTCTTGTACAAGCTAAACCTTCAACCTTTTGAGCAAGTTATCTTTGACCTGTGTGAGTAGGTCAAAAGTGTGTTTGTTTGAGGAAAGTGTGAGCCCTTGATTAACTTTCATCTTGCATTCTCATCCATTGATAAGAATCCATGATCCATGCCTCTCATCCCCTTCGTCTTGAACCGATAATTAAGCTTTTTGATCTCAACCCTTCATTCCTCATTTTCTCTCCTATAAATAGACCACTATTTGGACATAAATGGATCCATCTTTCAATTTCAAACTTATGTCATTGAATTCACTTGCATCCATACTCTCAATTTACTCACTTGTTGGCTTATTTTAGTTCATTTTCATTGCATAATAGCTTAGAACATCCATTAATGGCTTCCATGCATCCATCTTAGTTTGTATATGAATTAGGGTTTCCACCTTTTAGCATAGTTTTAGCTTACATTAGCTTAGCAATAGCATAATCAGTGCTTTCTTATCTTAATATTATGGTAACTTAGCTTGCATCATGTTCATTTTAGCATAAACTAGGTTTTCATACATCAATCACAATGGTTTCATTGATTCTCTTCCATAGAATCGATTGAAATGGGCTCACTAATCACAGGATTAGGAAAGGGTCATTGTTTCACATCATCACAACACCAATTCCAAAATAGGATAAGTTTCAGATGGGCTAGGTTAGGAATTTGACTATTTTTGTGTAGTTTGTAGATTTCATTTTCAATTAAATGCTTAGTTTAGATTTCTCTATTGAATGATCTTGTTTGTAGATGCAGGTATGTTTGGAAAAGTTATGCTTCGATTCATCATGATTCAAGTGTAATCGACCCTCATTGAAATCCCCATGTCTCACATTCTAGTGCTACAAGGACGGAAAACCGATAATCTAACCATTTTTAGCTCAAATTTCATTTTATGTTGTTTTGCAGGTTGCAGCGATGCTCAAATTACAAATAGTGATGCTATTTCAATAGCGTCGCCATATAGCGACGCTAATTTAAATATGGTGATGCGTATTTAATCTAGAGGTATTAAAAATTTTAAACAGCAATGCTCAAACTCACCAATCTAGTGCTTTCAAATTCCAAACTACGACACTATTGTTAGAAGCGATGCCGAGCAATATACTAATGCTATCATGCTCACTAGTCTTTCTACAGAGCGATGCCCATTTTCACCAGAGTGACGCCAAAATCTCAAATTGTGGTGCTACATGTTCAGTGACGCCCTACCAAGGTAAGAAAAATTTCTTGGATTTATTTGATCATTGATGCATGTCTGACTGTTTTTTGGTTGTTAGACTAACAAGATTTTGCAATTTTTCAGGACATGAAGTGAAAGTGAAGAAAGTACTTCTATCTCAAATTCTATAATTCTAACAAGCGTTTGACGCTTTGGGGAAATTATAACCCAATTTCATGCTTTCTACTTTCTGCTTTAGGAAATGCACTAGAGTTCAATTTGGTTTAAAATGAACACTCAAAGTTGGATAAAATTGAACCCTCACATCATCACTTTACTTTGGGTTTAAAATTGAACAAGGAAAACTTCATCTTTCAATTGGTGCTTAAAACAAACTCTTCATTGCTTTGAAAGGCTAAAATTGACAACTATTTGCTATGTTTTGTTATTTTCAATGTTGTTAGTGGATGCCTATGCAATTCTCTCGCCATTTGGAAACTTGAGAAACAAAAATATTCTCTAACACTTTGTAAAATCACCCACATCTTTCAATTGGGTTTAAAATTGAACAACCATGCTAGTGTGAGAAAGAGACATTGTGTGTGCTCCCTCCTCACACTTTATGTGAACTGGGCGGTCAAACTACAAGTGTACTCGCTTGTTTTTGTTATCTTTAGACCAAAGACCAATTTAAAGGTGACTCCAACCAGCTTTTTCACTTGGTTTAGTATATAAATGGATAAGACTAAACTATCAAGTATTCATGGTATGTAGGCCTTAGTCGTACAGTGTCTTTCAAAATGGGGTACTACTATAAAAAGTATAAGAGCCCCTGGTAGGATTGATAAAAGCCTTTAGTGGCTTGTTGGACACTCACAAGGTTCCATGTCCCCGATTACCCTTACTACAACCCATTTGTTTAGCAAGCCAAAATCCTAAAATATTTGTTGGTGCAAGAACGATCATTCTGAAGCAACCCCACATTTGTACTATTCAATTGTAGAAATAGAAAAAATCCTTTTAATCTCTGAATTTTAAGGATTTTGAGATTTGGTGGTCCCAAGAAGCGTGTACCATGGACGGGAGCCAGTGTTTCCAAATATCTAACTATTCGCATCATCTAGTGTTTGGAGAAATCCTAGTGAGGACTCAGCAAATATAACCATTTCTATCCTAGGGTTGTAAATGATTGTGAGTCAGTTTAACATTTTGCTTGCTTTCAACATGATCCAAAAACAAACATTCACTACCATTCTCAAAATTTCAAACACTTTGGCTCAAATATGGACTTCTTGAGTTAGCCTTGATATTATTGCTTGTCCTAAGGATTTATCCTTAGCAATTTCTAAATATCTTGACATTAATCTCAAACCCATATTTTCCCAAAGGCAACATAGGAAATTATGGCTTTAACATCATGATTTTCATGAAATGGACATTGTGAAAGTTATGATGTTTTTGACATAAACATCTAGTTTGGAAACATAATCAAATACAAGTGTTTGTGGTAAAATCAATTCACTTAAGCAAAGATAAATTGACAAATGAACCCCACATGACTATTTGGAGAATGATTGCTACTGTCGAATAACCTGATCTTCCAAGTGCTATAATTCAACCAAACTTTGAACTCATAAACGGTGAACAAACTGATCTTACTAGCAGTTTGAGAACCTTCACTTTTGAAAACAAGGAAACAAACACTTAGTGGAGAAATGCAACAACCATTTTAGATGAAGAAGAGAAACGCGCTGATATTGAGGCTGGAAGGCCCACATTACGACCACCCGTGTGGCAATAAATATCTTCCTTTCTTCCATAAACTTAAACTATTTTCACATGATCTCATGAAAAATCAGGATCCCTAAGCCAAGATCTATAGGTCCTCATTTTAGACTTAGACATCTCACTCCAAAAGCTCTCAAGAAATACCTTTTTTGCTTCATAGAAATAGAGACAGATTGGTAGCAAACTTTTATAGACGCGCTTCATGGTATAGTCCAAAATTGTATGCATTCTTTTGGAGTCAACATCCTGATCTTTTCACATGATACCAAACTCCCATAAATGATTCATCAAATAGTCAAAATTCGTAAGGGAAAATCTCCAGCCCATCATTTCAAACACAGGAATCATAGAACAAGGTATGGTCAAAAGTGGGATTCAATATTTTACCGTAATCGTTACACTTTGATGAGAAACTTTTATGTGCGACCTAGGAGAGCTCGAATAGGTTTGAACATTCCCATCAATCCTCTCATTTCAATCAACATTAATTTTCTAAGACTTCAACATTTTAGAAGTCTAGCATCATCCTCACTACCTTAATCTTGTTGAAACAAAGGTTCACTTTACTAGATGATCTCACGCAAAGTAAGGATCCCCAAATGAAGGTCAACTGGTCATCGCTTTAAGCTTAGACATTGTAGTGCAAAATAAATCAACTACCGCATTGAAGCACTCTACGAAAATAGAAACAAGTTGTTGATAAACTTTTATGAACGCACACTAAGGAAATATCCAGACATGTACATGTTCTTTATGAGTCAGAACCCTCACCTTTTTGAGGATCAACTACTTTTCTAAATCATTGAGTCTTTAGGATTTGAACATTTTTAGAGGTCTAGCATCATTCTCACTACCTTGGTCTTATCAAAACAAAAGGTTCACTTTAGGTCAACATTGGGTCAAACATTTCAGTCACCCCTTCATCAAATTCCATCCTTCACTTCATCTAACTTTGCAAAATTTAAAATACACCAACACTTTGGGACTTAAACATCAAACCAATTTCTAACTTAGCTACTTTGTATGTGAAATGTATCCCTTTTCCATGCACTTAGTTAAGATAGTTATCATCTTTGAACTAGTTTATCTTGAAGGTCACAAGTCTACCCTAAAGATTTCTAGGTTCATTAGCATCCTTTATCCCAACATCAAAACATCAAACTCAAGTCAAAAGTGTTTTCCCAAAACATTTGCAAAGATCACTTCCCATATCATCCACATTTTCACCCCCCATTATCATCATTTCTCCAAAAATACTTAGAGCATCCCTTCTACCTAGATTTGAGTCAAATAGAGAGTTCAAACATTACAAATCTTAACACAACTCTCCCATAGGTGACCCACAATCTATGGTTACAACTAGATCACAACACAAGAGAATCATGGAGAAAACCAAAGTCTCATCTACCATCAGTGATCCCAATCCTCAAGAATTTGATCCAAGGAGTTATTCTACCCCCTCACAACAAATGTCAAACCCATTGGGGCATGAGATAGAAGACATCACGAACAACCCATTTGGACTTACTAGAGAAGAAATCATGGAACATCAAGCCTTAGAAAACGTGACTCCAATTTCTCCATCTTTTGTTGCACAATCATTGACATGAGGATTGACTTCATCTACAATTTAACCAACTCCATCCCTTGTTCCAATTCAACCCTCAACATCTAGTCTTGCAACTCGATTAGGAACCAACCTTGGTCTCACTTCATGTCTAGGAACAAACACAACTTTGGGTATTCACAAAACAAGCATTCCATTAACCACCAACCTTCCCCAAGACACAATTTGGATACCAACCTTTAGAAAACCACTTACATTCCATGATGCCACAACAATCTCAACATTTTAAGTGCAACCATCTTCATCCATCATCGCAAATACCCCAAGTATGCATAATGATACACAAGGTAATGTGAACTAAGTACCTCAAGTAGGAAAACAAGGGAAATTTAACACTCTCACATGAAGTCAACCCTTGACAATTGGTTCCAACAACCCCATTGACACATCAAAACAAGTTATTACCCAAGCTACTCAAATCAATCAACCATCCACATCAAACCCATCTATCATTGATCCAAATCGAAACAACACCTTAGTTACAAATCCCATCAACCAAGGTAATACCTTGATCACACCTAAAATACAACAAGAGAACCCCCTAACCATCCGTCAAGGGAACCCTTTCAATCAGTTACAAGGTCTAAATGTGCCATTACCATTGCAATATCCAATGGCATCATCATCTTTCCCCATAATCCCTCTCACCATGCAAAATCAAATGGGACCTCCAACTTACATTCCTCCATCTCAATCCACTATCTTGCAAGGAATGTTAAACCAAGGGAACCCTCAACCTATCATCAATAATTCACCACCCACACAAAACATCAACACCCAAAACCTATCACAAATGTCCCAACCATTGATCAATCCCACATTGCAAGCACATGCCTTAGCTTTACAACAAGCACAACAGGTTTATCAGCAAGCCGTCCAATAATAGTAACAACAAAAAGCAGCCTTAGCACAACAAGTAGCCTTAGTAGCACAACAACAATAGAAAGCAAACTTAGTAGCACAACAACAACAACATCAAGTAGCCTTAGTAGCACAACAACAACATCAAGCAGACATAGTAGCACATCAACAACAACAAGTAGCCTTAGCAGTGCAACAACAATAAGAAGCTCACCAAATCACCTTAGTAGCGCAACAACAACAACAACAACAAAAAATCATCCCTAGCAGCCCAACAAGCCCAACAGTATGCCCAAAAACAACAATTGATTGAAAAACAACAAGGTTTATACTATAACCCTCAACAAATCATCATCAATCCAAATGTGCTAGGAACATATACATCAATACCTCAATCATCTTCACAGAATCTCACACCACCATACACCCCCTACAAAACCTTATAATATCAAAATCCTGCATACAACCCATCTGTCATCCCAACATATGTTCCTCCACCAAACCCACAAGATGATATAGCATAACAATTTAAGGCACTATCACAAGAAATGTAGGACATTCGAAAAGGAAAGACAAAGAAGACCCATACACAAAACCTATGTCCATATCCATTTGATCAAAACATTGCAATGGTATCATTCCCTCCTGGCTTTGAAATCCCCAAATTTGATAAATACAAAGGGAGGGGAAATCCTGTAGACCACATCAAAGAATTCAATGTCATGTGCATGGAGGTGGCCTATAATGATTCTTACCTATGTGCCTGTTCCCATGAAGTTTAATAGGCCCAACCATGGACTGGTTTTCTCAATTGCCTCCAGGTATTAAAAATTTCCAAGAAATCACTGATAAATTCATCGATCACTTATCCTTTAATCTTGACATGGATGTAAGCCTAGAAGAGTTGTACACTCTTAGACAGAACAAGGGAGAATCTTTTGCCAATTTCTTGCAACAGTGGAGACAAAGAGCTAGTAAAAGAAAGTGACCACTTCCCAATGAACAAGTGGGAATTATCATAGCAAATCTAGATATAGATCTATCCTTCCACTTGAAAATGCAATGCATCACATCTTATGATGAGGTTTTCCCTAGAGCCCTTAACATCGAGAGAGCCCTAATCTCACAAGGAAGCACACAAGTTTATAAAGACAACTGACCATCCACTAGTTTTTAATGCAAAGCCCCGTTATTGGGCCAAGAACAAAAATGTTACTAGTGATGGTGTTGTTGATACAAAGGTGGTCTTAACTACTCCTAGACAAGAAAACACCCAACCCATGAATATACAACAACTATATGCACAGCCATGAAATAATCAACCAATGATCAACACTGCAAACATTCAATGCAGACAACAAAGAAAAAATAATGCTCCTAAGTGACAATTCACTCCCTTAGGGGAACCTATTGAAGACTTGTTAAATATTTTGATACACTCTAATCTTATCACACTTCCAGATTTCTCAAACTATCAAGAGTCACAAATCAAACCTCGTAGCTATAGAGAAGATCACTTTTGTGAATTTTGCTGGTATAAAGATCATAGCACACAAAATTGTTTTAGGCTCAAAAATATAATAGAGTATCTTATTGAACAAATAGACATTGAAGATGATAAAAAAAATTGGGAATGAAAATCTAAAAAATTTACACAAACCCTATGCCTAATCATGGAAAAACAAAAGATTTGACAAATGCATCAACTTCAAACAATACCCAGGATACCACATTGGGACATGTTTATGTTGTTTATGAGGAATCATACATGCATCAAGACACTATTTTAAAACAAAGTCCAAACCCATCAATAGTGTTTAACTCTATTTTATATCGTAATGGCATCAAGTGGATATCAGATTGTGATATCTCTCCCACATATGACTCAATGATTGGGCATGTTGAAGAAGTTCCAAACAAGCAAGAAATATCCATTATCACACTCATACCCACTGACTATTGAGAAGAATCTTTTATCGATGATATATCATCCACCCAAGGATTGTGTCAAGAGGAGGCTCTTGAGGATAACAAAATTTATTCTGAATCGAGTTAGGATCAAGAACCCCTATCCCCAATGTGAGATGGGGTTAGAAATCAAATAGCATAGACAAAGTGACAGCCAACACTTCTAAGCTATAAAACCTCATCCAAACAAGAGAATACAATCATATGAAAGGAGCAAAATAAAAACAATGAAATAAAACACTCCCCATTGAACTTGAATCACTTCTCTTGCTCTCCTTCTTGTTATGCAACTTTTCCCTCAGATTTGTTGAAACACTTGTGCAAAACCTGTAAATGGTAGCAAGAAAGTTGGAGACAATTAGTTGTTCAGCTGAAAATGGAGAAGGAAGGTTGCTTTTATAGACAACCTTTCGAATGGATGGCTGAGATTAATCCTCTAGAAGGATTCCAAGATCAAGGGTCCATAATTGATGCACCAAGAATATTCTATTCTTGGAGGAATCATGACATACAAACATGCAGGGACATGCAGGGATATGCAGGCTATGACAGAGTATCTTTGACCAGGTGGAGGTGCATAAATAATTTATTTTAAATTATTTATTCAAAATGGAGGAAAATGACAAGTGGCAAATAAATAATTTATCCAAATTATTTATTTAGAGAAAATGACAAAAGGAGCATTTAATTAAATTATGGGGAGGTGGAAATTAGACATGGATAATTAATTTGAATTATTTATCCAAAAGAGAGGAATGAAACACAATTAAATAATTTTGACAATTATTTAATTATAGAAGAATAAAAGGTCAAATAATGATTATTATTATTATTTGACTATAGATGAAAGATAAATAATTAAATAAATAAAATGATTTATTTAATTATTGAAGAAAGGGATATATTAGTGACAAAATTAAATAATTTTAATTGATCAAGAGAGAATAAAGATGAGAAGGTGAATTAATTAAATAATTAAAAATTATCTAATTAATAGAGGAATACGGTCAAACCTAATTGAATAATTAAAGTTATTCAATTATCGAAGGACGACCAAGAAAAATGACGTTCGCTGACATAGGACATTTTTCAGTGTCTACCAAGTGGATATCAGATTGTGATATCTCTCCCACATATGACTCAATGATTGGGCATGTTGAAGAAGTTCCAAAAAAGCAAGAAATATCCATTATCACACTCATACCCACTGACTATTGAGAAGAATCTTTTACCGATGATATATCATCCACCCATGGATCATATCAAGAGGAGGCTCTTGAGGATAATAAAAGTTATTCTGAATCGAGTCAGGATCAAGAACCCCTATCCCCAGAGTTTCACCAAGAGCTGAAGGACATCTTCCAAAACTCCAAATATGTCCCCAATATCACCCCTGAGATGTTTCTTTTTGATGGTCCTATAGACGTTCTTCATCCAAAATAAGAATCTCCCACTTTTGATATTCCAACACAAGAGAAAGAAGCAATTGAGATTCTTGATTCTTATAGTGATTGTGCATCATCGACATCTTTTGAGTCAGCATCAACATCTTTTGAAATAGTATCAATAGATAATGATGTCATGGAATTAGAGCAAACAGTTCATATTCTTGAACAGTAGGAACCCATAGCAATATCATGTGTTCATGACAAGTCATATTTGATGGCTATGGATCAAGGGATACATTATCAGAGAAAAGGATTAGGTATTCATCATACCTTCACAACGTCGGGGGAAATCTTGTCTACATCAAACATCAACATATGGGGCACAAACGATCCTTATGATGACAATACTATCAATGCTACAACTAGTCATATCATGAGTTGGCATTCACCCAACATCATATATAAAAATTGGGACCAAAGTAAAAAGAAGAATTCCTATCAAAGCAAGACAAAGATCATCAAAGAAAATGAAGTAAATTAAAAAGGACACATCAAGTACAAATGGATACCAAAGAAAAATAAAGAAAATCATCCCTTCAAAATTACATTAGTTAAAGAAACTATGGGGAAAATCAAAAAGGGAAATGTATCCATCAAAAGAGTCCTCAAATACAAAAGCATGCTTCTCAAGCAAGGAACAAAGTATATCCAGTGGTTGGTCCTAATTCCACAAAAACCTCCATCCCCATCCATCATCACCCATCTTCCCAATTTTTGAGAGTCAAAGGCTCCAAACTATCAACCAATCCATCTCATATTCCTTCATACATGTCATCGTCCACTCCATTCATGATATCCAATTCTCACATTGACTGTGTGTTGGCAGCTACTCTTCATCATAAGGATTCTGAAAGCACTTTATCACGATGTGCACACATAGAAAAGGTTAATTTTGGTATCCACAAGGCATATCAGAGTTCTTCAAGGTTGCATTCAAGTGCTCATATCTTAGAAAAGCAACTTATTTAAGTAGATTATCATTGGCATGTTATGATAGTGGCCTCCACATTAGTACCACTAGGTGGTTCAACATGAGGCTAACATTTCCAAAAAATCAAAAAATGATAAAAATCCAAAAAAATAAGAAAAGGATTAAAAACAGTGAAGATAAAAATTTCCCTCTAGTGAAAACCACTACGGTGGCGCTTTGGCAAAGTACTTTGATGAAAATCTGTCAAACAGGCATCATGAGTAGAATCGAGTGTCTATATGATCCTTCTTAGATAGAAGCATCTCATCCTTTTAATGATAAATCCAATGTTCCCTCCATCCATCCAATCCAAAATTTATCGAGATATTCTATTTTATCTTGATCTTGACAAATATTTGGCGTATACTTCAACTCTACTCATGGAAAAATTTTGACAGGCTCTTTACCATTTTATCTCATGAAGTGCCATAGCCCATATCTAGCATGATAAAACTCTGCCAAAATCTTCACATACACATTACCTATCTTGGTTATCCATTGCACTATGAAGAACTGCTAAACACTTGGGGTGGGTTATTGCACTCTTATTTTTGAATAAATATTGATCCATGCCTTATATCTCACAACGTGACATCGAAATCATGATCTAGGTATTGTTTGCCTTAAAATCTCATCAAAAAATCCTAAAAAACATTTGTAAAATGTTCATCTCAAAAATCCAAATACATTTGCAAAATCTTGTATAGCTAAAATATAAAAACATTCAAAAAATTGTAAAGGAAAAATCCAAAACATCTAGAAAACATCAAAATCCCTAAAAAGGTCAAAACAACAAAAATCCAAAAAAAATAGAGTCCTCTTGTCGAACTATGTCATCTCTAAGCCTGAACATAGGCAAAGCCATCATTGACGTGCCCCCGAGACACCCTAGGTCAGACCTTTACAAGTCCTTCATAATAAACTGACATCTTTCATCTGTTCATATCTTCATCTTGTAAATGGGTCGAGTCAGTCGAACTACATGCTTTCTGCATGTATAACATAGGCAAGGCTAATCTATGATCATCCCCTGAGGCCCCTAGGATAGATCTCTTAGGTTAGGTTCTTGGTCGAAACTCAGAAACTCTTGCAAAAATCCAAAAACATCCAAATAATTCTTAGAAAACTCCTAAACATCCAAATATCTCAGAAAACTCCAAAACATCTAGATAACTTGCAAAAATCCAAAAACATCCAAATAGTCAGAAAACACAAAAACATTTGAAAAATGAAAATCCAAAAACAATAGAAAACATTCAAAAGACCTAAAAAGCCTCAAAATATCTAAAAAAACCCTAAACAACCTTAGAAAATCCAAAAATCCTAAACATTCGCATAAACATCCAAAAAGACCAAAAATAGCCTCAAAACATTTCAAAATACCAAAAACATTGAAATATTCCAAAAAATTCAAAACCCATGTATCCCATCTCACTTTCACCTGCAATAAAATTTCACCCATAATAAAACGATCGTCACCTTCAACCTTTGGTGAAACAAGTAGAAAACAAGCATAGCAAGTCATAAAGTGCGAACCCAAAAGTCAAAATCTAAAGTCTAAATCATAGGTAATGCGTTAGTGAAATTTATAGCAACGTCTCATCATAGCATCATCATCCCAACATCAAACAACCCTCTGATCAACATGTCCTAGGATATATCCTTCCAACGATGGACATCGATATCAGAAATCACCTTAAGATAAACTTAAACTAGGCAAGAGCTATATAGATAACAATGATTGTTTGTCTTTGATCTTTTCTTGTGATTTATTTTAATGACCCATTATGAGGACCTCTTGATGATTTCTAAACAAAATGATTTAGAGAGAAAGGAATGGGGCATCAACTATTATCTTTCATTTGTTGTGCTTGTGGATACTCTTGTAAAATAATCTTGGCGCATACTTGCTTAGTTGTGTGTAGGAAGGTTGTTTGGAGTATGTTGTTGACTATTGTGTATGCTTTGGTCCAATATATTCTAAACTTCTAACTTGCATTCCATTGACATTTTCGTATGTCAAGGTGTGAACAATAACTATTCTATCTACTTGTCAATTCAAAGTCAATTACACTAGATACAACACCATCCTGGTTAACAATACCTTGATGCATCATATCTAGGTGTTATATCAAACAATAAGGAACGACAAAAAATCCCATTCCCGAAGTGTGAGCATGCCATCCTGCATTTTGCATTGTCTTGTCACCATCTCTAATAAAGTCTCGATGGATCAAGTACTTGTTGGATCTTTTGAAGAAATCATCGCAATCGATGGTCATTGATTCTTTATTCTTCTATCTTCTCTCTCTGCTAATCTGGTATCATGATAGTCAACGAAAACATCATCAATGCATCCACCCTGCATCCACAAACCATCAGCATACATGCATTTCATAATCAAAGCATAATCAACATAATCATTTCATATCACATCATACATTCTACATTAACATTTGAGTTGTGATGAATAATATTATTTTATTATTCTAAGCATCTTAAATCATTGCATATCATCAACATTTGAATCCATACATCCATATGCATACATCATCATCATAAAACATGCATATAAAATATACAAAAATAAATGAATCCACATCATTTGCATCCACAACATATGCATATCATAATCATCCATCCATGTCATATCGTGAAAAGATAATGAAAAAGAATATAACATTGCATCCATCCATATCATGATCATCACATGTCACATAAGCATAAATAAAGTGCACCATACATCATCAAATATATGTGTCCATATCATGAAATAAAGTGAACACATCATACCATGAATCATCTATATTTGTATCATATATATATCAAAAAATGTGTCATTGTACAAAATCTAGATCAGTGTATGAACATCAATCAAAATTAAAATATCCACGAGGCTAACAAAAAGGATCCCATTAATGTATATCAATGATAAAGAATGGTGAAAAATCAAAAAGTTTTATACAGAAAAGCCAGCATTGATCGCTGCTACCCTCTCTAGCCTGCCTCTCAGGATGATCCTTTGCTTAGGGGCGCACATCACTACACTGTAAAAAATATGGTTGTCGAAGAGCCATTGGAACATCCCAATGGTAATGTTGCCTGTAATATAGAGCCTTTGTGATTGCCTCTCGATATAACCGTGTTGAAACTGTCTGACCATGAGTCGTCGCCATCATAGTATTAATCTGCTAGCATCGAGGAACCTCTTGATCTCTCTCTACAGCACCTAATCTCTCTCCACTATCACTGCAAGCACCTACTTCCGAGCCTGGTCTCGCTCAACAATAATGACCAAAACCTGCTGGCAAGCCTGATCCCGCTCACCAGTCAATACCTGCACCTGTTGTTGCAGTTGTTGTATCAAATTATCTCACGCATCTAGTGGTGGTGGTGGTACTCCCTTATATTTTACCTAAGGCTATACTTGAGGTTGAACCTGTGGTTGTACCTGAGGTTGTTGTCCAACCAGAGGAGCCCTTAGAATTTTTCCATTCTAGTCATCCTAGCCTCTTTGTCCCCTGCCTCTCGGTCTCCCTCTGAGAGGAGCACCTGTTGGATCTTTCAAACGTCTGGGTGGGATGAACCATGCGTCATAGGCTAGAGTGGTCTGAGCCACTAGTTTTCCTTCATCATATGCCCAAGGTTGGGCCACCAACTGTCTAAAACTCTTAATAGCCTTTGGAGCCGAAATGGTCAATCCCCATGTGAGAACCTCTCTGGCCAATCTCACACAAATGGCCCTATATGCATCATTAGGTTTGTCTCGTACATCCTCGAACTGACGAGCCACCCTGTTAGGAAGATATCTCTCAATCATCGTGTGCTCTCCACCCTGCATATATTAGTTATGCCTGGAAAAATACAACTGTTGAATGTCATCGAACCATGGAGGCAGCTGAAGCCATGGGTGCCAATGGAAAATTGCCATATCATCAATAACTCATCTCCAATATAGGAGTCCAATTTGTCCAGTGTGCCTAAGAGTAATGGAACCTCTATCTCTCCAAATGACGGGATCATCTGGCTCCATGTCTGCCATCTGAACAATTGGTCGCAACACAACAATGTGCTCCCATGCCCAAATGTGTAGCAGAGTCACCTCTGCATCGATGGCTCTCTTATCGTAATAGACAAAATCATGCAAATCATGATACAAGGAGGCTAACATTGCAGGCCCCCATGCAAAAAGTGTCCTCTTGTATAGCATCTAGTGCCATGCCAAACCCCATCCTAGGTTAAATCCTCTGTTGCATCTGTCTAGAGCCACCAAACCCAAATTGATGGTTGTGATGATTAATCTAAAGGTTGACACATGACCTTTATATGTCTCCAAATCAATTTGAGATATGACCAATGCAATCTAATCCATCTCCATCACCTCAAGGCATGCATCAAACCTAGCATCAGTATCATAAATTAGATGATCACTGTGAATTGGCAAATGCAGAATCCACCAAATGTCCTCCAAAGTAACTATCATTTCACTTGTCGGAAGGTGGAAGGACAAGGTCTCGCCGTGCCATCTCTCACACAGAGTTATCATCACCAGATGTGTCCTAATCATGGGTGCATATGCAACGCACCACAGAATAATCTCTTCCAGGTGCTCTTGGTACAACTCTGAAAAATCATGTAATCTCTCCCATACAGTGGGCCTATGCTCCCTCGACATCAATGGTGGGAAGACCTCTTGCATTCATGAAGCGTATGGCGTCAGGAAATCATCAAAATTTGAAGTTATTTGAAATTTTTGGCTCAAAAATCACAATAGTTTCGATATTTATAATAGCATCACTATATTCAAATTTCAAATAGCGATGCTTTATGCATTTAAAATTTCAAATCAGAACATGCATCGCCAGACAAGCTGGCGTCATGATTTAACCTCTAGCCTACCCTAACCCTAATTTCTAAATTGGAAAGTGCATCACCAAATAAGCATGCATTGCCATTTAAAATTAGGAACCCTAATTTTAAATTATGAAAAGCCTCACTATACTTAATTTGGGAATTGTTGATTTTAGTTTGGGTGTTGCTATATAGTGACGCCGCTAGAATCTAAACTTTAAAGTGTAATAAATGCATCAAAAATTCAAATTTCAAATCAAGTTTTGAATCACAACTAGTGGTCTTGCACTTGGAGGCCACTGGAACTCTCAAACTCGGTCGGACATGTGCCTAGGAAGCTCTCAGCATGTGATTTTGTCGAAGGGTCATAGCTCAAATTGCAAGAATTCCTTAAGGTGTGAATGCACAAATGAATTGAAAATGACCCTTCTTGGCCTATTTAAGCTAGAAAAATAGAGATTTTTTCCCTAATTTAACCTTAAAGATGGGGTTTATTATCATTTTCACCAATTTTTCCAATATGGACCTAATTTTGCATCTTTTTTTTGCATTTTTGGCATTATTCTTGCATCCCAAAGCCTTTTTGAACCCTTGGGGCAACTTTTGATCTTTATCGAGAAATCAACCCAAAATTCAAAATTTTCGCCTAATTTCTCGAGTGGGAAGGAAGTCAGCTTTATCCTTCCATTGGGGCATCTAAAAAATTAGAATTTTTTTAATTTTTTGATTAAGGTAGCAGTTTTGATTTGAAAAATGTTATTCTTTGAACTAAAGTAGCAGGTACATCGCTTCAAAGAGGGCTAAAATGTAGACACCAAAAAATGTCCTAATCGATATCATACACTTAAATCAGATTTACTAACATCAATTCTTCTTTAAACCCGTCTTCTTTTTGCTTAATTCATTTAATTAGCCTAGCTAATTCATCAATTGCATCATTTTCATCTATTGGCCTAATTAATTTAATCAGGTTAATTCATCTCTTTTCACACTAACACTTCATCTAATTAAATTAAATCAAAATATTTAATTCAATTCCCTAAGTCCTCTTATTTAATTAAATAACCCTAAGTTATTTAATTAGATATCATTTCATGTCCCCTATTTATTAAATCATCTAATTTAAAAAATATCTCTTTAATTCTCCTAATCCCCTAATTGCATAAATTAAATCTTGTTTAATTAGCAATTAAACTAATTTTCCTCTAAGCAAAGGGAATATTCCCATGGAATATTCTTTATCCCATTTTTGCACAATTAAAACTTTGTTTTAATTTGTAAATTGCATTTTTCCTCACCCAAACAAATATTCTCTCTCCTCCAATCATCTCACTTGGCTTCTTGAACAAGCTAAACCTTCAACCTTTTGAGCAAGTTACCTTTGACCTGTGTGAGTAGGTCAAAAGTGTGTTTGTTTGAGGAAAGTGTGAGCCCTTGATTAACTTTCATCCTGTATTCTCATTTGTTGATAGAATCCATGATCGATGCCTCTCATCCCCTTCATCTTGAACCATTGATTAAGATTTTTTATCTCAACCCTTCATTCATCATTTGCTCTCCTATAAATAGATCACTATTTGGATACAAATGGATCCATCTTTCAGTTGCAAACCTATGCTATTGAATTCACTTGCATCTATACTCTCAATTTACTCACTTTTTGGCTTATTTTAGTTCATTTTCATTGCATAATAGCTTAGAGAATCCATTAATGGCTTCCATGCATCCATCTTAGTATATGAATTAGGGTTTTCATCTTTTTGCATAGTTTTAGCTTAGATTAGCTTAGAAATATCATAATCAGTGCATTCTTAGCTTAAAATCATGGTAACTTAGCTTGCATCATGTTCAATTTAGCATAAAATAGGTTTTTCTACATCAATCATGATGGTTTCATTGATTCTCTTCCATAGAATCGACTGAAACAAGCTCACTAATCATGGGATTGGGAAAGGGTCATCATTTCACATCAAAATGACACCAATTCCAAAACAAGACAAGTTTCAAATGGGCTAGGTTAGGAATTTAACTATTTTTGTGTAGTTTATAGATTTCATTTTCAATTAAATGCTTAGTTTAGATTTCCATTTTGAATGATCTTGTTTGTAAATACAGGTATGTTTGGTGAAGTTATGCTTCGATTCATCATGAGTCAACTCTAATCGACCCTCAATGACATTCCCAAGTCTCATAGAAAGACTTAACCAAAGGAATCCCTAGGGGATCCATATGACAGGACAAAGGTGGGCTCAGTTCAATCCCAATTCTTCGGTAGTTAGGTCTTGACAGTATTGGGTTAACTTCAAGGTATGATGTGATATTGTTGTTAATCTCAAAGGGAATATCTTTGTTTCTGGTTTCCTTAAGAATCATAAAAGTTTTACACAATATTTCCAATTCAATCATAAAATAACATCATGAAATCAAAAGATTTGAAATAATACTTCATGAATATCAAAGATTTTTCTATCAATTAAGTACATTTAGCTTTAAGTATTCAGAAATTTCATAAGAAACAAAAGATTTTCAGTAAATTTCCATTCATTCATCTATTTTTTGAAACATTTTCCAGAATTTAAACATCTATTCTAAAATAAAGCATAAAAATATTGAAAATTAAAATTTCTCCCGGTTATTCTCCACGTATGCCCCAAAGAATTAACCAAATCAAAGAAAATTGCTTTATACTTCACTAGATTTTTTCACATCTACATATAAAATGGTGCAAACTTTAAAAGAGAGGGGTTTTAGTTTGGACACCAAGTAGGTTCTACATGCACCCTTAAACGGTGCAACACACAGTCTTGTTTGGCTGAACTAACAAAACCAGCTACAAAGATTCATGAGATAGATAGCTATCAAATTGGCTTCAATATTGATTAATATCTATGTGCATACAAGTTTTTAGACCAAAATGATTCAGAAAATAGGAAAAAACAACAAAACTTAGAGAATTTTTGGCTCTTCTAACATCCACAAATTTTGAACTTAAAAAAAAATAAAGCAGTAAATGGCCTTTTATAGGAACACGGCCCCAAGAGTTCAAACTTAAAGTTTATCTAGAAAATTAGAAATAGAAAATCAAAATGTAGCATGTGGCATATGCCAACTATCATCAGAATATTCTAGATGAAGTCAAAGCTTTGACTTCCTTAGTAGCAACACTTTTCTTTCTCCAACTTTGGTATGCAATACTTTGCATGAATCAAGGCTATCGACACCCTTTAGAATACTGGACAAGAAACATCTACCAAGACCAGAACAACCTACAAAACTCAACTGCAACAAAACATATTTCTTGGACACTCTGGTATCCGATATCTGGTACTTCCTTTCATCATTTAGGGCTCAGGCTCTGGGATCTTTTCTTTGCCTTTCTTCAATTGATATTCTCATAAAGCATTCAATGTTTGATGCATATGTTCTTTTGAAATCCCTTGTATTTCCTTCCAAGTGAGTTGAAGCCTAGTGTATTCTTCTGATACTTGGAGTATACTAGCATTCCTTTGCACTTTGTCTATTTCATATCTAGCTATGGTGTTCCTGCACTGTATCATCCCATCAATGACCTCTCGAGTTAATAACTGAATAGGGTATCTATTTATCCTTTCAATCCATTCCTTGAAGGCTTTAGCTTCTTTACCCTCATGTCCTAGTATTTGGGGATCACAACCTTGACTTGCTAGCATTTTAATAAATTCTTGATCTTTATCAAGCAATTTTCTACAATCCATGGTGACCCTTTTCAATCCTTCTATACATTGTATCAACATGTCACCTTCCCATTTCAATTGTTTCTTCCATTTTTATGGAAATGGAACTTATTGCCCTGAACTTACATTTCTTTGCATTAATTCTTGGACATCCATTTGTATTAGAATTTCAACATTCCACCTTTTAGCATCAATCTGTTCTTGATGAACCTTGCATTCACTTTCAAATCTTCTAGATTTCTTAGACCAACAATATTGCTTCCTTATACTTTCCTATTGCATCTGTAATGAATTCTTCTCCCTGCCTCACCCAACACTTGATCCATTCTTCAAATACATTCATTATATGGCGAACTACTGCAATTGCATCCACTTGTTCTTGTGACATTAGTACTAGATGTTGGGGAAATTCAATATGTGCTTGACCAGATAGGGTTAGTGATTTTATAAAATTTTCCAAGGTAGCAACCCATTCCTTGAATTCTCTTTTCTTCATTTTATACTTCTATACTCTAGCAACAGTACCATCTAGATTTATCTTTATTTCTTCCAACTCTTGCCTCCAAAATGAGTGTCCAAGATTAATACTTGTTATCTTGTACTCCTTAGGCATTATCTCATGTCTTTTTTTGTCAGCTATTGGAGTAGCTATATGGATGGTTCTATCTCCAACTATGTTTTTCTGTATGACATGTTTTTCTTTAGCTCTTCACCTGGGCTTAGGAGTATCTACTTCCTATATAAATTTGTTAAGATCCAGAGGTAGTATTTCTACTTCCATTGGAGAATCAAATTCCCTAATCAACTAGTTAGGTGCATCTTCCTCAGGCTCTACCTCTCCAACATTACTTTTTTCCTAGTTTCCACTTGATTTAGGAACCTCTTCTCTTACTTCTTCAACTTTATTTGTTACATCCTCTGAAATAGGAATTTCTTTAATGATTTTTGGCATAGATTTAGGATTTCTAGGATTTGGCACTATCTCCTCAGTTTGAAGACTTATATTTTCTTGTCTATCCATATGTTCAACATCACCTTCCTAGACATCAATTTCTTTGTATTCTGCTACACCAGGATTTTCTTCATTTCCAACTTCATCACCTGAAACCTGTGTAGCTTCTTCTTTCTCAATATCAACTTCAACCCAATCCTTCTCTGATTCTTCAAAGACCTGTGGTTGTTCATTATCATTTAGATTATTCCCAAGTGAAGGTTGGGAATCAAAAGTATCTTCAATAACCATTTTATCAATAGGATCCTGCCCTGCAGTCTCCCCTTCTACCATCTCAAGAATATCAGGATTCCCCGATTCTAAAGCGAGTGTTCCTTGTATAAATTCTTCTTCTTTAGTATTCATAGGAGTGGACCCTGTGTCTAAAATTTCATCTACCACTGGTTGTGCCATGGGTTTATCTTTAAAATTATTTTCTTTTACCTTTTCCCACATGGCACCCCATCTATCCATCTGTTATTTAATTTTGGCTTCATTTGCCTCAGAAATTTCATCCAAAACCATAGGAGTTCCTCCTAGTGCTTGTTTCACATTAGCCATATTAACAGAGGGAGGAGAAGTAAATAATGTTGCAGCTCTCTGAGATGCAAACCTTGTTTGTGCACCAACATTTTATGTTACTTCTACCTCTTCATCAATGGTAGGTTTAGTCCTTGGCTTTGTTGTAGAGGAAGATGCACCTTTAGGTCTTACTTTTGATTTATCTTTACTTGATTCTGCATCTTTCTTCTTATCAGCTAGCTTTAATGAAACTCCCTAATTTGAAGCCTCAGGGGTTTTCTCTTCAATTCTTATACCAGGAGTTGCTTTACTAGTTTTCCTTTTCTTCTTGGTAGGTTCCCCACTCTCAAATGTAGTTTTATTTGCTTTTTTTCTTCTTTTATCTTCTGAGAACGTGGGTTCAATTCCTTCTCTCTTAAATATTTATAGAAATCATTTATCTAGTGTTAATTGCATAACATAACTGGTGCAGAGAACTCATCAATTTATGTCATTTCTTCACCCTCATAATCCGGGTCTAGGATAGGTTCATCATACACTTTATCTTCATTATAATATTTATTCAACACTTGTCCATCATCTTCTTCCAAATCATCTAGAATATCATGAAGCATAAGAATCTGAGAAGATCTTAAGGACAATCTTTCATATTTTATTTTCTTTACTCTGTGCTCATCTTCACAATTAAGCCAATAATATTCTAGGTGTTGGACATGAGCAAGGTAACAAACTATGTTCTTGGCAATATTCCCTTCAATATCATAATACATTCTTTGAAGTGGAAAATATTCAAAATTATATGTTTTCAATTCTTCTTCACACAAGTCAGTTGTCTTGATTGCAGTGCATTTATAATTCCCTATCACAATAGGAAATTTGAAGGAAGCCTTCTTACGAGCCTTGCTATAAAGAGCCTAAGACAGTTTTAATTGTCTCACCAATTCTAATAACATAATTTGTTTGTAGGATACATGGGCAGCATGAAAGGATTTCCATCAAACCCTTCCACCCTAATGTATGAGAAAGTGGGGAACTAAATATACCAGCCTCCCATTGGTCTGATAACACTTTGTGCCTCCAACGATAATCTTTTGGCTTTTTCACCTTCCATCATTCTGACTAGCTTCATAGAGAACACATCATTAACCCTTTTTAATTCTCTTTGTATCTGTGGATAGTGATTTGGGGTAAATGAGCATATATTAAACTATTTCCTACTTCTTTTCCCAGAGTACCAATCTTCTTCAACCCTTGTTTACTTTCCTTCATGGCATAGGAATAGATCACATATGAAGACATATAGAAACATCTAGTTTTGGGAAATGCAATTATCTGTTTGTGTAATCTATCACTAATAAAAATTCCCCAATGAATTTGCACAAGATTACTCATTAATTTGGATATTATTACAAACATCTAGGGTTCAAATTTATTGGCATCTCGCAACCCAGCTACCCTGATCAGCATGGTTATAACATCTTGAATATCTTAGTTGAACATAGACCTTATAATTTCTTTTGTTTGTTTTGTAATTGGCTCTTGGCACCATTGGGTATTCATAATTTATCTATTGCGCTCTTCAGCACTCTAATATTTTTTGGCTTTTTCCCTCATATCAATATTATACATCTAGGTGAAAATAGAAAGCCCAAATGTGTATATAATTCCTTTCTAGGAGAGATCTACATAAGTTCTTCCCTCCTCAATAATTCTTTTATCTGGGTTGTAATGATTTATACATTCCATGACCAATTTAGGGGCCTCCATTGCTGTCAGAAACCCTCCTGCTAAAAATAACCCACTTGCTATAACATTTATGGTTCACTGAGAAGCATTTTCCTGTCATACCTAAGTGTGAATTTGAACATCAGAAGACCACCCCATATGGGTATCTGTAACTACCACACCAATTGGTATGGCTTGTGAACTGCAATATTTAAATTCCTTTTCTGCTCTTGCATCAGAAGTAGTCCTTTTTGCTGGTGTGTTCTGCATTTTCAAATGTGTGTCTTGTGTGCAAGTTAGGGTTAAATTTAACCAAATTTCTTAAAATTCTTAAAAATTTCAATTTACCTTTTGGCTAAATTCAAATAAAAAATATAATCAACACTTCAATTTCCAAAGGGAAATACCATTTTTTGAGATTCTCATGCATGAAAATAAGTAACAGAATATCATTTATTCGAAACATACGTGGTTTTGGTTGACAATGATAATATTTTCATAATGGAGCTTCAAAACCCTTGGTAGTTGTGTTCTCAGTTTCTCAAAATTTACCTCTCCTTGCGCGCCAGTATTATTTCTTTCATTCAGTGTCCTTTGCAAATTTGCAACATGACGTGAAGTGAAGTGTTATGAAACCAATTACATGCTTAAGGTGGTGCCAATTATAGGGGAAATTCGCCACCTTCATTAATTACCTATTATAATTCATTAATTTCTCGAATAAAGGTGCAATCATTATGAATTAGGGTTCAGATTATGAACTCCTAGATTTATGTGTTGGCTCGCTACTAGAGGAGAAAGATGGTGCTACAATATTATGTGGCACTCTAGTGTCACTTCAATTTTTGTGAGGCATAAGCCATTAAAATACATGATCAATTTGTGATCACCGGGATTAAAATTCTTGGTACTAACTTTTGAGAAGAAATATCAGGAATCAGGGCATTTATCTCCAAGCTTGAGAGAAACCCGAAACAAAAGAAAAGACCAAGAACCAGGTTCAAGAAAGATCAAAAGAATAAAAATGATTAAAATGTTACAAAATGAAATCTCCAGTTTTTGAATTCCAAATAAAGAAAATGAAATAAAAACGACTAGACTCTGATAGAATAAAATGGTATCACCAAGATTAAAAATTTCAGTTGAAGACTTACTTGATGGGGCTAGGACCATCTGAAGATACAAATCACTTGGTACAACTGCACAACTTTGGGATTCTAATTTTTGGGAAAAATATTAAATTCCATGAAAAGACCGAAAGACCAAATCCAGGAAAGCATAAGGATAACACAAAGACCAAGCAAATTAAAAATGAAGCCCGCATTTGACCAAACTGCATAGAAACACCAAAGCAAAGGAAAAAAAAGGGGTCCACATTTTTCCAAGTAGCAAAATGGGGTATGTTGTGAGACCACACAAGTCCCATCTAGGGTTTTGGGTCTTGATCTAGATTTTACACCTTTCTAAGCATTTTTTAAAATGGTCCTATAATTTATGCCTAATGGGACTCATATGCCACCTTGGGCATATGAGTCCCATGTGGCCAAAAATTAAATTTAATTCAAATTCTTGGAGGGATTTTATCCTCCTGGATCTGATGTTAGCTTGTAGTGTTGTAATTTTGGGAAATTTGGCATAAACAAGTATAAATACAAGGTTCTTTCACTCATTTTACACCTAGCAAGTTGAATGAGCATCCTTACACCAAATTTGAGTTCACAAGAGCATTCAAGTGTTTACAACATTATTCAAGAGTCTTCAGGTGCTGATTCTCAAGTGTTTTAGAGCATTATTCAAGCATCAAGCATCATGTCAAAGTCTTCATGCATCATGTTTATTTTTGAGCTAACAATTGTGATGTATGGTTTCATGATTCAAGCTAGCATTCAACTCAAGATCTATCACATTCAATAAAGAGTCAAGATCTACATCCATTGGAGCCATTTCATAGATTCTAGCAACACTTCATTGCTAGAGATTGGTGAATTGTAACATTACATTTTGTTCATTCATCATTCTCTCTTCTTATTTCATTTTATTTCAAGGTTTGATTACCAAAATGGGGTTTGACCAAGGAAAACCCCTTTCTACTAACAAAACAACATTTTTCCCTACCTTTAGTGTGTGATTTGTAGGTCTAGGTTGAAGACACATTGAAGAGCAAGTTTGGAGAAAGTTGTCAAAGTGTTCAAAGTCATCAAAGTTGTCACCTTGCATTGAAGATCATTGGAAGACTTCTATAGGTTGCAAATCATGGTTTTGAATTCAAAAATCAATTAGAAAGGAAAGAGCAGACATTGAGGAGCAAATTAAAACTTTGAAGTTCTAGAAAACCCATGCTATTTCTGGCGTATGAGTCCTAGTATAGTTCATTTTCCAAATTTTTGTAGATCCAGAATCTACAGTGTCAGAAATGAGTTCCTACCTAGAAACCCTAATCTGGGACTAAATCGCCCAGACTAGTGTATGTGTCCCAGAAGGCTTTAAAATCATTTTTTTAAGCATTTCAAGCCTTCATCTAGTCTTCTTCAAGTTTCTAGGTGCACACCCTTCATCTCTCAATTTTTTGTTTTGATTTACATGCATTTTTTACGTCATTTAGTGAAGTATTGCATCATATTAAGGTTAAGCATTAGATCCTTCATTTCATTTGTCTTTCCAAGCCCTAGGTTGGTGGTGAACTCCTCATTAGTTTATAATTAGACCCTAGGAAAACCCTATTGCAAGATCTCTTTCCTCTTTGTATACCTAGGATTGAGATCTCTAGGGTTTTCCTTGAATGAGATAGTGTGAAGATTATTATTCTATCTCCCAATCATAGAAGCAACAAAATTCCATCTTTCATTTTGGTGAACCTGCATTTAGAACATCATAATTCTGATTTGGAGTGCATCATCATCCTAGATATTGTCCTTTACCTACAAAAAATGTCGCAAGCAAAGGAGGAATTCAAATTCCTCCTCCCACAACAATTGCTTCTATTCCTACCTATACCAACACTCAAGTTACAACAACAATATAATTGACTAGTAACGTGACCCCTTCCTTAGGTATTTCCGCTAGCATCCCTAGTACCTTTGTGGCATCGCATGTCATATCTCCTATCACTTTACCACCTATAATCATTCCATTCACTTATTCTTCGATCACATACACACCTCCACCATTTTCACCTCCATCTCACAACAAAAGCAATGAGCCTCTCATAAACCAACTTTTCCAAACTGTTTCATCCCTTCAAAAACAAGTTTCCACTATCAATCAAAATCAAAATGGCCCACCTACATATTATGTCAAAAGAATTCCTTTATCCTTGGAGATATTGTGAACACTAATGCCACAAGGTATAGAGGTTCCTAGTTTCAAGAAATATGGGGGGAAAGGAGATCCTTCTAACCATGTTTCCACTTACACGGCTTTATGCAATGACTTTGTTCTTAATGATAAACTCTTGGCTAAACTTTTCCCTAGGTCCTTGAAGGATACTACCTTAGAATGGTTTTCTTCATTATCGAACAACTCAATTCGTTCATTTAATGAAATTGTTGAGGCATTTGTAAACCATTTCCAATTGCATTGACTCCTAAGATGACCTTGGCTGATTTGATGTGATGTAAGCAAAAAGAAGAAGAAAAGATTACTGACTTTATTTCAGCTATCAATCGCTTTATTCCCAAATTGATGTAAAGGTTCCTGACCCTCACCTTCAAAATATGTTTATAGAGAATTTTCAAAGTAAGCTACAAGATAAGCTTACCATGATGAAATTCCCCTCCTTCATGCACTTATGTACTACCCTTCATGATTATCAAAACTTGGTTAGTAGTCGTGATACAAAATCCACCTCTAGCCAAACTAAGAAGTCTAAGTCGACAAACCAAAACAATTACCAACCTTTTAGAAAATAGAATAAAGGCTTCCTTCAACTTAATCCCCCTCAAAAAAAAGTCAAAATGCCAATACCCAAGTAGCTGCAATAAAAGCAACAATCCCCTTTAACTATGGGGACCCGAAAATACCATTCATTCCCCTACCTGATACCCTTCATAGCACATTGACACAACTTCTAGAACATAAAATGATTACCTTGCCTCCCATTAAAACACCTGATCCTAATAAGCCTCTACCTCTAAACTTTACATCAAATGCTTATTGCCATTATCACTGACAAAATGGACATGATACAAAGCATTGTAAGCATCTTAAACATCTTGTGCAAGACCTCATTGATTCTGGTCAGCTTTCCGTTGGAGGTGTTAATGATCAAGGAAATAAGTCTGTTGTCCCTCCTAACCAAAACTTGCAAATCTTTACCAACCTCATGCTAAAACATAATATTTATTTTTTCAAAGCTAGTGAAACTACAAAGATTGATGTGATGAATGTAGACACGGATGATGAGAACATAGATACAATTCAACAAAGTCCTATGGATATTGATCAACAAGAACAAAATCCTATCGATGATTTGGTTGTATTGGTCGAAAATCAACATCGTAAGGGCCGAACTAAAAACCCTCTTGGCATTTCTTTCTCCTCTAAATATATACTTAAACATGCACCTGATGGTCCTCTTTACATAGCCATTCGAATCTATGATAAGCCCACCAATGGAATATTAATAGATCATATCTATGGAGAGAATGTGATCATTGAGGAATTATTACTTCTACATGAGATTTATCAAGAAATATATGACAAACCAAAAGCATGGATTAAGACACATAATGGTTTCACTTGTCCTATGATGGGATCAATCACCTTATCTTTACAAGTAGGACCAAAAACACTATATGTCTCATTCTCCATCATATTGACGTCAGATCAATTTTGTGTGAGGCTTGGTCACCCATGGCTACGCTCCATGGGAGTGGTCCCATTGGTTGTGCATAAATGCTTAAAGTTTCCCTTTGAAAATGAAATTTTCATTATGCATCATAGTGGCTTTAACCCCTTGTCTTCCCATGGAAACTTTTCTTAGGCTTCTTCTGGCATGAGCCTATGGAACCTATTAAACCTCGAGAAGACTTCTTTTTCAAATCCTACCAAAAGTTCAAGGAAAAATGCATAGCAAAACTATCCCTTCAAAACATGCCTCAACCCACCACTGAGCCTCTCATCCTTGATGAATCCATGATTAAACTAGAAGACATTCCAAACAACAAAGATCAATCTAAGATAGAACCTTCACATATTTCCTACAAAAGACCAAGAGACAATGAAAACAATCTTGTCACACCTAGAATAAAAAAAGTTTACAAAGTTAAAGAGAGAGTGGTTGAACAACCTTCCATGGTTCCTTCTGTTCCTCCCCTTGGGGAAGAAAAGAAACTTATGGTTGATCAACTTGACCTTACACAAACAAAACTTGAAAACCAAACTAAAAGAAATAGAGGTGCTAGAGAGCATAGGCGTAGATTTCGTGCTCTATCTCAAAAGTTAAATGAAGAAATAATTTAAAAAGAAAATCAAACTCCAAACTTGACTGAAGCAATGGACAATGAGTCTCCCTCGCCGCAACAAAAAGATCCTATATCACAACGATAATAGGAGCTAAACCCTTCTTCCAAGGACAATATTATTTGACCTCTTGTTGTGATTAACTTGGATGATGATGATGAGGTTGCTAAGATTGAAGAAAAAGTGTATATTGAATTGAATACATTATTTTCCTCTTCCATGAGCTTAAATGACAATTCTCCTAAGAAGAGTGTTGAACCTGGTGATGGCCCTAGTTCAGAACTTGCTATTATCCCTTTGGCTAGTTGTTTGCCTTCTATATATGATGAACATGATTGGGATGTGAACGACCTGCTCATAGGCTGACTTGCATGTTCCTTACTAGTCTTTTGCATTATTTATTTTTTGTGTTTTTCTTTTGTGCGATTGCATGTGCATAATGTCATCCCCCGTACTATTTTGTTTGATGTATCTTTCTCTTTGTAACATTCCTTTATTTTTACCTTCATTCTTCTCTATGTCATAAGTCTTTTAGCTTTTTCATTTCTATTGTGTTTTCCTTTTGGGGATGATGCAAGATGTCCATACATTCATGTATCTTCCATGTTGACCCAAAAGCTTTTTCATTTATCTTTTTTTTTCTTGTGTTTTCCTTTTGCAGATGATGCAAGGTGTCAAGACATTCATGTCTCTTCCATGTTGGCTCGAAAGGCTTTTCCTCATGTTCACTCTCTTTGTGTCATTCTTTCAGTTCTACGAGTATTTTGGAAATGATGATGTGTTTTGAGCTCTCAAATGTTGTAGCAAGAAAATACTGACCCCAAATCCATAGATCCCTCATGTGTTTGGAGTTTCATTTTTGGGAGAAACCCCTCTCTTTTCTTTTGCATGACGTAGCTTTATTTAGAAACATATGACTTGGCATAGGTATTTCCAAGTAAGCTCTCATGTCCACTTTATTGTTAGCATTTATCATTTGCTACTTTAAAGTAATTGCTTATAGCATGGTGTTTAGCAATTTCTTTAAAGTGGGGGCATACATTGACATTATTCTTTTACATTTCATGTTTCATGGTGTAGTCTTCTTACTTTATGGATGATATTGGGTGTGATGTCCTTCAAGAGCATGATCTCTCTCAGCATATTATATTCCTCTTAGTGGCTTGATGTGACACACTGCATTGAACATTATTCTTTTGCATTTCCTATTTCATGGTGTAGTCTTCTTACTTTATGTGATGCGCATTTTTCTTTGTGGATTATATTGGGTGTGATGTCCTTCAATAGCGTGATCTCTCTTAGCATATTATATTCCTCTTAGTTTCTTGATATGACACACTACATCCCCTAAGTTGTAAATCTTCTATTATTTGATTAGTCCTCTCTTGGAAACATTAGGCACAATTTTCCCAAAGCTAAATACCTTACATGAATTAAGCAAGACTCCTTTGAATGTTCCCTATTTTTGCATTTACAATTTTGGTTATATGGCCGCCTTACATAATACATCTTGCATGCCTATGGGGCCATCTTTTTTTTCATGAATTCCAAGCATACGAAGCTTTACTTGCCTCATGAAGCTCGAAGTTCATTATTGTGTGGCACCTTATCAAATTTATCAGGAGGTATAACTTTGGTATGGTTTGATGTGAAGCCCAACCAAGGAATTACTTTCCCATAGCCACTTGTGTGTGTGTGAGTGCATATCGGTGTTTTAATGTGTTTAACAAGCTCAGATTAGGTCTTGGACCCTTGTAAACTAAATAAACTTAGTCATACCTTATGTAGAGTGTTGTAAAGAGTTGTAACTTTCACACTTTTCTAGGGTTTTCATAAATAATTAGACTTCTTTATGCCTTAATTGGCCTCATTTTGCATCCACGAGTCTTAATTAATGCATCTTTTCAAGGATAATCCTGACATAAATCAACATCCAATCATAATTCAGGTGTTTTTAGGTTGTATGGCCCAAATTTAGTGATATGGGACTCATACACCACCTTTTGTGTATGAGTCCCACCTAGAGTTTCAAGTCCTGATCTGGATTTTACACCTTTCTAAGCATTTTTTAAAATGGTTCCATAATGTATGCCTAATGGGACTCATATGCCACCTTGGGTGTATGAGTCTCATGTGGCCCAAAATTAAATTTAATTCAAAATCTTGTGGGGATTTTATCCTCCTAGATATGATGTCAGCTTGTAGTGTTGTAATTCCAAGAAATTTGGCATAAACAAGTATAAATAAAAGGTTCTTTCACTCATTTTACACCTATCAAGTTGAATGAGCATCCTTATATCAAATTTGAGTTCACAAGAGCATTCAATTGTTTACAACAGTATTCAAGAGTCTTCAAGGGTTGATTCAAGTTTTTATAGCATTATTCAAGCATCAAGCATCATGTCAAAGTCTTCATGCATTATGTTTTTTTTTAGATAACAATTGTGATGTAGGGTTTCATGATTCAAGCTAGCATTCAACTCAAGATCTATCACATTCAAGTAAGAGTCAAGATCTACATCCATTGAATCCATTTCATAAATGTTTGCATCACTTTATTGCTAGGGATTAGTGAGTTGCAACATTACATTTTGTTCATTCATCATTTTGGCCAAGGAAAACCCCTTTCTACTAACAAAACAACATTTTTCCTTGTATTTAGTGTGTGATTTGTAGGTCTAGGTTGAAGACACATTAAAGAGAAATTTTGGAGAAATTTGTCAAACTGTTCAAAGTTGTCAAAGTTATCGCCTTGCATTGAAGATCATTGGAAGACTTCTACAGGTTGCAAATTAGGGTTTCAAATCCAGAAATCAATTGGAAAGGATAGAGTAGACATCGAGGAGAACATTTAGACTTTGAAGTTTGAGAAAAACCTAATTGGATTGATATGCCAGTTCTAGTAAATGAGTCCTAGTATAGGTAATTTTCTAGATTTTTGTAGATCCAAAATCTACAGTGTTAGAAACCAGCTCCTACCCAGAAACCCTAATCTGGGACTAAATCATCCAAACTAGTGTATGAGTCCCAACAAGCTTTAGAATTAGTGGTTTCAGCATTTCAGGCCTTCATCCAATCTTCTTTAAGTTTCTAGGTGCACACCCTTCATCTCTCAATTTTTGTTTTGATTTACATGCATTTTTTAGGTCATTTAGTGAAGTATTGCATCATATTAGGGTTAAGCATTAGATCCTTCATTTCATTTGTCTTTCCAAGCCCTAGGTTGGTGGTGAACCCCAAATTAGTTTATAATCAAACCCTAGGACAACCCTATTGCAATATCTCTTTCCTCTTGTATACCTAAGATTGAGATCTCTAGGGTTTTCCTTGAATGAGAGAGTGTGAAGATTATTCTTCTATCTCCTAAGAATAGAAGAAATAAAATTCCACCTTTTACACACAAAAAAATTTCTCAATATCCTTGACATTTTTATATCATCAACCTTCCTCTTGACACATAGTTGACATTAATGACAACACTAGCTTCTTGACATTAATGGAAACACTAGCTTCTCGACATCAATGACAACAACTTCATACTTGCAATCTCACCCTTTGTCATTGATGGAAACACATGATGTGAAAAACCATCAAAGACACAACCGCTTTGATCGTACCTTTGATTTATTTTTACTTTCTCTCCCCCTATTTAGATAAACTTTTTCACATGATTCTTTCTCTCCCTTTGACATCAATGGCAAAGGAAAAATTATTTTGCATTACTCTCCCCCTTTGACACTGAACCAAAATACTTGCTATGAATACTCCCCCTTAGAAGTACACATAATCAAATTAGCAACTTTGTACAATGAAAACATTCCTTACTGCAACAATGACACTACCTACTCTCCCTAAGAGTTAGCCACCAGAAAAGAGATGAATCCATAGATCCACTGGACTGATGCATCTCCATATGCATCTAGTTTAAAGGAGGGGAAATAACCCCCAAATTCTCCCTGAGATACTCAAAATTATTCTTAGGAAGAGCCTTAGTGAATATGTCAGCAATATGATCCTTTGTAGGTACGTATTCAAGCTTCATCTCATTCTCCATAACCTTCTCTCTCATAAAGTGATACCTGATTGATATATGCTATTTCCTTGAATACACCACTGGATTCTTTGAAATGTTAATTACACTTGTATTATCACAAAAGATAGAAATAGGCTCATCATACATTACTCTGATATCATTCAATATATATCTCATCCATAATACGTGTGTGTAGCAAGATGTTGCTGCAATATACTCAGCTTCTGTAGTGGATAGAGAAATTGAATCTTGATTCTTACTCATCCATGACACCAATCTACATCCAAGAAATAATGCACCACCACTTGTACTAGATTGAGGTTGTAAACACAATAGTGTAACTAATCAATAGAGGGCCATCCTCTCATTTATATTTTGAAGCTCCAAAAGATAAGTGGTTGGGTAATACTATTTCTTATGATCATATATGATTGTTTGGTTGTGAATCTTTCATTCATCTCCCATAAGAAAAAATAACAAAGATTGATATGAAATATAAAAAATGTATCTTTATTAGATATGGAGACAAAAATATAGTTATAGGTTATGGGATCTAGTTATCAAGCATGTAACATAAAGTAGAGGTATGATCTTTAATGAAAAAGTAATGAAAATTCTACAAGAACAAGTGTATCAACTATGAATTATATTCCATTATAAGATATCATAAATGGGAGCACATGATATGTTAAAAAAAAAAGAGATTATAAATCAACCATAGGTTCAAGTTCATCTATAGATACAACCATGAGTTAAGCCCTTGAATTTTCATGACAATAAAAGAAGAATCATGCCATTGATACTTCTAATTTAAGGATACTCCATAAGAATCAATTCCTTAGGTTAGAAGATCTACTAAAAATAATAAGCCTTCTATAATATATATATTTCCTTCAACACTTATTACTTTAGATAATGGATCTAAACCTGCTGCATTTGAAGAAACGTGTGTAAAAAAAGATAGAAAATAGTGGATGAAGGTCATGAGAGAAGAAATAAGATCTTTGATGACCAATTACACATGGGATTTAGTTCCTCTTCCACCCAACATGAAAGAATTAGAAAATAAATTGGAATATAGGTTGAAGGAAAAAGAAGGTGGGAAAAAGAAATATAGAGTCAAATTGGTGTTCAAAGGTTATGCTCAATAGTATGGTATTGATTTTATAGAAAAATTTTCACTAGCTATAAAAATAACCTCTAGCAAATGAATATTGGGTTTAGAAGTTATTCATGATTGATAATTAGAGTAACTTGATGTCAAGGCAACTTTTCTACATGGTGATTTGGAGGATGAGTTGTATATGAAGCAATCAAAAAACTTTGAGGAAAAAGGTAAAGAGGCTCTAGTTTGACAATTGAAACAAATTTTGTGTGTGCTGAAACAAGCTACAAGGTAATGGTATTTAAAATTTGACTTAGCTATGAATAAGAAAAATTAATTGAATCTAATAATTGTATTTATTATAATATTTTATATTAATATTGAATTTATAATGTTCTTATTGTACGTTGGTTAAATGCTAGTGATAGGAACTAGAATGGTTGTAATTAACAAGTTAAAATAATAATTAGCCAATAGATTTTCAATGAAGTATCTGGGTGTTGCAAAGAAAATTCATGAAATGAAAATCATCAGAGACAAGAATAAAATAGAATTAAAACTACCATAAGAGAAATATATGGAAAAGGTACTAAATAGGTTTAGCATGAAAGATTCTAAGGGAGTGAGTGCACCTCTAACGGATCATTTCAAATTATCTTTTGAGATGTGTCATAAGACACTTAAAGAACAAAATGCATGGCAAGAGCAACTTAACCCACTAAAATTGGGAGCCTTATGTATGTAATAATCTATACAAGACTAGACACTTCCCAAACAGTGGGAGTGGTTAGTAGGCATATGGTTTATCCAAGAAAAAATTGTCAAGATAGGTAGTGAAATGGAATTCAAGATATTTTTAAAGGGAACATCAAATCATATATTGAGGTTCAAAGGAGAAGATGAATAATTGTAAGGATATGTTGATTCAAACTTTGATGGTGAGTTAAATAAAAGGCAATCTACAATAAGGTATGTGTTTACATTTACAAGAGAAATGATTATCTAAATATCTAGGTTGTAAAAGGTTGTGGATATTTTTACAACTAAATTAAAAGTATATTGCAATCATAGAAAGAGCTAAGGAGATCTAGGTAGAAAAAAAAAGACTTCATATTGTATAGCAAGACAACAAAAGTATAATGTATTTAGAAAAAATGTATCCTTTCATTCATGAACAAAGGACACAGAGCTTTGATATCACTTTATTTGAAGTTTCCTTGAATAGGGTAAGCTAAAGTTGAATAAAATACATACTAGCTTGAATCATGTAGATGCATTTTCTAAGGTTTTTTTAAAAGAGAATTTGGAGCTCTCTAAAGCTTCTCTTGGTCTAGTAAGCATGTGACAATGACCCTTTGAAAGCAGGTGACATCTTTGAGTATGGTTACTCATAGCATGAATTGAACTTTAGGTGGGAGATTGTTTGGATGTTAATTCTTACACTCTATATTTAGATGGTCTAGCTTCAAACTTTTTTATTTTCCATTTTTTTCAAATTCAAAGAATGAAATGAATATTTTTTGGATGTTTCATCTTCATAGATGAGTCATATATAAAATTGGTGATGGATGCTTAGTCTATACAATGTACTATTTTTATATAGCAGAGATATTGGTCTATTTAATACATTGATATGTATTATTATGATATGTTAATAAAATAAGAAACATGTGCTCTTGTGGATGTAGTCATTTGGTGAACCATGTAAATTATGTGTCTTTGTGTGTTATTATATGTTTTATTTTTGTAGGTTTAATTGATCATTTATATATCTTATATTTTAACACACATTGCCTACATTACATAGCACCATTTAGTGCAAGAACACAAGCTATCTCTATGGAAATCACACTCAAAGCAACTAGTAAATTGAACAATACCATATCCATCCAATAAACATAAATCAAGGTAATGGATAATGGATAATAATTGGACCAATTTGTATATGATAGGAGTAGAGACAAAACTCTAAGAATACCATCAAGAAACACTCTTTTTAAACAATTTATAAAAAAAAAAATGATAAATCAATATCTAATGCTAGGCAAGAAGGATGCAACTAGAAAATCATAATTAAACACAAAAAAAAAAAAAATTTATTTAAATGAATAAGTAAATTCAAGTACAACTACATGAGAACATACATTTACTACATCCCTACTTGCATCTAATGATTTAGTATCTTCACTACAAGAATATCCTTGGACTCTTAACAAACTACCCAACATTATGAGATGGTTTAAAGAGTGTAGCAGTTAAATATATAATTTACGCTCACTAGATCACAAAAAAATATTCTCTTTTAAATATTGAATAAAATATTAAACAAATTTGTATCATCAATTTTAGTATTTGACAACACACAAATATATTTTAGTTCATTATTTTTAAATTTTAACCACTCATAATGACATATATCCACCTAGAGAGAGTTTAGCTATATTGTTATTAGAGCCACAACTTTCATTGTAAGAATTTTAAATGCTAGAATTTATGCACTTGATAAATATAGGCATATACTATGTTATTAAACACATAATTACTCCTTTCAAGTATTAATTACATTTTAATATTATTAAACAACAAACAACACATGGCTATATTATTATCATGTCTATTAAATTGAAGCCATGGACTATGAAATTGGTTGTTACAAATAAAATTATGTGAAATTTAAAAACTTATGAGTGAAATTGATTGAATAGAACATGTCAAGTGGTGTTATATATAATTTTTATAGAATAATTTTGCATTATCAATTTTAATATTTGACAGTACAAGTAATTTTTGATTCAATATATTTTACTTTTACCCATTCACAATAGATAATAGTCACTTAAACAAAGTTTAATTCTATTGTTATTAAAACCATAACTTTCATCACAAAAATTTCAAACACTAAAATTTATGCACTTTATAATTATAAGCACATGCTATGTTATTAAGCACATAATTACTCCTTTCAAATATTAATTGTATTCAATTATTATTAAACAATACATAGCACATGATTATTATAATCTGATCCATTAAATTGAAGTCGTCTGCTTTAAAATTGATAGTTATAAAGAAACTTATATGGAATTAAAAAAATTATGATGAAATTAATTGAAGGCATGCTCTGGCATCATATATATTTTTGCCCTTTTTACTCTCTAATATTTTCATATCTGGGATAAGATTGGAAAGGTCACGAAATCTTCTTCGATTAATGTACTTCGTTGTTTGAGATTTTGCTTGGCCATCAATTTTAATACATTTGACCAACTGAGCTTCCAGATCTTCACAGCAATCAAATACGGGAATCTAATCTTCACAGCAATCAAATATGGGAATCTGATCTTCACGTGAATACACGTCCTGTAATCAAATATGGTTGTAGTGTTGATCCATCTTTCACGATGGACGTTTACTGTAAAATATAATGTGAGGGTGACTTGGAGATATTGCTCCGATACGCATGTTGTCAAATCGAACGACAAACAAAAGCGAGATAACATTATAATATGTCTGGATAGGAATGATTGATTCTGCCTAAACCTGGAAACAAGGCCGTCTCAAGCGTGGCCAGCTATGATGCAGGAAAATTTCTCATTCAGGCAAGTTTTCCATGTCTATAAAAGGCATGGGATGTAAAGTGAAGGTGAAGAACACAATGGAATTCCAAGTGAAGGTGCAGAACGCAATGGAGTTGCAAGTGAAGTGTGGGGAAGCAGAGATGGTGAGCCCATGCCTTCCTACGCCTAAAACCACTCTCTATCTCTCCAATCTGGATGACCAGCCCAAGTTAAGATTCATGGTTCGTGCAATTTATGTCTACAAAGTCGGCCGCAAATCCGATTTTCATTCGTTGGGCGATCCAGCAAAAGTAATTCGCAAGGCTTTTTCTAAAGTGTTGGTGTATTATTATCCACTGGCAGGGCGTGTGAGAAGCGTTGCCAATGGGAAACTTCAAGCGGAGTGTAGCGCAGAGGGTGTTTCGTTCATTGCTGCCACCTCTGACAATACTCTCTCTGTGCTCGGAGATTGTGATGACCTTAAGCCGTCATTTCACCAACTGCTTTCTACGACTCCCTTCGATGCAGAGACAGAGAAGATTCATCTCCTCATTCTTCAAGTAACTCTCCCCTCGCCTTTTTATTTATATCTTTCTCTGATCTGTAAACTAGGACGTTAAAGTTATTTGAAAACTTAATCCAATACAGATTTATTCTCTGATTGCAGCAGTAATGCGTGATTGTGTCTAAACTGTTGAAATTATTACAAGTAGAGTTCACTTTAATCCAGATTCAGGAAAACATAAGCTAAGAACTTAAGGAATCAAAATGTTGAAAGAATAATGAGACAAAAAGAATAGAGAGAGATCACTTGATAACGGAGTTCGCTCAGGATGAGCTACGTCTCCGGGTCCGCTTCTCAATCGTAGGACCGCTTTATTAAGATTGCCAAACACTGAAGGTGTCTTCTTACAATTCTCCAAGCCACAGAACCAACATGACCTCCTCTCAGACTCTCAAGTTTACAATTTTTGGTGTAGACAAACACCTTGAAAATATTCACTCTCCAAGAAATCTCTCTCTGATTTTCTGAATTCTAACTCTTCAAAATCTCCATCTCTTAGCCCCTTTTTATACATTAAAATTAGCCTAAAAAGGCTTAACAAAATATTAATTGCCTAACTCCCTCTCAACCTTCATACAATGTTTGCATTTGTATTTTTAACCACCTTTTGTTTAAGTAGTTAGGTGGGTTTTTGTTTAAAATAGGCTATTTGTTAAAGCCTCGGGCTTATTAATAAAAATAAATAAAACAGGTTGCGTATGTTTCTAAACTGCATTCGGTGGTGCAACGGCCAACACCTATTTTGGCCAACCTGGTGGTCACGAGTTCCAAACCCGTCGGCCGTTTCAAAACAAAATTCAAACTAAAACATAACAAAACAAAATGGTTGCTTTACTAAGTTAAGCGGAGGTTGCGGGCTTCAATGGTGAGACCTGCACGTGGGAGCATGGAGGTCGGGTCAAAACCCCACCGAACTTTTTGCACAACAAACAAACCCAACTGCCGAAGACATGAGGACACGTGTCAAGTTGCTATTCGCCGACAATGCTGACAAAAAATGCTGACATGTCAGATGACGAAGTTGATGACGTGTCTACTGACCTGTCCACCGACGTGTTCGCCAACTGTGCGCTAACGAGGCAAATGATTGTACAGTTGACTCGATGCCACGTCTATGCTGACTGGATGTACAGACGACACGTGTCATCATTAAATTGGTTTCATACACTGACTCTGCCACCATATGTCACACTCAGATTCGTCCATTTGTATTCTGTATAGTATGGACTGATTGTTGACGTCATCACTATACCCTCTGTCCACCAAGTCAACTTGAAACTTTGACCAGCCATTTCTCTGTCATACGAGCTCCATTTTTGACGAAACAAACGTCGTCAGAATCGTCTCGATGAGCACTTCGATTTGACACTGATTTCGATGAATTCTGAGATGGTCAATTTTTTCACTTCCTGTCAGCCCTTAGTACCCTATTTGACCAGACCTTTGACCAAGCATAACTTCCACCTACGATCTCCTTTTGATGCGATTCAAGTTGCGTCGGGATCGTGTCATCATGCTCTTCAATCTGAGGCTACTTTCGGCTAATTCTGAGACTATGAAATTTTTGAGGTCTTCTGGATCCACCTGGATCATTCTCATTACAAGTTGTTTGGATGGGCTTCAGCCAAATTCACCAAACTGTTAGAAAAATCACCATCAACAATTCACCGCGCACCGTTATGACAAATTCACTTCATGAAAAAAATTTCGCTGTGAATTGTTGACTTGTTGAAGGTAATTTATTTTCCTGCAGTGAATGGTGAATTTTCCTAAAGCCGTTTGGATGATCATAAATTGTTGGTAAAGCTTAAACATTGGAGACTTTATGTTCTTGTCTTGTTATTTGTATTCAAAATTTGTCTAACCTAGCGAAGGAAATTTGCAAGTTGCTCACAATTTGTTGGTTGTTTATGTGGATAGGTTTATCATTTAATATGATGTTAGAAAGGTTTTGATTTTATTTTATATTAGTGTAATAATTTATGGTTTATATGTAGGTAACTCAATTCAGCTGTAGCGGGTTTGTTTTAGAATATCGTTTGTATCATAGTATATGTGATGGATTAGGAATAGGACAGTTTCTTAATGGGCTTGGAGAGATGGCAAGGGGAGTTGAGCTCTCAGTTCAACCCATATGGGATAGAGAACTCCTGAAGCCAAGAGATCCACCACAAGTGATGTTTCAGCACTCGGAATTAGTTACAGATAGTTCCATATCTTCATTTAAAGAAGATGAGGAATGTGTTCCTTATTTTTATTTTTTGGATTCAAAGACAATTAAACAAACCAAGCAACACTTTATGGAAGAGTGTGTTAGCTCTCAAAAATGCAAGCAAGATGCCTCAAGAGGTTGCTAATCTCTTGATACGCTTCAGGGTAACAGACAAGGTTGGAAGAATTCAACCTTCTACTCTTTAGGTGCTACAAAACCTGGGTGGGTGTACCTCTCTGAATAATGCAGACTTAACTTGTAATCAATCTTTTTATAACAACTTGTTCACAATGGCAGATGGGAGTGAACAATTATAATTCAACTTGAAAATGGTAACAATACTCTGGTCTAGATTCTAAAATGTTCAATTTTAAAAGACATAAAGAGAATGAATGAATTCAAAAAATGATAAAATGCAGAGACCAGTGCCTTATTGGGTATGTGGAGTCAAATGAAATCAAATGAGCAACACTCTCTGAAGAAGACTCAAATTATCTAGCATATATTATGTTTATAACTTGTATAAACATGCAAAACTGTGACTACTAAGCTCTACTTGAATAATCCAATTGAATCTCTTTGATTACTGTGATTAACTAAAAGGATTTAGTCTTTACTTGAAAGAACCTATCAATCAATCACACAAGTATAGCAAATGTGCACTGATAAATCGAGTACAAACTTGTCATATCAATTTAAACAACCAGAAAGAGTCCATCTTGGAGACAGCTTAGCCATACTTTCATCAAATTCAATAGATAATTGAGACCAAAAACATGTAGCAACATCAATTGACTTTCATAAATACCTCTGATTTGAAAACATGCATCATAGTCTCTGATTTGAAGAATTTATAGCACTGTATCCATTAGAAATTGCCTACTATATATCAAATAACTAATAGCTCCCGATGACCCTTTTACAATTGCAAGAATGCTTATTTATACACAAGCATTTGGATAAAATGCTAAAATGAGAGAACATGTCAGCTTCAATGTTTTGTATTTTTTTTAATCACCTATGAACAGTTGACGAGACACAATATATCATCCTGTCGAAGGCAATTCAATCATTAGGTGCTTTCCTGTCGCTGAGAGACATGGATATCTCTCGCCGATGAACTCCTTTAGCCTCGTTCATATTCACTATAGCTCATTTGGGTTGTGGAGACATCCTGTAGATCCCTTTATGTTTTCCCAAGAGCACCTTTACCTTTCGCGTGTCGCTATGACTTAAAGTTCCTCTCGCCAATGAGCCTGTCATGTATATCACTGTAGCTTCCATCGATCGGAGAGACCTCTTGTAGATTATCCAATGCTTCACCGAAGGTCTTCAATTATCCCTGCATCACTGAGACAAGGCAACACCTATGCCAACAAGGATCTACATGTTTTTCATCAGCAAGACTAGAGGTCACTTGCCGAGACCTCGTGCCGATATCGCTAACTCCTACCGATATTCCTTTCATCCTGTGTACATCGTCGAGACATAAATCCTTTCTTGCCACAATAAAGAAACCTTCCAAGCTTCGTCGGTGAGACAAACCAAATTCACTATGAGATATCACTGAAACCTTATGTTGGGCCGACGTGAGCACAATGCAAAAGTTGGTAAGACAAGCAAGGCTCACTGAGACATGATGCCGATAACCCATAGCCTTTGCTGAAAAGAAACCCATATGTGAAGTCGGCGAGACATATTGTATTCACTAAGACCACTCGCTAAAACCTTTAACCTACGTCAAAGGGACCCACAGTGCACCTGTCGCTAAGACATCTAGAAATCAGCAAGATGCTAGCCCGACCACCAAGACAAATGCTGATAGAAGCCACCACAGTCACTGAAACAACAAAAACATCTTGCTGATAGGCAACAGATGTTTTCTAGCAGAAAAACACAGTGGGTTGGGGAGACAATGGGAGACCTACGCCGAAATGAACCAAAATGTAAAATATGCATGACCCAACAGATTCAGTGGGACAATATGGCAAAAATATGCATACGGTAGGACCAAATCTAGAAATATATGAGTAAAAACATATGCAATGGCTCTGTCTGGGGATGAATGATTGTGAGATCATTGCAAGGATCCAGAATCTCTGATTAGCAGACTAGACAAAAATGATGAACCAATGAGCAACAATGGAATGAATGGTAATGGAAATGAAAGCAAAGTGGAAGTGAACGCAAAGTGAATGCAAGATGGAGGTGAATGGAAAATGACAAAATCCTAGAGTACTGTGCATGGAAAATAATTTTAAAGAGGATACACAAGAGTTGTCCATGCACTCGCAACCCTTAATCCTTTGTGTTGCTGAAGAGAAGAAAAGCTTCAATAATTGCCCATGAACAAGCAATTCCTAATCTTCACCAGCCATGTTATGTAGATAATATGAGTCTTCACCCTTCTTTCCAACAACAACAAAAGGTCCCAGCCAAAGAGCTTCAAATTTACCATGCTTTCCTTTCTCCTGACACCTTGCATTCCATATCAACACCAAATCATTCTCTTCAAACTTTCTATTCTTTGCCTTCTTGTCAAATAGATACTTCATCTATGCCTATAACTTTATGTTTTGACTTTGGGCCTCTCTTCTTACTTCATCTAGTTCAGCAAGTTGCTCCATTCTTTCTTCCATGGGTTTAAGAACTTCCAAATCTTCCTGTAAGACAAACTGATAAACTAGTAACAAATTCTGCAGAGGCATCCTGGCTTGTGCTCCATACACTAATTCAAATGGAGATTTTCCAATTGCCTTTTTCATAGTGATCCTATCAGCCCACACAACCAATTTTAACTTTAAATCCCAAGCCTTCTTGTTTTGTCCCAGCATCCTCTTTATAATCTTCAAGAGACTCTTATTGTTGGACTCTGCTTGACCATTAGCTTGTGGATGATAAGGAGTTGCATAAGAAATAGTAATGCCATACTTATCACAAAAGCTTTTGAATTCATATGACCTGAAGCACATCCCATTATCTGTGATTATCCTCAATGGTGTACCAAATCTAGTGATAATGTTGTCCATCAAGAAATCTGTTACAACTTTACTTGTAGCCTGCTTGGTTGGGATTGCCTCCACCCACTTTGTAAAATAATCAGTGGCAACTAGTATCCATCTATTTCCTCCACTTGACTTCTCTTGTATCTCTCCAATGAAATCAATTCCCCATTGATGGAAAGGGGCATCAGCCTGCAAGGGTCGAAGTGGCAGAGCACCCTAGTACTTCAACTTTCCAGAAAACTTTTGACAAGCCTCACATCTTCTCACATGTGTAAAAGAATCATTAAAAACCTTTGGCCAATAATAACCTGCCCTAAGAATTTTGTGTACAGTTGTCTTTGCTGAATAGTGCCCTCCACAAACTCCTTCATGCATTTCATTTAAAACATGTGTTGGCCTGTGATTCATCCAGACATAATAACAATATGCCATCTTTGTTTTTCCAAAATAGATCTCCATCCATGAAGACATACTTTGATGCTTGCAACTTCAAAGTTCTCTTTTGGCTATGACTCAATCCATCTGGAAACTTCATATATTTAAGATAATGCATAACATCAGTATACCAAGGAGTGTGTTCAATGCTTGCAATTGCAGCCTCTTCTTCAACATTGCAAATCTGATTTGCCTCAATATTGGTTTATGTCATCAATTTAGCCAAGCCTTGGCCTCTTACCAGCTTAGTAATCTGTATCTCCATGTCAAATTCTTGAATCTTGTTGATCCATCTGCATCTTTTCCCTGTAACTTCAAATTGTGTTAAAATGTCTTTGACAGCAGCATGAGGGACATAAGCAATCACCTTTGCTCCAACAAGATATGGTCTAAATGCTTTTGTGGCCTTTACCAATGCAAAAGCCTATTTTTCCATTATGTCATACTTCAATTCAAACCCCTATAATGATTTACTAAAGAAGGACACAGGTTGTTCATGACCATCATTATTCTTTTGTAACATAACAGCAGCAATAGTATGCATTAAGGCAAATGAAAAAATCTAAAAAGGCTTTGTAAAATCTGGAGACTTTAGAACAGGAGCCTCTTTGATAGCCCTTTTGATAGACATAAAGGCATCTAAAGCTTTAGCAGACCAGTCCATTTTTTGTCCTTTCTTCAACATTTTTGATATGGGCTTAATGATCTCAGAAAAATTAGAGACGAATCTTCTAACAAAATTAATTTGACCAAAGAATGATTGTATTGCTTTGACAGTTTTGGGAATAGGAATTTTATCAATAGCTTCCACCCTCTCATGATCTATTCTAATTCCCTCTTTTGAAACAATATGCCCCAAGAGCTTACCCTCTGTGACTGAAAATGACACTTCTTTGGATTTAAACTAATACCATATTCAAGAGCTTTAATAAATACCTTTTCAAGATGTTGCACATGATCTTCAGCCTTCTTCGAATAAGCAGTCAAGTCATCTTGATACACCACCATGATAACATTAATCAAATCAGCAAATGCTACGTCCATGGCTCTTTGGAAAGTCGCTTCAGCATTAGTGAGACCAAATGGAATTCTTATGTATACATATGTTCTCCAAGGAGTTGTGAATGTTGTCTTGTATTGCTCAGATTCCTTGACTTTAACCTGATTGTATCCAGAAAACCCATCCATCATGGATAACAATTCACACCCTGTCACCTTATGCAATATAGCCTCCATATTGGGTAAAGGATAATTATCTTTGAGAGATGCCATATTTAAATTCTTGAAATCCACACATAATCCGATATCACCATTCTTCTTTCTCACAGGAACCAGATTTGAAACCCACGTTGAATGTCTGATTGGTTTAATAATTCCTCCATCACTGAGCTTTATCAATTCCTCTCGCATTTTAGGTTCTAGCATTGGATTTATGGCTCTTTGCTTTTGTTTGAAAGGTTTGGCGTCTGGCCTCAGTGGTATTTCATGTTGAAACAAATCTTCCCTGTACACTTTCAGATCCTCATAAGACCAAGCAAAAACATGCTTGTATTTTCTCAGCAACTCTATGAACATTCTTCTAATTGCAGGGCTGATCCTCTTTCTAATGTATACCTTTCTTGGTGCTATCTCAGTCCCCAAGTTAACTTCTTCAATATCTTCTCTTCTAACTGGCGTTTGTTTCATTAGAGATCTATCATTTCCATCATACAGCCTCTCCAATGCCACTAGACTACTAGGCAGTTTATTTGTTTTGAGCTGCAATATTTCCTTTCCGAACATTGTTTGCTTCCCATCCACTTCTTCAACGAAAGCACTGAAGTCAATTTCTTGGGTCTCATACTGATCTATACAATTGAGGAATTTCAAAAGATCAGTATCATCATTGAAAACTTGCTAGTTATAGATGTTATCAGGCACAGCAGGCCTTGTCTTAAACTCAATCTGTGATACCCCAGCCAATGTGATGTCATCTCTTTTCAGTGCCACATTTGCTAAAAAATCAGCCATTATATTCTTTGACCTGTCAATCCACTCAATTGAAAAAGCATCAAACAATTCAATTGTATCCCATACAAGATTCCTATATTGTTTTAATCTTTTGTGCTTTGCTGCATATTTTGATTTGATTTGTGAAACAACTAACTCAGAATTGCCCAAAACAGCCAGCAACTTAATCTTGTGTTTCACAGCTATGTTCAAACCTATCAATAAAGCTTCATACTCTGCCACATTGTTTGTACATTCAAATGCTAACAGAAATGAATATTTAAAAGTAATACATTCAAGTGAAACAGATACAATCCCAGCACCATTGCCTTCTTGGTTGCATGCTTCATCAAAATACATCTTCCATACTTCATTGTAGCTTTGTGCCACATGCTTTTCAATTGGATCACTATTGGTTAATTCTGGTTGAGTTGGTTCAATTTTAAAACTTCCAGGATCAACATCACAAAAACAATTAATTTGATCTTGAGGTACACAGTCAACTAGTTGATGCATTCTTGGTTCTCTATACAATTTGACATCCCGTCCATTCACTAGAATAGTAGCATAATATAAATCAAATTGGACATTTCCTCCAACTGTTATTGTCCACTGTCTTGACAGAAGCATCCCAAACTAAGGAGGAGTATCAATCACTATTATATCTATATTATAAGCCACCTATGGATAAGCAGCTAGTTTGACTTCAACACCTCTCATAATGCCTACCACAGGTATAGGTTTGTTATCCATTGCATAGCATTTCCCTTCACATGTATCAACACACAAGCTCAGTTGCTTCATAACACCTACTGGCATAATATTTATAGCAACACCAGAATCTATCATACAATTCCTCAACAACTTATTATTTATAAGCAATGTGATGAAGAAAGGATCCACTTGTGGGGAAGTTGTTAAAACATCACCTAGACAGACCTCTGAATTATTTATCTTTTCCTGCCTATTGACTTCTTCATAATTCATATGTTTTTCATTCTCATTTGTAATCAATTGAACAGCATTATCTTTGTATTCCTTAATTTTCATCAATTCAAGCAGTGGAACAGACATTTTTACCTAGGATAACGCCTATGCGAAGTCAAAAGAGGAGCTATCTGTCTTAACAGTCTTCTTCAGTTCTAGTGCTTCTCCTTTGCTTTCTTCTTTTTTACTAGGTTGATCAGACTTTTGCATTTCCTTGTGTAATTCTGCAACTTTGTGCTCTTGGACAGGCTTCTTTTCAATTTTATCATCCTGCTTGTTCTCTGGCTTTTTTACAGTTTCATGTGTTTCCTTCTAATCTTTTACAAAAATTCCCCCAGGAACTCCATCTAGCTCATTCACTTTTTTGTTTCTCAACCAATATTTACTCCTTGCATCCTCAACTGTTGCAACAGTTATTTTCTCCATTTCATCTTTAGTGAGTCTCCTTACATTGCACTGAACAGGCATTTCAACAAGATGTGGCTTTGTGTAGTCTTCATCAAAATCATAAAAGATCTACTATTCAGCCATATGTACATTATACTTCTGATTAGAAACGTCATACTCATAGCCTTCATCCTCTAAATATGAATATCCTTCTTCAGCATGATAAAATGTATCTGAAGTCAAGTAAATTTTGTGATCTTCTCCATTATTTTCCATCAACATTCCCTTTTCTTGCATCCTTTGAGCTACAACACAATAGTCTAGAGAATGTGGTTGATTACAAACTTCACAGAAGTAATTATTACTCACCATGTAAGTTCCCTTTTTGCTCAATGGATCAGGGGTCTCTTTATTTCTTGGCCTAGCTACCATAGGTTTCCCATCTTTCCAGTCTGTATTGTAAGGCATATCATGCAGCCTCGGCCTGTCATTTATGTTCTCACTTCTATATGTATTCTCTTGTTTGTACTGATAATTATTTTGCTGAGGAGGCCTCGAGTTGTCTCTTTTATTAGTTATACCAGTAGCCTTCCTATTATTTTCAATTGTTAATGCAATTTTTTGTGCTTCAGCCAAATCTCTTGGAGATCTACTTCTTAGTTCATACCCTATCTTGGGATCAAAAGTATTTAAATAAACACTCAATGCAATAGAATCTGGCAACCTTGATCTAGGAGGAACTTTAGTATGCAACTTGTTGAATTTTCGGTTGAAATCATAAATTGAATCATTCTGATTTTTTTGAATTCTCATTAATTCATGAAGAGTTGCATCTGGAGCATTTTGATTCTCGTATTGTTCTAAGAATTTGTCTTGAAATGCTTGGGAAGAATTAATTGAGAATGTTGGCAGGCTATTGAACCAATCCCTAGCATCTTCAAGAAGTGACATCATGAACAGCTTCATGTATAAATCTTCATAAGGCATGTTTATGTCCTGAATGAAAACATTAAAACTCCTTAAATGTTCCTCAGCTGTGATTGCATTGCTCCCTGTAAATTTGGGCACCATATTCCTCCAACTGCTATCCATAGGGTAAGGATATAACTGAAAACCAGCTAAATTGAACTGCCTGATCATGGTTGTATGGTGGGGAGGGGGAGGAATAGGCAGATGTTGATACTGATGCATGTGATTATTGTACTGTGCATTATGGTGTGGGATATAATTCTGACCAGGAGGTGGATACATACCTGTATGCTATGTAGGAATATGAGGTGGATGAATTGGCTGCTTGTAGTGATTCCCTATCTGATTGTGAGGAGCATTTTGTTGATTAGAAGGCCCTGCGCCATGATCACCCTACTTGTGAGGCAGAACATACTTTGGGCCACTAGCTGTCTGATCAGCAATTTGGGCTTTCTGCAATTTAGCCTCTAGTTCCTTTATCCTCTTCTCTTTTACTTCCAACTGTGTTTTTACTTCATCAAAAATTGAGAGCTCATGGTTTCCTCTAGGGGTTTGGTGATTACCTTCCATCCTCTAATCATATTCATGATGAATTCTAATCCATTCAGCTTCTAATCCAGCTTCAAACTCAGCCTATTTTTCAGGATCAAGAAAAGGAAAAGTATTTCTTTGATCTTTTGGAGTATAAAGTTCTACACTTGAATCATCTCTCCATGTATCATAGCCATTATATGTTTCACAATGTGCTCTTGGTGCCTTACCTTTGTTTGTTATGCACATGTCCTCACCTTTTTTTGTTTCCTTATTAGCTTTTTCATCCTTGTGTGTCCAACTACCAGCAGGAGCTCTGGTATGACCTTCCCTGTACTGAGATCTTCTTCCATTCATGATGAACAGATGCAAATATTTTCATCAGAGTTGCCACTCACTTTTATCAAAAATGAGAAAAATATCTAATACTTCTAGTTCCCAGTGGAGTCTGTGCAAGATTTTTAACTCTATAGTTCAAGCTTTGATTCTGATTGTTCCCCAGTAGAGTCACCAATTTTTTAGCTCTCAAAAACGCAGGCAAGATGCCTCAAGAGGCTGCCAATCTCTTGATATGCTTCACGGTAACAAACAAGGTTGGAAGAATTCAACCTTCTACTCTTTAGGTGCTGCAAAACCTGGGCGGGTGTACCTCTCTAAATAATGCAAACTTAACTTGTAATCAATATTTTTATAACAACTTGTTCACAATGGCAGATGGGAGTGAACAATTATAATTCAACTTGAAAATGGTAACAATACTCTGGTCTAGATTCTAAAATGTTCAATTTTAAAAGACATAAAGAGAATGAATGAATTCAAAAAATGATAAAATGTAGAAACCAGTGCCTTATTGGGTATGCAGAGTCAAATGAAATCAAATGAGCAACACTCTCTAGAGAAGACTCAAATTATCTAGCATATATTCTGTTTACAACTTGTATAAACATGCAAAACTGTGACTACTAAGCTCTACTTGAATAATCCAATTGAATCTCTTTGATTACTGTGATTAACTAATAGGATTTAGTCTTTACTTGAAAGAACCAATCAATCAATCACACAAGTACAGCAAATGTGCATTGATAAATCAAAACAAACTTGTCATATCAATTTAAACAACCAGAAAGAGTCCATCTTGGAGACAGCTTAGCCATACTTTCATCAAATTCAATAGATAATTGAGACCAAAAATGTGCAGCAACATCAATTGACTTTCATAAATACCTCTGATTTGAAAACATGCATCATAGTCTCTGATTTGATGAATTTATAGCACTGTATCCATCAAAAATTGCCTATTGTATATCAAATAACTAATAGCTCCCAATGACCCTGTTACAATTGCAAGAATGCTTATTTATACACAAGCATTTGGATAAAATGCTAAAATGAGAGAACATGTCAGCTTCAATGTTTTGTATTTATGTTAATCACCTGTGAATAGTCAGAAAGACACAATATATTGTCCTGTCGAAGGCAATTCAATCGTTAGACATCCCATGCGCATTCTGCTATCGCTGTGACTTATCGCTCTCGGGGAGACGTCATACAGACTTCAATTACGTTGCGCTGAAACAAACTTTTCCTTACGTGCTTTCTTGTCGCTGAGACACACGGATATCTCTCACCAATGAACTCCTTTAGCCTCGTTCATATTCACTGTAGCTCATCCAAGTTGTGGAGACATCTTGTAGATCCTTTTATGTTTTCCCAAGAGCACCTTTACCTTTTGCGTGTCGCTATGACTTAAAGTTCCTCTCACCGACAAGCCCGTCATGTATATCGCTGTAGCTTCCATCGATCGGAGAGACCTCTTGTAGATTATCCAATGCTTCACCGAAGGTCTTCAATTATCCCCGCATCGCCAAGACAAGGAAACACCTATGCCGACAAGGATCTACATGTTTTTCATCGGCAAGACCAGAGGTCACTCGCCGAGACCTCGTGCCGATATCGCTAACTCCTACCGATATTCCTTTCAACCTACGTACATCGCTAAGACATAAATCCTTTCTCATCGAAAGCCACAATAAAGAAACCTTCCAAGCTTCGTCGATGAGACAAACCAAATTTGCTATGAGATATCACTGAAACCTTATTTTGGGCCAAAGTGAGCACAATGCAAAAGTCAGTAAGACAAGCAAGGCTCACCGAGACATGATGCTGATAACCCATAGCCTTTGCCGAAAAGAAACCCATATGTGAAGTCGGCAAGACATATTGTATTCACTAAGACCACTCGCTGAAACCTTTAACCTACATCAAAGGGACCCACAGTGCACCTGTCACTAAGACATCCAGAAATTGGCAAGACGCTAGCCCGACCGCCAAGAAAAATGCCGATAGAAGCCACCACGGTTGCCGAAACAACAGAAATGTCTTGTCGATAGGAAATAGACGTTTGCTAGCAGAAAAATGGATCGGAGAGACCCAAATGTTGTCACACCAAAAAACCTGAAATAGAAGATATTAGCAGAAAAACATAGTGGGTTGGGGAGACAATGGGAGACCTACGCCGAAATGAACCAGAATGTAAAATATGCATGACCCAACAGATTCAATGGGACAATATGGCAAAAATATGCATACGGTAGGACCAAATCTGGAAATTTATGAGTGAAAACATATGTAAAAACATCAGATTTTTACAGTCCCAACAAAGTGTAATGAACACTTCTCTTCATTTGATATTGGGGCAACATTGGTTTGGAGGGCAATGACAAAGGCTAAAATACCACATAGCCATGATGTGAAGTTTATCTTTTCAATGAATTCAAGGAAATTATTCAAACCCACACTCTGAAATGGATATTATGGTAGTTGCTTCTACCCTGTATGTGCAACGGCCAAAGCTGGGGAGCTTCATGGTATCTCAATTTTGCAAGCAATCATGAGTATAAAGAGATCAAAATTGCTATTGAGTGATGAGTATTTGAGGTCAAGCATCAACTTTGTAGAGATCAATCACCAATTAATGAATGAACATGTGCATCTACCAATGAAGAATGTCATGATAATGACTGATTGGAGATTTCTAGGGTCTAAAAGTATGGATTTTGGATGGGGTGAAACATCAGTTCTAAGTCCAATAGAATGGAGTGAACTTTTTCATGCAAATTTTATTGTCTTCATCCCACCTCCAAAGGGTAAGGATGGAATAAAAGTATTGATCTGCATGCCCAAAACGACATTGAAATTGTTTAAAACGGAAATGGACGTAGAAATTCTTGCCAATTCTATGGAAAAGAATTCTACACGAAGTGATCAAGCACAAGCAATATGAATAATTTGAATTTTGTTTATTTGAATTTTGGATAACATTTTGATAATAGATTTGTAATATTTAAATTTTATTCATGACTTAATTTCTTTAAGAGGTTGATTAAATACAAGCTATATGAATTTCAAATTTTGAGTTTTATTTATGTGAATTTAGGATTACATTTTCATGATAGATTTATATATTTAAACTATATTTATGTCTTCATTGGGTGTTGAATAATTAGTATACATTTTTCTTATCTTCATTATTAAAATATCATAATTTTCTACTATCAATTATACATTATTTTTTATTTGCTTAATAAAATTTTCTATATTTTTTTCCTAATTAAATATTCAAATCAAATGACTTCATTATTAAAAATAATAGAGCAGTTATAGAAATTATAAGCATCATTAGTGTCTTCTAAATTGAAAAATATTGATAAACTAATTAACAAACTAACTCAATCTATAATGAAATTTATGTCATTATTCAACCGCAATCAATGTTGTTTGATTTTTTTAAATTATGTAATTGAGATTTTTTACTAATGAAAAGAAATAGATATTTATTTAATTATTTAATATTTAACATCATTAAAAGTGGAAAAAAAAAACAAGAGGAAGACTAATTTTTTTCTATAGATTTAATGGTAAAAAATTTAGTAGATCTACAAACAAGAATACTAATATAATCAAAAAAATAGTATAATAATAATATATTAAAATAGAGAAAAATAATTAAAACAGAATATAATTAAATTTTATTATATTAGAAATTATTTTGAAAATAAAAGGTGTATGTCAATATATATGCAACAATCCTTACATTTGAATGTAATATAACAATAATAATTTTATAAATCATCAATACAATTATTTATATTTAAAATTAATTATTATTATTTTATTGATAAGTAGGAGCTATTTTACATAGCATGTCAAATTATGATATTGCTATTAGGATTCAATCGTGTAGCTTTTGAGTCAAACTCATTGACCCATGTTTAATAAGTAGTGGTTCACAAGAACCCATCCCTCATCATATGAATGGTCCACTTAGCACTCATTGCATCTAGGTGATGCTCACAGAGGTGAAGCATTGGACCTTCCTAGGTCACCCATCCCAGTACTACTCCAGCTCAAATGTACTTAACCACAGAGTTTTCCCCAAGGTTAATCCCACTTAGTTTGCAACCCCATTTGCAAAACCTTCAGCAAGTGTTGTGCCTTATGAACCATTCATTATAGAGCCCCTTTAGCTCAATTGATAAGTAGGAGTTATTTTCCACAGCATGTCAAATTATGATATTGTTATCAAGATTCAACTGTGTAATTTTCGAGTCAAACTCATTGACCCATATTTCATGAGTAGTGGTTCACAAGAACCCATCTCTCATGATATGAATGGTCCACTTAGAACTTATTGCATCTAGGTGAAGCACTGGACCTTCTTGGGAGGTCACCCATCCTAGTACTACTCCAACTCAAGCACACTTAACCAAAGATTTTTCCCCAAGCTTAAGCCCACTTAGCTTGCAACCCCATTTTCAAAACCTTTAGCAAGTGTTGTGCCTTATGAACCATTCATTATATCACCCCTTTAGCTCATCAATTGATAAGTAGGAGTTATTTTCCACAACATGTCAAATTATGATATTGTTATTAGGATTCAACTATGTAGTTTTCGAGTCAAACTCATTGACCCATGTTTCATGAATACTGGTTCACAAGAACCCATCTCTCATGATATGAATGGTCCACATATAACTCATTGTGCACATCTAGGTGATGCTCACAGAGGTGACACACTGGACCTTCCTGGGAGGTCGCCCATCCTAGTACTACTCCAATTCAAGCGTGCTTAACCATAGAGTTTTCCCCAAGCTTAAGCCCACTTATCTTGCAACCCCATTTGCAAAGCCTTCATGAAGTGTTTTGCCTTATGAACCATTCATTATAGAGCCCCTTTAGCTCATCAATTGATAAGTAGGAGTTATTTTCCACAGCATGTCAAATAATGATATTGCTCTCAGGATTCAACTATGTAGTTTTTGAGTCAAACTCATTGACCCATGTTTCATGAGTACTGGTTCACAAGAACCCATCTCTCATGATATGAATGGTCCACTTAAAACTCATTGCATCTAGGTGATGCTCACAAAGGTGAAGCATTGGACATTCCTGGGAGGTCACCCATCCCAGTACTACTCCAGCTCAAGTGTGCTTAACCACATAGTTTTCCCCAAGCTTAAGCCCACTTAGCTTGCAACCCCATTTGCAAAACCTTCACCAAGTGTTGTGCCTTATGAACCATTCATTATAAAGACCCTTTAGATCATCAATTGATAAGTAGGATTTATTTTCCACAGCATGTCAAATTATGATATTGCTATCAATATTCAACCATGTAGTTTTCAAGTCAAACTCATTGACCCATGTTTCATGAGAATTGGTTCACAAGAACCCATCTCTCATGATATGAATGGTCCTCTTAGCACTCATTTCATCTAGGTGATGCTCACATAGGTGAAGCATTGGACCTTCCTAGGAGGTCACCCATCCCAATACTACTCCAACTCAAGCGCACTTAACCACAAAGTTTTCCCTAAGGTTAAGCCCACTTAGCTTGCAACCCCATTTGTAAAACCTTCAGCAAGTGTTGTGCCTTATGAACAATTCATTATAGATCCCCTTTAGCTCATCAATTGATAAGTAGGAATTATTTTATGCACCATGTCAAATTATGATATTGCTATTAGGATTTAATCGTGTAGTTTTCGAGTCAAACTCATCAATCTATGTTTCATGAGTAGTGGTTCACAAGAACCCATCTCTCGTGATATGAATGGTCCACTTAGCACTCATTGCATCTAGGTGATGCTCACAAAGGTGAAACATTGGACCTTCCTGGGAGGTCACCCATCCTAGTACTACTCTAGCTCAAGCATGCTTAACCACAGATTTTTCCCCAAGGTTGAACTACAGTAGTACTTGGATGGGTGACCTCTTAGGAAGGTCCATTGCTTCACCTATGTGAGCATCACCTAGATGCAATGAGTGTTAAGTGGACCATTCATATCATGAGAGATGGGTTCTTGTGAACCACTACTCATGAAACATGGGTCAATGAGTTTGACTTGAAAACTACATGGTTGATCATCCTAATAGCAATATCATAATTTGACATGCTACAGAAAATAATTCCTACTTATCAATGATGAATAAAGGAGCTCTATAATAAATGGTTAATAAGGCACAACACTTGTTGAAGGTTTGTCAGGGGTTGCAAGCTAAGTGGGCTTATCCTTGGGAAAACTTTGTGGTTAAGTGACCTGGAGTAGTACTGAGATGGGTGACCTACCAGGAAGGTCCTATGCTTCACCTCTATGAGCATCACCTAGATGTAATGAGTGTTATGTGGACCATTCATATCATGAGATATGGGTTCCTATGAACCACTACTCATGAAAAATGGGTCGATGAGTTTGACTCAAAAACTACATGGTTGAATCTTGATAGCAATATCATAATTTGACATGTTGTGGAAAATAATTCCTACTTATCAATTAATGAGCTAAAGGGTCTCTATAATGAATGGTTCATAAGAAACAACACTTCTTGAAGGTTTTTCAAATGTGGTTGCAAGCTAAGTGGGCTTAACCTTGGGAAAACTACGTGGTTACACGTACTTGAGCTAGAGTAGTATTGGGATGGGTGACCTCCCAGGAAGGTCCAATGCTTCACCTTTGTGAGCATCACCTAGATGTAATGAGTGCTATGTGGGCCATTAATATCATGAGAGATGGGTTCTTGTGAACCACTACTCATGAAACATGGGTCAATGAGTTTGAATTGAAAACTACATGGTTGAATCATGATAACAATATCATAATTTGACAAGCTGAGGAAAATAACTCCTACTTATCAATTGATGAGCTAAAGGGGCTCTATAATGAATGGTTCATATGGTGAAACACTTGTTGAAGGTTTTACAAATGGGGTTGCAAGCTAAGTGGGCTTAACCTTAGGGAAAACTTTGTGTTTAAGCACACTTCAACTAGAGTGGTATTGGGCTAGGTGACCTCCCCAGAAGGTCCAGTGCTTCACCTCTGTGAGCATCACCTAGATGCAATGAGTGCTCAATGGACCATTCATATCATGAGAGATGGGTTCTTGTGAACCACTACTCATGAAACATGGGTCAATGAATTTGACTCAAAAACTACACGGTTGAATGAGGATAGCAATATCATAATTTGACATGTTGTGGAAAATAACTCCTACTTATCAATTGATGAGCTAAAGGGGCTCTATAATGAATCATTCATAAGGCACAACACTTGTTGAAGGTTTTGCAAATGGGGTTGCAAGCTAAGTGGGCTTAGCCTTGGGGAAAACTATGTGGTTAAGTGCACTTGAGCTAGAGTAGTACTAGGATGGGTGACCTCCCAGGAAGGTCAAATGCTTCACCTCTCTAAGCATCACCTAGATGTAATGAGTGTTATGTGGACCATTCATATCATGAGAGATGAGTTCTTGTGAACCACTACTCATGAAACATGGGTCAATGAGTTTGACTCAAAAACTACACAGTTGAATCTTGATAGCAATATATCATAATTCGACATGATGTGGAAAATAACTCCTACTTATCAATTGATGAGCTAAAGGGGCTCTATAATGAATTGTTCATAAGGCACTATAGACACTAAAAATTGTCCTTCACCTATGAACCCACCTTTTCATATCAATTCCTCCTCCTACTTGTATAATTAAATAATTTTAATTATTTAATTATCTTTTAAGGTCAATTCCTCTATTAATTAAATAATTCTTAATTATTTAATTAATTCCATTTTTCCTTGATTAATTAAATAAATTTTGTTTATTTAATTATGTCACTAATTAGCCCCTTCCTTTCTATAGTTAAATAAATGTTTATTTATTTAATTATTGTCATTTTTATACTATAATTAAATAATTGTTTTAATTATTTAATTATTCATTATCCTCTTCTTCTATAATTAAATAAATTTTATTTATTTAATTATTTACTAATTTGTCATTTTCATCCACTTTTGAATTAAATTATATTTAATTTAAAAGTCAACATGTCACATGTCTTTTATAATTAATTAATGCTTTTATTATTTAATTATTCACCTTCTCTCCCAAATTAAATAAATTTTATAATTATTTAATTTTCTCCAACAACCTCTTTTTTTGTGCCAACCTCATTATATGTGTCATTCTTATCTTCTCTTGTCTCATTCATTTTCCACCCTTGATTGAATTATCTTATAATTCAATCTTGCCATTAATCTTTATCATTACCCTAATTTTTTCCTAACCTTATTTCATACTATAACTTTCAATCTTGGCCATTGATTAAGACATCTTATTGACATCCAATCTCAACCATCAATCCAAATTAGATCTTGCCTATAAATCAACCCTCTCATAAGCCATTAGTGGGGGGTTGATTCTTCAAGTATCCTTATGCTCCCAAAATCATTCTTGAATCATTCATCCATTTCTATCTATCATCATTCATCTATCATCTCCATCTCAATGTTATGTTGCTAAATTGAGAAACCAACATATCAAATCAATCAAATAATTCATTCATCAATGTGTCTATTTGAGGTATTGAAGATTTGTATTAGGTAATGCATGTTATTGTTTTATCATTTTTATTTTATCCAAATTTTTCATATATAGGCACAACACTTGTTGAAGGTTTTGCAAATGGGGTTGCAAGCTAAGTGGACTTAACCTTGGGGAAAAATCCATGGTTAAGTGTGCTTAAGCTAGAGTAGTATTGGGATGGGTAACCTCCCAAGAAGGTCCAATGCTTTACCTCTATGAGCATCACCTAGATTCAATGAGTGCTAAGTGGACCATTCATATCATGAGAGATGGGTTTTTGTGAACCACTACTCATGAAACATGGGTCAATGAGTTTGACTCAAAAATTACATGGTTGAATCCTGATAACAATATCATAATTTGACATGTTGTGGAAAATAACTCCTACTTATCAATTGATGAGCTAAAGGGGCTCTATAATGAATGATTCATAAGGCGCAACACTTGCTAAAGGTTTTTTAAATGGGGTTGCAAGCTAAGTGGGCTTAACCTTTGGGAAAACTATGTGGTTAAGTGTGCTTGAGCTAGAGTAGTACTAGGATGGGTGACCTCCCAGGAAGGTCTAGTCCTTCACCTCTATGAGCATCACCTAGATGCAATGAGTGCTAAGTGGACCATTCATATCATGAGAGATGGGTTCTTGTGAACCACTACTCATGAAACCTGGGTCAATGAGTTTGACTCAAAAACTACATGGTTGAATCTTGATAGCAATATCATAATTTGACATACTGTGGAAAATAAAGTTCTCCTACTTATCAATTGATGAGGTAAAGGAGATCTATAATGAATGGTTCATAAAGCACAACACTTGTTGGCAAATGGGGTTGCAAGTTGTAGTGTCGAAAAATATCATCAATGACATTTTCACACTTTTTTGTGCCCTCCTTGTAAAATTGAGCTTAATGATGCCTTGAATTAGTGTTGTAATGTGTTTAAAACACTCACATTAGGTCTTGGGCCCTTGTGAGTTAAATAAAATTACCCATGCCTTATTTAGAGTGTTCTAAAGTGTTGTAACACATTTTCACACTTTTCTAGGGTTTTATTAAATAATTGGGCTTCGTTATGCTTTAATTGGCCTTATTTTCCACTCACAAGCCTCATTTAATGCATCTTTTCAAGGATAATCCTGACATAAATCAACATCCAATCATAATTCAAATGTTTTAGGTTGTGTGGCATAGATTTAGTGATCTAGAACTCATATGCCACCTTGGGTGTATGAGTCCCACCCAAGGTTTTGGGCCCTAAACCTGATTTTACACCTTTCTAAGCATTTTTTAATTTGGTCCCATAAATTATGCCTAATGGGACTCATAGGCCACCTTGGGCGTATGAGTCTCGTGTGGCCCAAAATTAAAATGAATTCAAATTCTTGGCAGGATTTTATCCTTCTAGATCTAATGTCGGCTTGTAGTGTTGTAATTTTGAGAATTCTTGCATAATTAAGTATAAATACAAGGTTCTTTCACTCATTTTCACCTAAGACTTTTGTAAGAGCATTCATAATAGCAAATTGGAGTTCACAAGAGAATTCAAGTGTTCACAAGAGCATTCAAGAGTCTTCAAGAGCATATTATCAAGCATTCTAGAGCATTATTCAAGCATCAAGGATCATGTCAAAGTCTTCATGCATCGTGTTTGTTTTTTAGCTAAAAATTGTGATGTAGTGTGAATGATTCAAGCTAGCATTTCATTCAAGATCTATCCTATCCAAGCAAGATTCAAGATCCACATCCATTGGATCCATCTCATACATGTTTACAGCCTCTTATTGATAGGGTTTGGTGAGTTGCAACATTATATTTTTTTCATTCATCATTCTCCATTCTTATTTCATTTAATTTCAAGGTTTGATTACCAAAATGGGGTTTGACCAAGGCAAACCCCTTTCCACTAAAAAAATAACATTTTTCCCTCTCTTTAGTGTGTGATTTGTAGGTTTAGGTTGAAGATACATTGAAGAGAAAGTTTGAAAAAAGTTGTCAAAGTGTTCAAAGTTGTCACCTTGCATTGGAGATACTTGGAGAACTTCTATAGACTACAAATCAGGGTTTCAAATTCAGAAATCAATTGGGAAGCATAGAGTAGACCTTGAAGAACAGATTTAGACTTTGAAGTTTTAGAAAACACTAACTAGACTGATACGCCAATTTTGGTGTATGAGTCCCAGTTTAGGTCAATTTATAGGTTTTTCAGATTTGGATACCCATTTGCCAGATTCCTGTTTCTACATAGAAACCCAGATCTGGGACTGATTTGCCCATCCTAGTGTATGAGTCCTAGTTAGCATTAAAGTCACTATTTTTAGCATTCCAAATCTTCATCCAATCATCTTCAAGTTTTTAGGCATACATATTTCATCTTGTAGCTTTTTGTTTTGTTTTACATACTTTTCTAGGTCATTTAATGAAAGATTGCATCAAATAAGGGTTAAGCATTACATCTTGCATTGCATTTGTCTTTCCAAGCCCTAGCTTGGTGTTGAACCCCTCATTAGTTTATAATCAACCCTTATGACATCCCTATTGCCATATCTCTTTCCCCTTTCTCCATTGGATTGAGATCTCTAGGGTCATCCTTGAAAGAGAGAGTGTGAAGATTTTTATTCTATCTCCCAAGCATAGAAGGAACAATTTCTCCCCTTCATTTTTGTGAACCTGCATTTAGAACATCATAATTCTGATTTGAAGTGCATAATTATCCTAGATCTTGCTTGCATTAACATTGTATTTAGGTTTGCATTAGTTAATTGGCATTCTAGGGAACTTCTAAATTTTGCATTAGTGATTTAGTGCATATAGGTTGCATTTTTGCATCTCAAATCATTGAAAATCATACAAAATATACATTTTCATTTATTTTATAGATCATAAAACATAAAAATCAATTAAAATTTTCTTAAAAAATTGAAAAAAACCCCATTGCGACTCATACATCCCTCTTGACGAATCAATCCCAATGCAGATTTTGTGCTGCATTTTTCATAATTTAAAAGTTTTTTTTGTGCTCTTGTTTGTTGTTGATACCTTTCTATTTCAATTTACAGAGTTTTTGTTATAATCATTTCATTATTCTTAGCTTGTATTGCATTTGCATTCATCTTGCATTTAGTATCCCTTACATGAGTATTTGGTTTCCTACTGCTAATATTGTAGTGAGATGAAGTTCAAGACTCATGTCATCCCATGATAGCATAATCATCGTGGATCTTGGGTTGTCTAGCTCTTTCACTCCTAGTATTGACACTAGTATACTAGGTATGGACCATACCCTTAACAACTCTTTGCCTTCAAGTAGTGTGATGTATGCTGAAACAAGGATTGATAGTATTCTGCAAGAAAACATAATTCAAATTCATGAAGATTTAGCAAACCTACAACATCAAGTGCAAAATTACAACATTTCAATTACTGCCATCCCTACCATAGATAACATTCATTTCATGCTTCAATGTGAAGATGGACTTGACCTTGTGAAAAACATAGTTCAAATCTATCCATAAAACATCTCACCCCAACCACTAATTGTCCTTTACCTACAAACAATGTCACAAGCCAAGGAGGAATTCAAATTCCTCCTCCCACAACAATTGCCTCTATTCCTACCTATACTAACCCTCAAATCACAACAACAATGCAACCAACTAGTAATGTGATTCCTTCCTTGGGTATTTCCGCTAGCATCCCTAGTACCTTTGTGGAATCGCACGTCATATATCCTACCACTTTACCACCTATAAGTATTCCATTCACTTTTCCTTCGAACACATACACCCCTCCACCATTTTCACCTCCATCTCATAACACAAGTAATGACCCTCTCATAAATCAACTCTTCCAAACCGTTTCATCCCTTTAAAACCAAATTTCCACCATCAACCAAAATCAAAATGGCCCACCTATGTCAAAAGCATCCCATTATCCTTGGAGATATTGTGAATTTTGATGCCACAAGGTGTAGAGGTGCCTAGATTCAAGAAATATGGAGGAAATGGACATCCTTCTAACCATGTTAATGCTTATACCGCCTTATGTAGTGACTTTGACCTTGATAAACTCTTGGGTAAGTTTTTCCCTAGGTTCTTGAAAGATACTGCCTTGGAATGGTTCTCTTCATTACTGAAAAACTCAATTCATTCATTCAATGAACTTGTTGAGGAATTTTTTAACCATTTCCAAGTGTAAATGACTCCTAAAATTACCTCGGCCGATTTGATGAGATGCAAGCAAAAAGAAGATGAAAAGATAATTGACTTTATCTCATGCTACCAATTACTTTATTCCCAAATTGATGTCAAGGTCCCTAACCCTCACCTTCAGAATATGTTCATAGAAAATTTGCAAAGCAAGATACAAGATAAGCTCACCATGATGAAATTTCCCTCCTTCATGCACTTACGTACTGCCCTCTGTGACTACCAAAATTCGATTAGTAGTCATGATGCAAAGTCCACTCCTAGCCGAACTGAGAAGTCTAACCCCACAAATCAAAGCAATTACCAACCTTTTAGAAAGAAGAATAAAGGCTTTCTTTAATTTAATCCCCCTCAAAAAAAAATCAAAATACCAATAACCAAATAGCTATTGTAAAATAAATGATACCTTTTAGTTATGGGGACTGTTGACACCAAAAATTGATGAGGTAACAGTGCCTTATGGGAAACTCAGTTCAATGGGGACTCCTTTGCACCAAACTGAGTAACCTCCGGGTATTTAAAAAAGTCGGCTTCTTCTATAATGGTTTTTGTAAAGGGAAAAAGAAACAGATATAATGAAGCAAAATCTAATCTAAGGCGATGCGCCAAAATTTGCTAATGGGCACGATAAATCATAGACTTAAGGGCTTGAATGGTGTTGTCACGTTCCAAAACATCAGAAACTTAAAGCTATAGCATAAACAGTTCATTTATTGACATAAAATAATATCGCATACATCCTTACTACTAAGAAGAGTCATTTAGACATGATTTAGATAAGCAAGCTTGTATTCAATACATAGAAGTCTTGTCAAATGAAATGCTTGAGACAATAAAAGGCACAGTTCACAGTTTGATTAAAACATGAAAAGCAGAAAGGCCAAACAGTGGGCACAGTCTGAAAGTTTCTTGCAAATAAACATGTAAAAGAGGCCTGGTATCTCTTGCTAAAACCAGTATCTTTTTTCTTGAACTCTTGGATCCCTTGAATTTCTTTTTTTTTTGGACTCGCTCTTCTTCCTCGTTGACAGAGAGAGCATATATAGCCGGAGAGCAAAATCTCACCGCTTGAAGAGCCGTAACAGAAAAGATCCCACAATCTCCCGCAATGATGCCCGAATCAGAATATTCCTAATGCCGTTACAACAGCAACCAGTTAGAATACAGCATCTGGTCGATTGGTTGCAGGCATGCCCTTTGTAATGATGGCAGTGGTCTTAGCCGTATCTGTGGCGACCAGTGTCGTTCACCGTCCTAAAATGAAGAGCAGCATCCAATAACCTAAACTCGCCAGCCAGCCTATCGCCCTCCTCAAAGATCAACGTAAGGCACGTGGCAGCCCGTTGCTGCCCGAATGAAAACCTCACTCCTTGCTGTCGAGAGTTTTGCGAAGATGTGACATGTGTTCAAGGGACCGAGGTCGCTCCTGAAGTGGGGAGAAAGCCGCATCAACCGGGTGCGAAAGATGCTTGGCAGCGTTTCGCAGCTCGTTGTGTTCACCTCCTTGTTGTGTTGAAAAGGCTACGAAAGGTTGCCACCTGGCAGAAGGTAGGGTCCACAAAAACAAAGAAGGCCTCCAGAAGCATTTCACAGCCCGCGACTGCTGATCTTATCCCTACAAGAAAATTTTGCGATACGTCGCTGGGTGATCCCATAATAGTGGTTTACAATTTTTGGCCAAACTGGACACTGAAATTATTATTTTTAACTAAATCTTCACATTCGGGCACCTATAGCGGCTAAACTGTGAGGAATTTGAAGATGGTGCAAACTAGAGTCTCATCAAATTTTGTCTATAGATTCTAAAATATTTTTTTCAAAATTTTTGGAATCAAATTGCATTATTTTTCCATCTCCCACAAAAATAGATTTTTTCAGAAAACAACATTTTTAAAAAGTGGCGCTCAGTATAACACATAACTTTTTTTTCCATGAAGGACAAAATTCTAATTCTTTCAAATTTAGATTTGTAACTCTGATATCTAGTGCTTCCACTTAGTTAGATAGTTTTTTATTGAATATTTTTCCTTAATCAAGTTTCAAAGTCAAATGAATTACAATTCGGACCGAAGTAATTATATAGCAGCGTAACTTTTTTTGTATATGTCAAAATTTATTTTATTTTTTGTTGGATCAAGGACTTCAATATCTGGTGCACTCATATTTTTCAATTTTTTTTTTTTTTGATAATCTTCTATTTTTCCACATGTGAAGAACAAATAAATTCATTTTAGATGAAAAACCTATGTTTAATAAAACTTAAAAACAAATACATAACAAAACCAAAACATATTAAAATTATATTCATTGGATAGCTTGTTACGGGAATACCATAATCATTTGAAATAATTTTTAAATGAATTCATTTGATCCCCAAAAGCTAAATCAAAAGTGATTTTTATCAGCATTTTGATAGGTGTAAAAGGAGACGCATTTATAGGTATGGTTTAAAACTAGCAAGGTTCTATCCAAAGGGGTTTGATCTAAGGTGATTTGATCAAACCCTCTTCAATTGGAATCCTTAAAATGGAACTTTTTAAGGCTTAAATCATTATATTTTTTAAAAATATGTGATTTCAGCTAAAATTCGTTCCTCTCAGGAATTGTAAACCACTATTATGACAACACCCCGCCACGTACCAAGATGTGGGTCCCTCTGACAATCTTTAGAAATGATGGCTCCAACAGAAAGCTTTCGCAACTCGAAGGGTCTCCAAGGCAAAAAGGAAATAAAACCTCCGCACGTGAGACACGTGGACGCCCAGCGCAGCCTCTTAAGAGCCGAAAGGGAAGCCATCACCCGAAGTTGCGAATAGAGGATGCGAATAGCGGGAGATCAAAACTCAATGGAAAGCCGACCAGACTCGGCGACGCAAAGGCTAGCGCACACATATTCACAAAAAGAAACCCGAAGGGAGCTATTTGAATATTTATTTTAACAACTTTTGGCGACTATCTAGGGTGTTTCTGACAAGGAACGTAGAACCCAAAAACTCTCTGGTTCTGCAGACAAGAGTCTTCATCCATAGGGCGAATGGAGTTAGAGTTTGGAAAGTGCAGCCTGCAAAGGCGACCATTCACTTTTGGACGGCTTTGCCATACTGCGCAAATTCTCTTGTGCCCCACGGAGATCAATAGCTTCCTTGTGAGGCAGCACATCAGGTAGGCTGGCTCCTGCTTGGATATGGAAAAGCAGCTGGGAGAGTGGATGGATGATCGTCTCAATGTCAGCTATCATTGGGGAACTGTCGAACTCCTTGAATGCCTCTGGATCGTTCTCTTTCTACTCAATAATCTCCGCAATCTATGTAGTTGTGGCAATGGAGCCATCCTCGAGGAACGGGGATGGCAGCCACAGCTTGCCTAACTCAGAGAAACTTCCCCGAACGCCATCCAATGCCTTACCTAGAAAAGTCGCCGCTGCCTTTGTGTGCTGGAAGGCAGAGTGACAAAGAATGAATTTATTTACTGTTTGAGCAACAATGTCCCAATCTTCAATACCCGCCCCAGCAAGGACCTCATCTGAGACTGAGTATAGCTTATTGAGCAAGTCCCTTGCCTCAGGAACCATTTCCAGGATGAAACATGGGAACTGTTCTATTGTGTCATTGGCCTCCTAATTTAGTCTCAATGCCTTGGCGATAAATCGGAGGGTAAGCTGAAGTGTTAGGCAGAAAGCCTTGACTTTCTCCTAGTGAGAAACGTATAATTGTCTGACCAGCGGAATGACATCAGGTTGGGGAGGGACAGGTAACAGAGCGGCTTTAAGCGAAGAAATCTCCGCGTCCCTTGAAATGAGGGCTTCGGCTAATTCTGCCTTCTTTTTCTCAGACGCTAACTGCTCCGCATAGCTACTCATTTCTTTATTCCAATTTTGTTCAGCTCGGGAGTGGTTAGCCAATTGCTCTTCCAGAGAAGCCTTTATTTTTCAGAGCTCCTCTTCTAGCTTAGCTTTCAGGCTTTTGAATTATGCCTCTTTTTCCTGTACCTTCTGCTAATGCTGCTCTTGTAGGCACTCCAACTCCTCACCCTTCTCTGCCATCCTCTGACTGTACTCAAGGCGGAAGCGTTCAAGCTCCTCCTCTATCGATCGTAAGCTCTATTGCGCTGCTTGGTTTTGACTCTGTAATTCTTTTACTAAGCCTGGGTCAGCAACCTGGGTCTTCACAATTTCACCCTGAAGTCTGTTCCTCTCATTTTTTGCTGTTAGCGCCCTCAGTCATTTAGGCGATATTTGCTTCCAAGGATTTCTCCTTTGTCTCCAAAAAGATCACCCTTTCCTTGGCTGCCTTGAGTTGCTCATCCTTTTTTTTTAACTGGCGGCTAGTTTTGAGGAAGTCAGAAGTGACCACCTGTTGTGTTTCTTCCATGATTTTGACCTTATCTTGTGGTCAGGCTATCTTCATGTCAAGTCCAACAGCATAGATCTCATAATCTTCGGGTTGCATTTCTCCCTGAGGCTTGCTTACCCTTGGGTACATGGTTGCGAATTTCAACTCTTGTCGAGCCTTATCATACAAAGCCTATACTCTTGGCTCGGTGGGAGCATTGTCATCCTTTGCCTTGTGTCGCCTCATTCTATTTGCGCGCGCTTCTTTTCCACAATCTATTTGCGCTATGAATTCGGCTGGTGATGAAACTAGCCCACTTGTGAAAGGAATACCAGAAGGCAAGGCATAGGGATAGGTAACTTTCATAGGCACACGCATTTGCTTCTTCTGGAGAGTGACAGTTTGCAGAGAAAAGTGTGGCACGTTCCATAGCTTGACCTGAGAACTGTCAGCAAGGCTAGGCATTTGTAGCGGCTAAATCGGAGATTCAGTCGTAAGGCTAATTGGCTGGAAAAAGGGAGTTGCTGACGAGGTGTCAACTTGTTGCAACGGACGGGGATCAATAAGTATAGCAAAAAAAGAATGGGGGCCGATGGGGGGAACATCTTCCGAAAGCGAGGTGAGGAAAGACTGAGTGGCAGCAGTAGGCATGAGCATACTTGGAGGAGTAATTATAAACGGCGAGGCTTGCGAATACTGGGCAAATCCAACTGAATAAGTTGGACCAGAAGCAGAAGGTGGAGGGCTCGGGCTTATGGCAGGAGTTGCCAATGGAGCAGGGGATGATACGAAGGAATGAGATGTAAAAGAAGGAGTGAAATGTACATGTTGGCTGGTCATTAGTGGCTCTGAGATCATTCGTGATTCACTTGCAAACTCTGGCATTTGGCCAGCAGCGGGCACCTCTCCTCCGACGGTTTCATGCGGAACTCCTCTGATAACACTTTCCGTGCGCTGCCTTTTCGCAGGTAGACACTCACTAACTTCACTCGTTGGATCCCTCTGTTGAGGCGTTAGTCTGACCGGTTTAGTGGCCCATTTGCGTGTAAGTGAGCCTCTTGATATATTAAAGCGTACATTAGTGCCCACATAGGCGGCATGCTCGGAGACATTGCCTTCTTGCACTGAAGAGGATGATACCATTGTTTCTTCTTCCTGCTCCTCGGATCCCTCTACTTCTTCGCTCTTGTCAGCACTAGAGATCGGGCTAGGATGGCCTTCATCCCACCATCTATCAAATTTCTAATCGTCCTTTATCTGATTATAAGGAGCCTTCAATTGTGTTATTTCCTGGCGATATTTCCAGAAAGCTCTTATTTTTTCATCACTTCATTCCTCACCCACTTTCAACTTGTTATACATGTTGCGCTCTATTGGAAGGTTGTCCCAGGACACAGCCACAGGAAATTAGAACTTGTGCCATGGACCTCTGGTATCCGGTATAGGGATTTGTGCTAATTCAACAAAATCCTCATCTTTATCAGTCCGCTTATTACGCCGCTTCTCCCAGTATGGTCGGGGAACATGTGTAACATTCATGTGTGGCTCTGGAAGGTCGTTGAAAGGGTTGTAATCCCACTTATCATTTATCAGTACCAACCCTAAATGTGCTAGTTTATCCTCTATCAGCTTGTGGGATTGTTTTTTAACAAGCGTTACTGACTTGAAACTCTTCGGGCAGGTGAAGAATCCCTTCCTCTTGACACTTTTGCAGCTACAGAACATGAAATCAATGAAACACACCTGTCGGAACACCTCCAGTGCGAGCACCCTATCGGTGACGCAAGCCGAGAGTAGGAAAGGCTTACCAATAAAGCCTCGCATTCGAAGGATTGTGAAATCCTTGCCCAAGAACCAGTCACAAGCAGGGGTATAGCTTTGCAAAAATCCAGTCTGCTCCGTGTTGAGCTGGATGATATCACCTTCTCCGATCAAATCATTCAGGACCGGGGCTATGAAATAGTCCACGAACGTATAATAGTTATATGTTGCGGAAAGGAAAGGTATCCATGTAGACACCAGCTTTCTTTTATTTTGCTCATCAAAAATTGATAGCAGAATAAATCGAGCAAAGAAATCAGGATTTTGGTGCAAGAACATGTGGATCAGGTAGGAAAGAAATCTAAATTTCTTTTCTGCCCGGTAATTCTCCATCTGATGTATCATTTCTTCAACCATGAACTCAGCGAAATCATACTAGAAGAGTTCATGCTGCTTCTGAAACTATATCACAAGGCCCAGCTGAAAAGCCTCGATCTTCTCATCGGAGTCTCGGCCGCAAACAAATGCCAACATGGACATAGGGTCCCGATCATCGCGAAATGAATCATGCGATAATGGGATACTCGGTGCCTTAGCAGACATGATATCTTTCTTATTAGTCTCCTCTAACAAGAAATCAGAGCCGGTTTTCATTCTCTTCCATATTTTCTCCCCCTTGCTTGGACGGAAATGCTCGATAGTTTCCTTCCTTCTGCTGGAATCAAGGATACATAACATATGCCAGATAGGTTTTGGGCTGATTTGAACCCTTAAATTGTGACCTTCAATGCAGTGGGTATCTGGATTATAGTGCTGAAAAACCGCGTCGACCACCTTCGGGCAATAGTGCACCAATGGGACCATATATTGTGGGAGACCACTAAACCAGACTCTACCTGCCGTGGATTGGTCTGCCTTTGCTGCTGATAACCTTGCACAAGCTGCCTCTCTAAGAGATTTAGGGTTCTTTGCAAGCTTTGGGTCGTAGATATTATCCCATTTTTCTCTAACCCTTTTCTAGTTACTCCATTCCTTGGGCCTATCCAGCTCTTTTGTGTTGGCTCTTTTCGTCTTCGCGGGTATACCAGGCGTGGCATATGCTACATCCTCGTACATGTATACCTCGGTCAAAGAACGAATAGCCGTATACAGTTCCTGGCTAATCTCCTCCTGGATCGGTTGAGTTGAGGATTCCGACATTTTTCTTTCTTTACAGAATTTGTAAGCTCCTGGCCTGTGAATACGCTTGCACCGGATAGACAATTAGAAAACACTTTTGCACTTCTCTGCATTTGTAAAAGCCTTTGAAATATTTAAGCCCCTTCATGCAATAATAGCAACCTTTCCCAAGGTGGTAGGAAAAAGCAAGTCTTTTGCATTTAATTCGGCATGTACCGTTAATCCTACAACTCGTGCAAGATGAACTGATTGCTATTTCGAGACGACCGGCTTTCATCATTGTTTTTTAAGAGATCATGTGATACGCTCTGATTTTCTTAGAAATTGAGCTTGCAACTGGCCTTCCAACCTTGCGTTAACATGCGTTGGCAATTAATATCCCGACCAGAATAATTACACCAAGCAAACGATCACCGCCTGAAAAAGATACGAGTATCGCCTTGGGTTCTGGGATGCGCTTGAGATATGACACAATAGCCTACGGCCATATGTCCTTTCACCAACAAGTGCCACCTTTTTAAAGCTAATTAATCAACTTCATTCAATTAAGCATGCCTTGAGCCATGCTATCATGCATGTACCAGCCAAAAATGTGAACAAACGCAGACTCGGCCTTCGAGATGGCAGCCAGCATACATCACGTTCCTTAGAGGCGGATTGGCATATGTCTTGTCAATTTCTCTATAAATAGGCCAGTAGATAGCAAGCAAACATATTTAGTGTTTGAGAGGTGATAGGTCAATAGCAAATTGCTAAGCAAGTCCTTTCATAGGTTAGGTGGTGAGCAAATTCGGCATTGTCTTAGGAGCCTTAGGGATAGTGTTAGGAGAAATGGATACCCCAATTCGCCTAACCTCGTTCAAATCACAGACGGCATTTGTAGGTGAGATCTCCACTAGAAGGCTGAAAAGGATGACGAAGAACAAGCACTCGCTGGTTCTGGTAGCCATTAAGTGGGTCCTAGGCAAGGATTGCATAGAATATGAGGATAAGTATAGGGTGAACACTGACGTATGCTCGCACTTTGTAGCGTCCATGCTGGACATTTGCGTTCCCCAGCCACTTATCTTGAAGCTGGTCAAAGAAATCTTCCCGAAGAAGTACTTGAATGGGCTTGACGAGGTTATCACACATGTTGCGTATGGGATAGGCCTGCCAACAGCTAGCGACTTACGTCGCTTTATTAAAGAAGAAGCTGTCGTTGTTTGGCTGCCATTTCTCAGCGAATTCTGCCTATAGACCCATGGCCAGCACCAGCAAAGGGCTACTCAAGCCCTACACTTCCTGTTCCAGAGCTACAACATGATACCCTTCTACGACGTAGAATGGTATACTGACTTCAGAGACCTGGTGTATCCACCACCGACGACGGCCGCATTGAATGATGTTGTTAGTGCCGCTGAGGGGCTCGTGGACGAGGAAGAAGCGGACGCTGCAGTGGATGCGTCGGTTGCTGTCAGCCATTCCTTTGACTAGATAACTCCCCTGCCTTCCTGCCTGATGATGTAACTCACCTGCTCCAGACAAGCCTGATAAAAGGCCATTGTATATATAATATACTCTAATACTTGTATATTTTGAAAATTGGCATCTCAGCCATTTTGTAGCCCAGGAACATATATATAAATATATACTTCTCTTTTTTAGGAAATTCTATGCTCCTTTTGCTTCTGTGTTTAAAATTTTCTAGGTTTGCAAATTTTGTATGCTTTTTCTCCCTTTATGAGTATATTTTGTGTAAAGCAACTCTAGTGTTTTACCCACCAACGATAATGAACAAATGCGTAGGAAGACCACTGATTCAGCAAAAGAATAGGCCAAAAACAAGAAAGGAAATAAAAGCGTTATTTACAACTGTACAGGGTAGACCCTTCTTGCCTAATGGAATAACTTAAGATGAATCCCATTGACGGGGATTCCTAACGGCTCTTGTTCCATATTTTTCAGCTCAAAAGTGTTGTGTTGTTTGCACCGAATGATTTTGAAGGGTCCCTCCCATAGGCTGTCAAACTTACCGTGTTGACCTGACTTTGCAGTCTTGCTGTCATATTTTAGCACTAAGTCTCCATTTTTTAGACCTTGGTCGGAAGCCTTCTTGTCAAACCATTGTTTGACCACCTGTTGATGACTTGTCATTGCTATTAGGGAATTTTCCCTTTTTTCTTGTACTTCCAGTAGTTCAGCGAGTCGAACCTCCATGGCATCATTTTGTTCTACCTCAAGTGACTTTAATAACTGTATTGTCAGGATCTCCATGGAAATTGGTAACAGCGCCTCCTTCCCATATACCAGCTCATAGGGCGAAGTCTTGAGGACTTGCTTAGGAGTTATGCGGTTGGCCCAGAGCGCTTTTTGGAGATTTTTATGCCATTCCCTCTGGTGTTCTGAGCCAACCTTTTTAAGGAGTCAGACTAAACTTTTATTTTTTGACTCGGCTAGGCTATTTCCCTGGGGATAATAGTTTGATGATGTTTTAAGGAATATGTCATTTTTTAATGCAAAATGACATACCTTTGTACTTACAAATGCTCTGGCATTGTCCGAAATGATTGTCTTCGGAGGGCCGAACCTTGTCACCAGTGCTTCAAGGAAGTCTACAATCTCTGTTTCTGTTGCCCCCTTAAGGGGAACAGCTTCCGCCCACCTTGTGAAGTAGTTAGTAGCTATTAAAATCCACTTATGTCTGGCACTAGAAACCGGATTGATCATTCCGATGAAGTCTAGGCCCCATTGCGCAAATAGTTCATCCACCACGATAGGTTTGAGGGGCATCGCTGAATTCTTCCTTCTGTCGAAGAAGAACTAACATTTTTTACAAGCCCTTACCAGAGAGTAAGAATCATTGAAAAGCGTAAGCCAGTAATATCCAGCCCGCAGGACCTTGATGGCGGTAGTTTTAGTGGAGAAATGTCCACCTTCGTCGCTATTGTGAAATGCGTCGAGGATCCTCTGCGCCTCCTCTGAAGTAACGCATCGCAGGAGCACACCATTAAAATTTCTTTTGAAAAGAACTCCTTCTATCAGCGTATATCCGCAATTCTGTAGCTAGTAATACCGTCTTTTTTGGGATGAGAGGCCTGGCGGATACCTTCCGGTTCGCATGAAGTTCACTCTATTTGTCAGCCAATCGTCTTTCGATCCTGATCCATTCATCAGGATGAGCTCTGGCTGTTCCTCTTTGGCAGACACCTCCTCGTCCTGTGCCATATACTCACACAGTCCTTTGCCTTTGACAGTCTTGGTAGGCCTGACCTCGATGTCATACTCTAGGATCTTGGTGATCCAATTAGCCCATTTTTCTGTGATTTCTCCTTCCATGATGTATTCTCGCACATTAGAATGTGCAACATATACCAGAACTTTGTTGTGGGAAATTAGATGGCAAAATTTTTTAAGCCCTTTTACTATTGCAAAGGCCTGTCTTTTGACGAAGTTATAATTTGCCTCATATTCCTTTAAGGTTCGGGAATAGAACGCAACTGGGTGCTCTCTCTTTCCTTCACTATCCTTTTGAATCAGAATAGTAGCGACACTGGACTTGCTACTGAAGGCATACATTATAAAATCTTTGTACTGATCTAGATTAATTAACACCGGGGTTGTGGAGATTGCTTCTTTGACCTTTTCAAATGCCTCTCGAGCCTCCGTTGTCCACTTGAGAATTTGATCCTTTTTCAGGATTAGAGTGATCGGCCTAATCATTCTGGAAAAATCAGAAATAAATTTGCTGACGAAATTTACCTTGCCCAAGAAAGACTGGATACCTTTCTTATTTACCAGAAGGGGAAGCTCCTTGATAGCCCTCACTCTTTCGGGGTCGATTGAAATACCTTCTTTAGACACAACATGCCCTAACAACTTACCCTGGGGTACTCCGAATACACATTTCTTTGGATTTAAGGAAATCCCGAACTCCTGGCACTTTTGAAAAACTAATTCCAAATGATCAAAATGATCATCTTTAGATTTAGAGAACACAGTAAGGTCATCCAAATAGATTAGGATAAACTTATTGATCAGTTCGCTAAATGCGACATCCATTGCTCGCTAGAAAGTTTCCCTAGCATTAGATAAACCAAAAGACATTTTAGCATATGCAAATGTTCCCCACTTGGTAGTGAATGTAGTTTTGTGCTGATCTTCTTCTTTAACTCGAATCTGGTTATAGCCAGAGAAGCCATCCAGCAGAGAGAACATTTCAGATCCTGCGATAGTTTGGAGGATCGATTCCATAGAAGGCAATGGATAGTGGTCTTTCAGAGATGCTCTGTTCAGGTCTCAGAAGTCCACGCATAAGCGGATATCACCATTCTTCTTTCAGACCGGTACCAGATTTGATACCCAAGTACTGTGTTTGATTGGGAAGACAATACGTGACTCAATGAGCTTGGTTAGCTCTTGTGCCATCAAGGCCTCAACTTTAGGGTTGACCGGCCACTGTTTCTCGGACTGGTTTCGCACCTTTTGTTAGCTTAATAGTATGTTGAATGTATGCCAGGATTATAACCCTCTAGATCATCGTAGGACCAGGCCACTATTCTATATTTTTCACAGAAACTGATAAGCCTTTCTCTATCTCGCTGTGAGACATCTTTTCTGACCCGAAGATTCCTGTCATCGGAGACCCAAAGGTTTTCATAATCACTTTTGTCTGCCACCAATTTTTGCTTATCATTTCGAGCGTCATTACAATCGAAAAAATTCTCGAGAGTAACTAACCCCTTTGGAATTTTATTTGACCTGAGCTGCATAATTTGTCCTTCATAGGCCTCGGCGATCTTCGGTTGAAGTTGATCAGCGAATTCTCCTGAGTGTTGGATAAACGAGGCGATGTGCTCATCGCTCTCAAAGACTTGCCAACTCTGATCATTGTTAGGAATTGCTGGTCAAACAAGCACTCGTACAGAATATTTGTTCTGAAGCAAGTAAGAGACGGGATCAAATTGAGCGCCGATCACCGCCATGCGATCTGCATCGCCATTCTGCGTTCGGGGAATGGTCAGGATGTTAAAAGCTTCAAATCCTTCAATCAGGTCCTAGATTTGATGCCGATAGGATCTCATTCAAACATTCTTTGCTGCAGAGATTCCCCAGACCTGATTAACTACTAGTTCAGAATCTTCGAACATAATCAATTGCTTAATACCCATTCGTTCCGCTAAACTTAGGCCTTTGACTAACCCTTCATATTCAGCCTCGTTGTTTGAATAGGCGAATTGGAAACAGAAAGATCTCAACAACTTTTCATTCCGTGGGGATATTAGGCATACCCCTGCTCAAGCTCCAACTTTGCTCCTTGCTCCGTCAAAATACAATGTCCACAACTCATTTGCTTGGTTATCGTCGGATTCTTTGATGACCTTCAGAAGAACCTAGTCTTCATCATAAATCACATATGTGCCCAGTCCAGTAGCATGATAATTCTCGAAAGGATCATTGTTTATATGTTCACTCAACATAGCATCTTCCTTATCATTTCAGTCTCCGCTCACCTTCTCCTCCTCTAGCAGTTCGACATTATACATGTCTTGCTTGGTGATGGAGGTATGTGTGGCCTCAAAATTGATCAGGGCCTCATCTGCCACGTGTTTAGAATGTAGAGCCTCCGATTCTATCTTCATTTTCGCACCATGCTTGGTCCTAAGTATTAGATGTGACCAATCTAAAGACAAATATCCGCCCACCTTTGAAGTAAATTCTCGAGAGAGACAGAGACCAAACATAGGAGGAACGTCTATGATCACTATATCTTGCAGGACCGTGATACTTGGGCAGGAAAATAGAGTTAATGGAAGCGCTTTGATGACACCCATGGTATCAACTTTATTTCCATCTAGCTACATCACCCCCTTCTTCATAGGTTCATAGCTGAGCCCCAAGGCTTCGGCTATTAATTTTGGCATAATCGTGCTAGTGCTAGAATCAATCATAGCGTTGTGTAATAGCTTTTCCCCTATAATGAGAGTCAAGAAGAAGGGTTGAGGTTTTGGCCTACCTCCACCTTCCTCATGGGATCCCTTCATCTTGTCTGCAAGAATTTTAGCTGGCTGCATTTGATAAACCCCCTCTGTGCTGGCAGACGACTCTGTTGGTGCTGATTTGATCTCTTGTTGAAGCACTTTTTGTAGCATAGTTTTATGTTCCGAGATAGCTAGCATGTCCCATAAAGACACATTAGCGGATGATTTCTTCAATTGCTCCACCACATTAAAAGGTGACAAGCTCAGAGATTTTTGCTCCTTTGCTTTTGTTATAATAATCTCCTTCCGTGGTTGAGAAGGCGAAGAGATGGTCAAAATGCCAGAAATTTGATCAGACACTCCTTTGTGTTGCAGGCTGTCCGAAAGTGAAACAACAGGCTCACCGGTGAATCTCCTCTTTGAGCGTGTGTTATAGTCAGAGTGTACCTGTGGCGTTTCAGTTGTGGACGTGTCATTGGCAAACACCATTTCCTCATCTTCCATCCATGAGAAGAGCGCATGATTAGGCACAATATCAGACTCCTGCTCTAAGGACATTCCTTGCATTTGTGTGGTAAAGACCGCATTCTCCATTGCTGAGGCATATATGTATTCTCCATTTTCTGCTGTTGTACCTTGATTGCGTTGTTCTGCCACTTTTTGTTGTAAGTTGCCACGCGGAAAATTTCGAGGCATATGTGCATCATTGCAAGGGAAGCACCATGGATTGATGTCATCGATAAGATTGTTTTGTCCCGCGGTTAGTTCTCTACTTGAGCTTGGCGACGCACCTGCCAGCGACGTAGGCACCGAAACTATTTGGTTTGTAGCCACCACGGGTGGATTAGTACGAGGCACATTCTGATATTGATTTTGCTGATAGGTAGGCCGCCCACCTTGATAGTTTTGATATGTGGGCCATGGAGGCGTTGCTTGGTTCCGCTTGAGAGTTGTTATGTCATTCGCCATAGTTCGCAGCATCTCCTTAAGGTCGCCTATTTCGTCCCTAGAACCCGATGTGGAAGCCAAGCTTTCCAGAGCAGCTACATATGAGTACATCGACTGGGGAGTTGTTGGCGCACTGGTCGACGCAACCTCTTGTGCTGCATTTGATATTTTGGGAAATATCGGCACAATAGGTCGAGGAGGCAATTTCCCGCAATCTATCAAATGATTCTCCGCTTTGATAGCGGTAGCATAAGCATATGATAAAGTGGCTCCTCTGAAAGACTTGATCATCATAGAAATGTCAGGGTTAATGGACTTCAGATAAAACATGAATGCCAGTTCTCTAGTTGGGCGGATAGTCAGAGGAATCCTCCACCAACTTGATTGAAATCGGCCATTGAAGTCTGTCAGAGCCTCCTGGGGTGCTCGTTTGATGATGGATAGTTGATAGTATAATGAAGAACCATCTCCATCATTTGAGAACCTTTCATAGAATGGATCTTCGAGGTTATCCCAAGTGCAAATGGTGTTAGGAGTCAGCATTCGATACCAATCCAGAGCCTTTCCTTTGAAGGACGCAGCGAGGAGCCTCAGGGCTACATTCTGCGCTATGATACCATGTACCAGACATACATCCACTACATCCTGCAAATGTTCTGCTGGCATTTTTGTGTTATCTCTGGCAAATTTGGGAAGAGCTTTCAAGGCCGAGACCGGGATAGTGCCCCAAACAGCAGGCGCTACTGGAGCTACCAGGGGACTCCCAGCGTCCCATGCTACATAATTTCTATTCGCGGCTGGCAACATGGTAAGAGGAAAGGGTGGTGGGAATGGAACGGTTACTAACTGATTTGCGGCCTGGACTATCCCTAATGGAGACACTAGTAAACCTGGGTTATTTGCAGTCTGGGATCTAGTTACAGGTCGATGGCTCATACACCCCTCTATAAGACAATTTCATTAGTTCGGGTCCCACCGGGCATGCTAGAAAAAGGACAAACTGTTGTCGCCAAAAATTGACGAGGTAACAGTGCCTTATGGGAAACTCAGTTCAAGGGGGACTCCTTTGCGCCAAACTGAGTAACCTCCGGGTATTTAAAGAAGCTGGCTTCTTCTGTAATGGTTTTTGTAAAGGGAAAAGGAAACAGATATAATGAAGCAAAATCTAATCTAAGGCGATGCGCCAAAATTTGCTAATGGGCATGATAAATCATAGACTTAAGGGCCTGAATGGTGTTGTCACGTTCCAAAACATCATAAACTTAAAGCTATAGCATAAACAGTTCATTTATTGACATAAAATAATATCGTATACATCCTTACTACTAAGAAGAGTCATTTAGACATGATTTAGATAAGCAAGCTTGTATTCAATACATAGAAGTCTTGTCAAATGAAATGCTTGAGACAATAAAAGGCACAGTTCACAGTTTGATTAAAACATGAAAAGTAGAAAGGCCGAATAGTGGGCACAGTCTGAAAGTTTCTTGCAAATAAACATGTAAAAGAGGCCTGGTATCTCTTGCTAAAACCAATATCCTTTTTCTTGAACTCTTGGATCCCTTGAATTTTTTAATTTTTTTTTGGACTCGCTCTTCTTCCTCGTTGACAGAGAGAGCATATATAGTAGGAGAGAAAAATCCCACCGCTTGGAGAGCCGTAACAGAAAAGATCCCACAATCTCCCGCAATGATGCCTGAATCAGAATATTCCTAATGTCGTTACAACAGCAACCAGTTAGAATACAGTATCCGGTCGATCGATTGCAGGCGTGCCCTTTGTAATGATGGCAGTGGTCTTAGCCGTATCTGTGGCGACCAGTGTCGTTCACCATCCTGAAATGAAGAGCAACATCCAATAACCTAAACTCGCCAGCCAGCCTATCGCCCTCCTTAAAGATCAACGTAAGACACGTGGCAGCCCGTCGCTGCCCGAATGAAAACCTCACTCCTTGCTGCCGAGAGTTTTGCGAAGATGTGACACGTGCTCAAGGGACCAAGGTCGCTCCTAAAGTGGGGAGAAAGTCGCATCAACCGAGTGCGAAAGACGCTTGGTAGTGATTCGCAGCCCATTGTGTTCACCTCCTTGTTGTGTTGAAAAGGCTATGAAAGGTTGCCACCTGGCAGAAGGTAGGGTCCGTAAAAACAAAGAAGGCCTTCGGAAGCATTTCGCAGCCCGCGGCTGCTGATCTTATCCCTGCAAGAAAATTTTGTGATACGTCGCCATGTACCAAGATGTGGGTCCCTCTGACAATCTTTAGAAATGATGGCCCCGGCAGAAGGCTTTCACAACTCGAAGGGTCTCCAAGGCAAAAAGGAAATAAAACCTCCGCACGTGAGACACGTGGACGCCTAGCGCAGCCTCTTAAGAGCCGAAAGGGAAGCCGTCACCCGAAGTTGCGAAGAGAGGATGTGAATAGCGGGAGATCAAAACTCGATGGAAAGCCGACCAGACTCGGCGACGCAAAGGCTGGCGCACACATATTCACAAAAAGAAACCCGAAGGGAGCTGTTCGAATATTTATTTTAACAGGGACTAAAAAAGACAATTCACTCCCCTACCCAATACTAGGTTCATAACACAATGTCCCAACTTTTAGAACAAAAAATGATTACCACAAAAAATCAAATACCTGATCCTAATATCCTCTACCTTTGAACTTTAAATCAAATGCTTATTTCCATTATCACTAAAAAATGGACAGGATACAGAACAAATGTGTAAGTGTCTTAAACATCTTGTGTAAGACCTCATTGATTTTGGTCAACTTTCCATTGGAGGTGCTAATGATCAAGGAAATAAGTTTGTTGCCCCTCCTAACCAAAATTTGTAAATTTTTACCAACCCCATGTCAAAACATAATATTTCATTTGTCAAAGCTAGTGAAACTACAAAGACTGATGTGATGAATGTTGACATGGATGATGAGAACATAGATACAATTCAACAAAGTCCTATGGATACTGATCGATAAGAACAAAATCCTATCAATGGTTTGGTTGCATTGGTCAAAACTCAACATTGTAAGAGCCGAACTAAAAATCCTCTTGAGATTTCTTTCTCCTCACAAGATATACTTAAAAATGCACTTGATGGTCCTCTTTACATAGTCGATCGAATCTATGATAATCCCACTAATGGGATATTAATATATCTCATATGTGGAGAGAATGTGATCACCGAGGAATTCTTACTTCTGTATAAACTCTATCAAGATATATATGATAAATTGAAAGCATGGATCAAGACGCATAACAGTTTTGCTTTCCCTACGATGCGATCAATCACCTTTCCTTTACAAATAGAACCAAAAAATTAGATATCTCATTCTCCACCATCCCACAATCGACCAATTTTGTGTGAAGCTAGGCTATCCATGGCTTCGATCCATGAATGCAATCCCCTCAGTCGTACATAAATGCTTAAAGTTTCCCTTTGACAATTAAATTTTCACTATCCATCACAGTGGCTTTAATCCTTTGTCCTCCTGTGGAAATTTTTCCTTAGATTTCTTTTGGCCCAAGCCTATAGAACCTATCAAACCATGAGAAGACTTATTTTTCAAATCCTATCAAAATTTCAAGGCAAAGAAAATAGCAAAATTATCCCTCTGAAACATGCCTCCACCCACCATGAAGCCTACCATCCTTGACGAAACCATGATTGAACCTAAAGAAATTCCAAATAACCAAGAACAACTTAAGATAGAAACTTCACCTACTTCCTACAAGAGACCAAGAGATAATGAAAACAATCTCGTCACACCTCCTAGAATGAAACAAGTTTACAAAGACAAAGAGAAAGTGGTTGAACAACCTCCCATGGTTCCTTCCATTCCTCCCCTTAGGGAAGAGAAGAAACCTATGGTTGATCAACCCGCTCCTACACAAATGCAACTTGAAAACAGAACTAAAAGAAACAGAGGTGCTAGAGAGTGTAGGCATAGACATCATGCCCTTGCTCAAAAGTTAAATATAGAAAACAACAAAGAAAATCAAAATCCAAACTTGACTGAAGCAATGCATGATGAGCCTCCCCCTTTGTTGAAGTAAAAATATCCTATAATGAAACCACAACAAGAGTTGAACCCTTCCTTAGACATTATCATTCGACCTCCTGTTGTGATTAACTTAGATGATGATAACAAAGTTTCTAAAATTGATGAAGAGGTGCCTAATGAATCAAATACATTGTTTTCCTCTTCCATGAGTTTAAACGAAAATTCTCCTAAGAAGAGTGTTGAACCTGGTGATGGCCCTAGTTTGACACTTGCTATCATCCCTTTGGATAGTTGTCTACCTTCTATATCTAATGAACACAATTGGGATGCAAATGACTTGCTCATAGGTTGATTCGCATGTGCCTTACTAATATTTTGTGTTATTTCTTTTTTATTTTCTTTGTGTGATTGCATGTGTGTAATGTAATCCCTCGTGATGTTCTATCTGATGTATCTCTCTCTCTTTGTGACATTCCTCTATTTGTACCTTCATTCTTCTCTATGTCGTAAATCTTTTCAAAAGCTTTTCCTTTATCTTTTCATTTATCTTGTGATTTTTCCTTTGGGGGATGATGCAAGGTGTCAAGAAATTCATGTCTCTTCCATGTTGGCTCTATTGGGACTATAAAATTTTGCAAAAATTTTAAGTGCCTATGATGAAAGATTTGCTTTGCACACTTAGAAATGCACCTAAAAAATCTACCCTAGTGACCTACTTTGGAGGGTCATAATTTGAAGCCTATTTTCTTTCATGCCAAATCCCTTGGTGAGTGTATTCATTTATCATATGTGAATATGTATGTTTGGTTTCAACTTCTTATGATGAGTTTTGACAGGGTTTTGAAATGACAAGTTGGAGGGTTATGGGACTGTTTTGTTGTTTGCATACTCTCAAGCCTGTGAAGTGGCCTCCTATTCAGATTGATATTTCACAACTAGATGATCATCATGGAAAATGGATTGGTGCTTTACATTCCCCTCATATTCATATGCTCCCTATTCCAGTTTCAGAGTCTCAAGATTTGATTTGATATTTTTTCCATCTCAAAAGCAAAAGCATTTTGTCATATTTTGACATCTGAATGTTTCAAGGAGGTCAAATTTGACCCTTAATTTCTTGTGAAGAATGTGGATTGAAGGAAATCCCTCTTTCAAACATACTCAATGGACCTAAATTATTTATTGTTTATAGTGGAAGTTTCCCAAGAGTAGATTTGGTATGTTTTTGAGATTGTGACTTGGTAAGCCCTAATTGGTTTTTGACAAGTGAAGTTGCAGAAAAGTCTAAGTGAGCCACTTTGGAATTGAATATCTTGCACCTCGAGATATTTTTTCCCAAGTCATTTGTTACACTAAGTTCTTGGGTCAAATTTCTACATGATTGTGCATTTTCATGACTTCATGAGGTTGTTTGACTAGTTATCCAAGGCGATTCCAGAGGCCACTTGACTTGTTTTGACTACTGTGCAAGGTGCCTAAAAGTGGATTTGATGTCTACCCAATTCATTTTTTCACCTCAGGATCATTCAAAGGTAGCCTCAGATCAATTCAAGATAAAAACTTGTTTCAAAATGAAAAAAAAATATTCAGGCCCACAAGGGGACCCGACATGTGTCACACAATTGGAGGAAGCATGTTAAGGTATGTAGAGGGTTCAAATGGTTGCCTCAAAGAGAAACCATCTCATGGATTACTGTAATTGTTGGATATGCATAAAATATTTGTTGTTAAGGTTTTAGAAACTTTCAAGCATCTGTAAATGACATTGGTGAGTCAAATTTTAACCAAAATTTTCCAGCAGTTTATTTTTCCTTTGCCAAAATGATAGCTTATGGAGAGCACATGGCCATCCATCATAGCATTAAAGGATAGAAGAATCTTGTTAGATGTTGTATTCACACCTGCAGGAGATGTATTTCTAAAGCATATTGATTGTAGGGTTGCACAAAATAAGTGTATGCAAGATGTGGAAAGACAGTGAGGGCACGTAAACTGTTTCATAGAATGCTTGCAAATGAGAAGTTGTAGTGTTTCGTTGAGATCAAAATGGACTTGTTGAAAGGTCTTTAGAAATACCTCATTGAATTCTTTATATTTGTTGAGCAACATGGAAATGAAACCCCTAACTGCCTTAAAGAAAAGATAACATTTAAGGCTGTAGTGAGCAATTCTTATGTTGAGATTTCACTTGGAAATTGGAATTATTCTGCAAGTTGTTGCCACGAGAGGAGGAGTCCACAGAATGTGGAAACACATTTTAAGAAGGCTAAGAAATGCATTTTAACGTGTTGGCACAGAGATAGGTTAATGAGGCCACCATTGTGCTAGCCGAGGGAGGTCATTTTGATAATGCAAAGGGAATTTTTGATGTAGGTACATGAAGTTGTTGTAAGAAACATCTTCATTTTGGTGCCTGATGAGAGAATGAGCCAAGCACGTGATCATTCTACCCTTGGACGGTTTGTATGCATAGTGCAAATGTATCAAAATTTTGTTGATTTACTTTTTGGCACTGAACCCTAATTTTGTTACATTTGACTCAAACATATTGAGAAGCAGAGCAACGACCATGAGTACTCAAGCACATTATAAATCAGAACAATGGCACCCTTGAACTGCATGTTGTGTTGTGATGTTGGTGTTGCAATGAAGAAGATTTCAATCTCAACACTTCCAAGGGAAAAAGTGTAATGTTGATGTGATTCGACAAGTAGCATCTAGAATAATGAAGGCTCTTTGTATGTTCGGCCTCATGTGTGCTGAGGTAAACCCACGTATAGGGTTTCAATGTGAAGAAGGTAGGGTTGCATATTGACTATTGTAAACATTTGTTTGATGTGTCAAATTTCATCAAGAAGCAGCAAAAGGTAAGGAACAGCAAAAGCTCAATCAATAGCTAGCATAGATGGTGATAGGGACAAATCTAGATTGTCCCCCGCTAGCCCACGAGGGACCCACCCACATGAAATTCCATTCAGCAAGAGAGTGGGGATGCTCCACATGGTAGTTGGTGCTCATGGAATTTGTGAAGCTTGTGAGAGAAACAAAAAATGTCCAAAATATTTGAATTTTTATTTCTAATGGTACTAATGTCTTATTTTGAGCATTATAGTGTGCTTTCCCACTAGCCTGAGTGAATTTGTGTTGTTGTCAATGGAATCCAACAGTGGAGCAGGTAATGGCCATGGTGGGCCCGTGAATTTTTTTAAATCCAGGGATATTTAAAAGTAAATGTTTGAGGTCTTACTTTTCTGGGGGAATAATTAAATGGTGCATGGGTAAAATATTTTACCCAAGGAAAGATTTAAAAGCCTTCATCATCAAAAAGCAAGATTTTAAATATAAAGTGCAAAATGAAAAAAGCATGGGAAAGATATTTACATAGCCTGATGCAAAGTGAATTAAAATCTTTAAATGAGAAATAGAATAAAAGAGGCACGGGTAAATATTTTTACAGTTGATGGATAATTAAAAGCCTCTATTATTAAAAAATCAAAAACTTTCTTTGCTGGGAAATTAAAAGTAAAGTGCAACTCGATAAAGTGAATGAAAGCTTTCACTTTAAAATAAAAATTGTTTTCAACTATAGTAAAGGAAGAGTGTGAAGGATTTTTCATGGCGAGTGAAGAATAAAACAAATCTACAGGGCAGCAAATGGTAAATACAGAGTGAATGGATTTGACGATGGTAACAAATAATTTACAACTGAAAGGTAATAATAATCTGAAGTAGGTTTTTCTACAATCGGTGGAAATGAATGATGGATCTTCACAAAAAAAAAACTTTCAGTTACAAGACAAGAAAATGTAAGGTCAAGCAAGAGCACAAATAAAGTGCAGATTGAAGATTCTTCATTGAGTTTTCCAGGTGTCTGTAGTGGATCTCCATTTAGGGTTTCACATTTTCCTTAAGTGCAAATTTGTGTTTCATTTGGGGAGTTTCTTACTGCTTAGTCTCACAGGAATACTTCTTTGTAACAAGGTTTGAAAATAGATATGTGTTTACTTTAGGTTTTTGGGGTTTTTTGAGTTTTGTAATAAAGAATGCAATTGCAGCACTATCATCTTTGAGAAATAAATGATGAGATATTTTGAACTGGTTGTCTCCACATTGTGTATTGCACAGATTATGAATATAAGAAATCAAGGGTTTATGTTATTTGTCCTCTTGTCTTTCCTTGAGTTTTTGTTATGTGTTGTTACTTTCATTCAAAGAATGAATTAAATTGTATTAGCACAGATAGAGATGTATGGAACTATATGTTGGGATTATTAAGAATGACCAATTGAGTTTTTGGTATCAATGGTGTAAGGCATCATTTGGTAGGCATAGTTATGATAGATTGAATGTTGTGATGGTTTTTAAAATTACATGGTTTAGATGACTCCACCCTAGGATTAGGCACTAGTTTATTAATATTGCAATTTCCTGAGTCTGCGTGTAGCAGCTACAATTTTAAATCAAATTTACTTATATATCTCAACATGAATGTGTGTGGAATTTAATGCATAATATGTCTCATGTTTAAGTTAGACACTACCAAAAACGTCAGCCAAACCTTTAGGGTATTGTGTCTATTAAACATTTAAAGGAGAATCATTTGTTTACAATATTCTAGGTACTTTGGCACACAAGTATCTATATGTATACTTTTGGGATCACCCTCCTAGGTTTCACAGAGCCCAAAATGTGGGGGAGAAAGGATTTTTTATTCAATCTCTCATTTGTTGGCCAAATCTCTCCTTGAATCTTACCATTAGGCTTGGCAGCCCTTTAGGATTCAAGTGGATTATAGATTTTGGGAACCAACATGTTCTTCGAGTGAAAGTTGTTGCAAAGGAATTTGTTGGATTTTAGGGTGTTGGTGGAATATCCTAGATTGTGTTCAAGTGATATTTTTTGTCCGCAAGTCGTATTTGGATCAAAGGAAGCATGTACTTAAATGTTTGATGGTATTTACACAGGTTCGACCAACCTTGGGTGTTTACACTAATTGTGGATTTTCTTTGGTGGTTGTGGAAGTGTGGTGTGGTGTATATGTATGATTTCGATCCGAGTTAAGATGTGGTGTGGTTTTCTTTCATTCCTTTCCACTGTGGTAATGCTTACTGCCGACCTAATTTGAAGTTGTGTGGTTGAGTTGCATAGACGACCTTGGAGAATATTTCCAAGGTTGAAGAAGGTATAAATAAGTGTTGTGTTAATGGAGGATCATGTATAGAGTGTGTGATATGGATTGCAAGGTTGTGAAATAAAAATTTGTGAAATGTAGTGTGAGCTTCAATGAGTTAGACTACTAGAAGTAGTGAGTAGAAGGTTTCTACAAGCTTTAGAAAGGCTGTGAATGTGTTGGTGATGTTGTGGTGGACTTTTTTGTTGCATTGAGATGGATTTCTCACTGTAACATTCTTCTTTTCTTCTTTTCTGTAATTTGGCAGTGAGCCCTCTAGCAATGAGCCTATTATATTTGGTGCTGCAATTACTTTATATTGTGAGCTAATACTCATCATGGTTTTTCCCTTCTTGGGTTTTCCACATAAATTTGGTGTTCTATTGTGCATGGTGTTGATGTGTTTCAATTTCTATTATTTTCTTTCATGCTAAATCATTCTAATAGATTAAGGGTTAACTAAGTTGATGTGGATTTGAATGTTTATGAGGGTTTTGAAGTTTTAATGTACAATTGATTCACCCCCCCTTTAGTTGTCTTGTGCATTCAACAACACACACACACACACACACACATATATATATATATATATATATATAAAATCAAGGTTTCAGTATTTTTATTTGGTTTTTTGTGCATTCTAAGGGTAAATTTTAAACATTAAATAATATATAAAATTAATGTAAGTTGGTGCACAATCAATCTAAAGCTATGTTCATCAAAACCTTAGTTGCACACTGATACAGAAGCATTCGGGGAAGAGATAAAGACTGTTAAATGTGTAGATATTCTTTAAAAATCAAAATCAATGCCAAGCTACTGGGGTTCATGAAGAAAATGGTTATAAATTTAAAAAGAAATTGAAATACAAAATGAATGTAGAAAAGAAGTTGAAAATAGTTTAAAATGCAATTTGCAAAGGAGAGCATAAAGAGGGAGCCAATATAATGCAAAGGATTGTGGCTAGAGGAGTGAATTTTTCAAAAAGAAAACAAAAAGATAGGCAGATCTAACTAGATAATGAATAAAATGAGGACAAAAATAAGTGGTGCGCCATTTTTCTAGATTGATATCTTTAAAAAAATAAAAAATGGAAATGAAAGAATTTATATATAAGGAGGTGGTTGATCTGAATGGAAAAAGGAGAGGAGTTGAAGAGGTTGTGTGAGAAGTTGGAGGGGGTGCCAAAGTTAATTGGGAAAAAAATAAGAAAATACAAGCCACTAAATAGTGGAGGGATAAAAGTTGATAGAAAATGGGGAAAGAAGAATGAAAAGAGAGGGGGTTGTATGGGGTTCTAGGACTATAGTTGTAGATTAGAGAGGGAAAAAATGCAAATTGGGTTATGTGGATAGGCTACACCACATCATCTGGAGTAAATAAACCTTTTAAAAGTTAAAAATTGAAACGCATGAAAGGTAGAAAAGAGGGGCGCAACATAATAGCATCGCTGGAAGGAATATAGAATTTGCAAGAGGTTGTGTAGGAAACATTTGAAGTGTAAAAGGGTGCACAATAGGGACAAAGGGGGTCAATCCATTCCATATGGTGGTCTGAATTTGCAAATAGAATTAAATGTGTAGGAAATTGGGAAATTAAAATGTATATGTGGAATTAAGTGTGGAGTGGAATACAGATTAAAAATAGAGAAAGCTTGCAACAAGATTAAGGGAAAATCAACTCCTAGTTGGGAGAATAGGAAGAGTCGACCAGTAGGAGAAGGGATAAGATTTGAGGCAAATAAAAAAATCAATTGAAAGAGGAAGACAAGTTGCACCATCACAAATGAGGAATGATATTTGCAAAGGAGTAAGGATATTTGCATATGAGTTGAATCCTGCTTATGGTGTCATGTATTTGGTTTGTAGAATAAATAAAATTGCAAACCAATTTTGGAATTATTGAAATTTGGTGTTGATAAAGTGAGATGCCTAGAATAAATTTGTGATATTTTGAATTGGCTTTGCTTTCAAGGTTTTTTTATGAAATTTAAATCAATATAAATTGACAAATGCAATTGTCAATTGAAATGTGTATTGGTTGTGAAGTCATTTGTAATTTGTGAATCTTTGCATGTTGTATGTGTGAATAGCAGGTGAGAGTTTATTTTAAGTCAAATGGTATCAGAGCCAGAGGTTTTGAGTGCATAGGAAGAGCACCAAATGTGAGGCAGCCTATGCCAAGACCGATGGGTGGAGTAGAGAACATAAGGCGGTAGAGGAGAGCTCATGAGGATTGTTGTAGGTAAAGAAGCC
>VDFB02000008.1:348714318-348782666 GCA_007258455.2 Sequoia sempervirens | reverse complement strand
GAAATTTTTCCTTAGATTTCTTTTGGCCCAAGCCTATAGAACCTATCAAACCATGAGAAGACTTATTTTTCAAATCCTATCAAAATTTCAAGGCAAAGAAAATAGCAAAATTATCCCTCTGAAACATGCCTCCACCCACCATGAAGCCTACCATCCTTGACGAAACCATGATTGAACCTAAAGAAATTCCAAATAACCAAGAACAACTTAAGATAGAAACTTCACCTACTTCCTACAAGAGACCAAGAGATAATGAAAACAATCTCGTCACACCTCCTAGAATGAAACAAGTTTACAAAGACAAAGAGAAAGTGGTTGAACAACCTCCCATGGTTCCTTCCATTCCTCCCCTTAGGGAAGAGAAGAAACCTATGGTTGATCAACCCGCTCCTACACAAATGCAACTTGAAAACAGAACTAAAAGAAACAGAGGTGCTAGAGAGTGTAGGCATAGACATCATGCCCTTGCTCAAAAGTTAAATATAGAAAACAACAAAGAAAATCAAAATCCAAACTTGACTGAAGCAATGCATGATGAGCCTCCCCCTTTGTTGAAGTAAAAATATCCTATAATGAAACCACAACAAGAGTTGAACCCTTCCTTAGACATTATCATTCGACCTCCTGTTGTGATTAACTTAGATGATGATAACAAAGTTTCTAAAATTGATGAAGAGGTGCCTAATGAATCAAATACATTGTTTTCCTCTTCCATGAGTTTAAACGAAAATTCTCCTAAGAAGAGTGTTGAACCTGGTGATGGCCCTAGTTTGACACTTGCTATCATCCCTTTGGATAGTTGTCTACCTTCTATATCTAATGAACACAATTGGGATGCAAATGACTTGCTCATAGGTTGATTCGCATGTGCCTTACTAATATTTTGTGTTATTTCTTTTTTATTTTCTTTGTGTGATTGCATGTGTGTAATGTAATCCCTCGTGATGTTCTATCTGATGTATCTCTCTCTCTTTGTGACATTCCTCTATTTGTACCTTCATTCTTCTCTATGTCGTAAATCTTTTCAAAAGCTTTTCCTTTATCTTTTCATTTATCTTGTGATTTTTCCTTTGGGGGATGATGCAAGGTGTCAAGAAATTCATGTCTCTTCCATGTTGGCTCTATTGGGACTATAAAATTTTGCAAAAATTTTAAGTGCCTATGATGAAAGATTTGCTTTGCACACTTAGAAATGCACCTAAAAAATCTACCCTAGTGACCTACTTTGGAGGGTCATAATTTGAAGCCTATTTTCTTTCATGCCAAATCCCTTGGTGAGTGTATTCATTTATCATATGTGAATATGTATGTTTGGTTTCAACTTCTTATGATGAGTTTTGACAGGGTTTTGAAATGACAAGTTGGAGGGTTATGGGACTGTTTTGTTGTTTGCATACTCTCAAGCCTGTGAAGTGGCCTCCTATTCAGATTGATATTTCACAACTAGATGATCATCATGGAAAATGGATTGGTGCTTTACATTCCCCTCATATTCATATGCTCCCTATTCCAGTTTCAGAGTCTCAAGATTTGATTTGATATTTTTTCCATCTCAAAAGCAAAAGCATTTTGTCATATTTTGACATCTGAATGTTTCAAGGAGGTCAAATTTGACCCTTAATTTCTTGTGAAGAATGTGGATTGAAGGAAATCCCTCTTTCAAACATACTCAATGGACCTAAATTATTTATTGTTTATAGTGGAAGTTTCCCAAGAGTAGATTTGGTATGTTTTTGAGATTGTGACTTGGTAAGCCCTAATTGGTTTTTGACAAGTGAAGTTGCAGAAAAGTCTAAGTGAGCCACTTTGGAATTGAATATCTTGCACCTCGAGATATTTTTTCCCAAGTCATTTGTTACACTAAGTTCTTGGGTCAAATTTCTACATGATTGTGCATTTTCATGACTTCATGAGGTTGTTTGACTAGTTATCCAAGGCGATTCCAGAGGCCACTTGACTTGTTTTGACTACTGTGCAAGGTGCCTAAAAGTGGATTTGATGTCTACCCAATTCATTTTTTCACCTCAGGATCATTCAAAGGTAGCCTCAGATCAATTCAAGATAAAAACTTGTTTCAAAATGAAAAAAAAATATTCAGGCCCACAAGGGGACCCGACATGTGTCACACAATTGGAGGAAGCATGTTAAGGTATGTAGAGGGTTCAAATGGTTGCCTCAAAGAGAAACCATCTCATGGATTACTGTAATTGTTGGATATGCATAAAATATTTGTTGTTAAGGTTTTAGAAACTTTCAAGCATCTGTAAATGACATTGGTGAGTCAAATTTTAACCAAAATTTTCCAGCAGTTTATTTTTCCTTTGCCAAAATGATAGCTTATGGAGAGCACATGGCCATCCATCATAGCATTAAAGGATAGAAGAATCTTGTTAGATGTTGTATTCACACCTGCAGGAGATGTATTTCTAAAGCATATTGATTGTAGGGTTGCACAAAATAAGTGTATGCAAGATGTGGAAAGACAGTGAGGGCACGTAAACTGTTTCATAGAATGCTTGCAAATGAGAAGTTGTAGTGTTTCGTTGAGATCAAAATGGACTTGTTGAAAGGTCTTTAGAAATACCTCATTGAATTCTTTATATTTGTTGAGCAACATGGAAATGAAACCCCTAACTGCCTTAAAGAAAAGATAACATTTAAGGCTGTAGTGAGCAATTCTTATGTTGAGATTTCACTTGGAAATTGGAATTATTCTGCAAGTTGTTGCCACGAGAGGAGGAGTCCACAGAATGTGGAAACACATTTTAAGAAGGCTAAGAAATGCATTTTAACGTGTTGGCACAGAGATAGGTTAATGAGGCCACCATTGTGCTAGCCGAGGGAGGTCATTTTGATAATGCAAAGGGAATTTTTGATGTAGGTACATGAAGTTGTTGTAAGAAACATCTTCATTTTGGTGCCTGATGAGAGAATGAGCCAAGCACGTGATCATTCTACCCTTGGACGGTTTGTATGCATAGTGCAAATGTATCAAAATTTTGTTGATTTACTTTTTGGCACTGAACCCTAATTTTGTTACATTTGACTCAAACATATTGAGAAGCAGAGCAACGACCATGAGTACTCAAGCACATTATAAATCAGAACAATGGCACCCTTGAACTGCATGTTGTGTTGTGATGTTGGTGTTGCAATGAAGAAGATTTCAATCTCAACACTTCCAAGGGAAAAAGTGTAATGTTGATGTGATTCGACAAGTAGCATCTAGAATAATGAAGGCTCTTTGTATGTTCGGCCTCATGTGTGCTGAGGTAAACCCACGTATAGGGTTTCAATGTGAAGAAGGTAGGGTTGCATATTGACTATTGTAAACATTTGTTTGATGTGTCAAATTTCATCAAGAAGCAGCAAAAGGTAAGGAACAGCAAAAGCTCAATCAATAGCTAGCATAGATGGTGATAGGGACAAATCTAGATTGTCCCCCGCTAGCCCACGAGGGACCCACCCACATGAAATTCCATTCAGCAAGAGAGTGGGGATGCTCCACATGGTAGTTGGTGCTCATGGAATTTGTGAAGCTTGTGAGAGAAACAAAAAATGTCCAAAATATTTGAATTTTTATTTCTAATGGTACTAATGTCTTATTTTGAGCATTATAGTGTGCTTTCCCACTAGCCTGAGTGAATTTGTGTTGTTGTCAATGGAATCCAACAGTGGAGCAGGTAATGGCCATGGTGGGCCCGTGAATTTTTTTAAATCCAGGGATATTTAAAAGTAAATGTTTGAGGTCTTACTTTTCTGGGGGAATAATTAAATGGTGCATGGGTAAAATATTTTACCCAAGGAAAGATTTAAAAGCCTTCATCATCAAAAAGCAAGATTTTAAATATAAAGTGCAAAATGAAAAAAGCATGGGAAAGATATTTACATAGCCTGATGCAAAGTGAATTAAAATCTTTAAATGAGAAATAGAATAAAAGAGGCACGGGTAAATATTTTTACAGTTGATGGATAATTAAAAGCCTCTATTATTAAAAAATCAAAAACTTTCTTTGCTGGGAAATTAAAAGTAAAGTGCAACTCGATAAAGTGAATGAAAGCTTTCACTTTAAAATAAAAATTGTTTTCAACTATAGTAAAGGAAGAGTGTGAAGGATTTTTCATGGCGAGTGAAGAATAAAACAAATCTACAGGGCAGCAAATGGTAAATACAGAGTGAATGGATTTGACGATGGTAACAAATAATTTACAACTGAAAGGTAATAATAATCTGAAGTAGGTTTTTCTACAATCGGTGGAAATGAATGATGGATCTTCACAAAAAAAAAACTTTCAGTTACAAGACAAGAAAATGTAAGGTCAAGCAAGAGCACAAATAAAGTGCAGATTGAAGATTCTTCATTGAGTTTTCCAGGTGTCTGTAGTGGATCTCCATTTAGGGTTTCACATTTTCCTTAAGTGCAAATTTGTGTTTCATTTGGGGAGTTTCTTACTGCTTAGTCTCACAGGAATACTTCTTTGTAACAAGGTTTGAAAATAGATATGTGTTTACTTTAGGTTTTTGGGGTTTTTTGAGTTTTGTAATAAAGAATGCAATTGCAGCACTATCATCTTTGAGAAATAAATGATGAGATATTTTGAACTGGTTGTCTCCACATTGTGTATTGCACAGATTATGAATATAAGAAATCAAGGGTTTATGTTATTTGTCCTCTTGTCTTTCCTTGAGTTTTTGTTATGTGTTGTTACTTTCATTCAAAGAATGAATTAAATTGTATTAGCACAGATAGAGATGTATGGAACTATATGTTGGGATTATTAAGAATGACCAATTGAGTTTTTGGTATCAATGGTGTAAGGCATCATTTGGTAGGCATAGTTATGATAGATTGAATGTTGTGATGGTTTTTAAAATTACATGGTTTAGATGACTCCACCCTAGGATTAGGCACTAGTTTATTAATATTGCAATTTCCTGAGTCTGCGTGTAGCAGCTACAATTTTAAATCAAATTTACTTATATATCTCAACATGAATGTGTGTGGAATTTAATGCATAATATGTCTCATGTTTAAGTTAGACACTACCAAAAACGTCAGCCAAACCTTTAGGGTATTGTGTCTATTAAACATTTAAAGGAGAATCATTTGTTTACAATATTCTAGGTACTTTGGCACACAAGTATCTATATGTATACTTTTGGGATCACCCTCCTAGGTTTCACAGAGCCCAAAATGTGGGGGAGAAAGGATTTTTTATTCAATCTCTCATTTGTTGGCCAAATCTCTCCTTGAATCTTACCATTAGGCTTGGCAGCCCTTTAGGATTCAAGTGGATTATAGATTTTGGGAACCAACATGTTCTTCGAGTGAAAGTTGTTGCAAAGGAATTTGTTGGATTTTAGGGTGTTGGTGGAATATCCTAGATTGTGTTCAAGTGATATTTTTTGTCCGCAAGTCGTATTTGGATCAAAGGAAGCATGTACTTAAATGTTTGATGGTATTTACACAGGTTCGACCAACCTTGGGTGTTTACACTAATTGTGGATTTTCTTTGGTGGTTGTGGAAGTGTGGTGTGGTGTATATGTATGATTTCGATCCGAGTTAAGATGTGGTGTGGTTTTCTTTCATTCCTTTCCACTGTGGTAATGCTTACTGCCGACCTAATTTGAAGTTGTGTGGTTGAGTTGCATAGACGACCTTGGAGAATATTTCCAAGGTTGAAGAAGGTATAAATAAGTGTTGTGTTAATGGAGGATCATGTATAGAGTGTGTGATATGGATTGCAAGGTTGTGAAATAAAAATTTGTGAAATGTAGTGTGAGCTTCAATGAGTTAGACTACTAGAAGTAGTGAGTAGAAGGTTTCTACAAGCTTTAGAAAGGCTGTGAATGTGTTGGTGATGTTGTGGTGGACTTTTTTGTTGCATTGAGATGGATTTCTCACTGTAACATTCTTCTTTTCTTCTTTTCTGTAATTTGGCAGTGAGCCCTCTAGCAATGAGCCTATTATATTTGGTGCTGCAATTACTTTATATTGTGAGCTAATACTCATCATGGTTTTTCCCTTCTTGGGTTTTCCACATAAATTTGGTGTTCTATTGTGCATGGTGTTGATGTGTTTCAATTTCTATTATTTTCTTTCATGCTAAATCATTCTAATAGATTAAGGGTTAACTAAGTTGATGTGGATTTGAATGTTTATGAGGGTTTTGAAGTTTTAATGTACAATTGATTCACCCCCCCTTTAGTTGTCTTGTGCATTCAACAACACACACACACACACACACACATATATATATATATATATATATATAAAATCAAGGTTTCAGTATTTTTATTTGGTTTTTTGTGCATTCTAAGGGTAAATTTTAAACATTAAATAATATATAAAATTAATGTAAGTTGGTGCACAATCAATCTAAAGCTATGTTCATCAAAACCTTAGTTGCACACTGATACAGAAGCATTCGGGGAAGAGATAAAGACTGTTAAATGTGTAGATATTCTTTAAAAATCAAAATCAATGCCAAGCTACTGGGGTTCATGAAGAAAATGGTTATAAATTTAAAAAGAAATTGAAATACAAAATGAATGTAGAAAAGAAGTTGAAAATAGTTTAAAATGCAATTTGCAAAGGAGAGCATAAAGAGGGAGCCAATATAATGCAAAGGATTGTGGCTAGAGGAGTGAATTTTTCAAAAAGAAAACAAAAAGATAGGCAGATCTAACTAGATAATGAATAAAATGAGGACAAAAATAAGTGGTGCGCCATTTTTCTAGATTGATATCTTTAAAAAAATAAAAAATGGAAATGAAAGAATTTATATATAAGGAGGTGGTTGATCTGAATGGAAAAAGGAGAGGAGTTGAAGAGGTTGTGTGAGAAGTTGGAGGGGGTGCCAAAGTTAATTGGGAAAAAAATAAGAAAACATGGAAGCAATTAAATATGGAGGGATAAAGGATAGAAATGGGAAGAAGAATGAAAAGTGGACTATAGTTGAGGGGAAAATGGATAGGGAATATCTGGAGTAAATAAACTTTAAAGAAATTGAAACGTGATGAAAAGAAGGAATAATGGAAGGAATGGAAAATGTAAAAGGGTGCACAATAGGGACAAAGGGGGTCAATCCATTCCATATGGTGGTCTGAATTTGCAAATAGAATTAAATGTGTAGGAAATTGGGAAATTAAAATGTATATGTGGAATTAAGTGTGGAGTGGAATACAGATTAAAAATAGAGAAAGCTTGCAACAAGATTAAGGGAAAATCAACTCCTAGTTGGGAGAATAGGAAGAGTCGACCAGTAGGAGAAGGGATAAGATTTGAGGCAAATAAAAAAATCAATTGAAAGAGGAAGACAAGTTGCACCATCACAAATGAGGAATGATATTTGCAAAGGAGTAAGGATATTTGCATATGAGTTGAATCCTGCTTATGGTGTCATGTATTTGGTTTGTAGAATAAATAAAATTGCAAACCAATTTTGGAATTATTGAAATTTGGTGTTGATAAAGTGAGATGCCTAGAATAAATTTGTGATATTTTGAATTGGCTTTGCTTTCAAGGTTTTTTTATGAAATTTAAATCAATATAAATTGACAAATGCAATTGTCAATTGAAATGTGTATTGGTTGTGAAGTCATTTGTAATTTGTGAATCTTTGCATGTTGTATGTGTGAATAGCAGGTGAGAGTTTATTTTAAGTCAAATGGTATCAGAGCCAGAGGTTTTGAGTGCATAGGAAGAGCACCAAATGTGAGGCAGCCTATGCCAAGACCGATGGGTGGAGTAGAGAACATAAGGCGGTAGAGGAGAGCTCATGAGGATTGTTGTAGGTAAAGAAGCCTTGAACAATTAAGATCTGAATGCCATGAAAGAATTTGTCTTTACAGATTGCAGAGCATGTGATATAAGTTGAGGGAGATTATAGTAGTTGAAGATGGAATGGTTCATGAGGAGACCCATGCAAATTTTGTTTTGGGAACAATATTGGGAAGAAGTGGAAAATGAAAAGTTTGAAGAGATGAGAATGATAGTCTATGAAGAAGTGGGGAAGATCTAGGTTGGGACACAAGTATTAGAAAAGAATTTTGGAAAAGATGATAAGAGATTGATAAAGAGAAGTGAGAAGAAGAATGGGAAAATGAAAATAAAAGTAGAGGAAAAGATTATTGCAACCTGAGGTGGAAAAAGAGGTGAGAGTAGCCCCTACCGATGTAAATGAAGAAGTTGCAGCAAAGACATGCCATGAGGAAGATATGGAGAAAGAAGAAGAAAAGAATGGGAAAGAGGATTCAAGTGAAACAACAGTGACTGAAGATGATGAAATGATGAAATGTAAATAAGTTCCAAATGAAAAAGACAAAGATGATTTGCTAAATGTTGTAGTGAAGGATGAAGACAAAGATGTTGGGATAGTGGAAAGGAATGAGGTAAGTTTTGATTTTGGAATTAGTTGTGGCGATTATTTATCTTCTTTGGTAAAAGAGGATGTAGAGAAAGAAGAGCATGTAGGTGGAAATTTTTTATTTTCATGAGGTAGTAAATGTAGATTTTGATGTAGTTATAATATAGATTGTAGTATGAATAATACATATTTGTATATAGAATTTGTAGTGGATGTTGCAAGTGAAACTTGGTGGAGGTGGTCAGTTTTTGGTGGGTTGGATCCCACAAAGGAGGAGAGGATGGTAAAAGGAATTTAGAGGATAATTGCACAAGGTGGATTTGAATCCATGAGAGGAGAGAATAATGGAGAGAGTTGCGAGAGGGGTGTCAAGCTTGTTTCGATGATGTGTTGGAAGAAGAGGAAGAAGGATTGACTATGAGTGCAAGATTTGATAATGGAGTTCATTGTAGGTTGCATCAACTTAGAAGAGTAGTTTGACTACTCAACTCCACCTTTGTGAGCCTATGCTCACAATATTTCTACCTGGCGTGTCTGATGCAAGAGCATCCAGGGAAGAGATAAAGAGTGCTAAATATGAAGATATTCTTTGAAAATCAAAATCAATGCCAAGCTACTAAGGTTCAAGAAGATAATGGTTTTAAATTTAAAAATAATTTTAAATACAAAATGAATGTAGAAAAGAAGTTGTAAATAGATTAAAATGTAATTTGCAAAGGAGAGTATAAAGAGGGAGATGATGCATCTTTACAATAAAAATTATATAATGAAGACATAATACAAAGGGTCACAGCTAGAGGAGGAGTGAATTTTTCAAAAATAAAAAATACAAATACAAATAGATAACTAGATAATGAATAAAATGAGGACAAATATAAGTGGTGCACCATTTTTCCATATTGATATCTTTAAAAAAATAAAAAATGCAAATGAAAGAATGCATATATAAGGAGGGGGTTGATCTGAATGAAAAAAGGAGAGGAGTTGAAGAGGCTACGTGAGAAGTTGGGGGGGCACCAAAGTAATAAAAAATATCACCATATTAAATGAACATTTCACCATAAAGAATAATTGTATGTCAAATGTGTTACCTATTTGAGCTTTACTAAGCTCATCTTGTCCATTGATGGTGTAGGCTTTCATACAAGGCATGTAAGAAGATAATTTAGATTGTGAATGTTCCTATTTTCACATATGTTGATGTTATAAAATTTACCTACATATTCATTGATGTTGGAAGCTTTGTCTTCAACAGGATCATAAGTTAGCTTTGCACCTTCATTTATTTTCTACTCTCATCCTCATCTTTCTTAAAGGCTAGCTAATTCCAGAGTTTTTATGATTGGAAGAGAGTGGGAGAAGAGATAGGTCACGTGACGGGGACAAAATCATAGCAGATACACATGTAGCTGGAGGGAACAAATACATACCACAACTAACAAAGTTATAAATGAACACTAAAACACCAATTGCATTCCCGACAAAAGTTCAATCCTCAACCTATAGCAATCTCCAATTGGTAAGATACTAAAACATTTTTTATTCAAAATTCAGTAGAGTGACATCTAGTTAAAGATGAAAAAACATTTTACAAAATAAAGAAGAGTATCATTAACATTGTAATTTAAAGACATGAAATTGTAATGGCGACTATCAACAAATTAGAGGATTTACACCTCTAAATGAAGTTTGTACCATAGACAAGAAGACAAGTCAAATTAATATGGAAGTATATGAGGCAAAAGTGTATTCACAACAGAGGATTGCACCTTCCACTACTACATGCACATAATAGCATAGTCTTTCACTATCAACATGAATTGTTTCTCCAAGCTTCTTCACATCTTTCACTAGATGAGCAATTTTCTCCAATAGCTTATTGCACTCTAAGAAATTGGAACTCACTGTTATGCATCTCTCTAGGGTGTATGCTACCATAGATAATATCAATAATAACTAGTGAGAATCTCCCACTAATTTTACTACTTTTAAAGTCACTCTTCCCAATTCTTTCGCTACTTCTTGGTCAAAAAAAAGTAATGAAGTTATAATTATCCATTCACAAAACTTAATTTCTTTTACCACTATAGTACATTTGTAAATGTGCTACTGATTTCTCTAACTCCTTGGCTTCTCTTAAAATGGTGTTTATGATGTTAGAGAAATATTCTAAGTAATGATGGCATGTCATCATCCATGTATTTATAGAGCATTCTTCAATGCATTTGATGAACAAATAGTGCAAACAGACTACCAAAAACAACAACGCCTAAAGAAATTGAAATGATGAGCACAACTACGATGCTCTTTCTTCCTGCATTGGGTGACGATCGTGGCACATCAAAAGTAGCCAATCAAATGAATAAGGGTTATCTTTGAGAAGAAGTAGAATTAATTCCTAACAGATCACCAAACCACAATTTATAATTATACTTAGTGAAAGTAGAGGCCATGCAGGAGTAATTGTTGAGACAAGCAATTTTGCATCCGAGTAGAGTCAATTTTTTGGTATATTGAGAACACCGAACACAACCACTTGAAAAAATAAATAGTTGAAGCCAAAGATTCTAGTTTAATTATGAAAGAAGAGGTTGATGCCTTGTGTTCTGAAGGGGATTTCAAAAATGAAGACACTTAATTGATTAAGTCAACATTAACTTATAGTAGAGAATAATTGTTGAGAAGTGAAGGGTAATCACCTTTATTTTCAATAGCACGGTGTCCATAAACCTGATAAGAAAATTGATTTTGTGAGTTGGGATTCCATTCCTAATGGATTGATTGATTCAATGAATGACCGAGTCCAAGAAAGGAGGAGGTGAAGAAATATGAGTATGAGGGGTAGCTTCTAGTTAAGCCTTGCCCAACTTTCTCAAAGGCCATGTCTCTAGAAGGCACTATCGAAGTTTAGTATTTACCATTTCTAATTCTTCATGTGTCTAGGTGGACGACATATCTAATATGCAACATACGATAGTAAAACATGGAAGACATGCAATATACGGTACATTCATATCTATTGAGTCTATGAGACACTTGTTTGAATGTGATTTAAAGTTAGGGTTATAAACTATGCATGATATTTCAATGGTATTTGAAATTTATTTTAATGCATATTTTAATATAATATATTATGATATAATATAATATAACATTATTATATAATTTATAAGACAAGGATGTAATATGATATATATTCATATTATATATTAAATATTTTATTATAATTATATTATAACTATTATACAATATATAGTATATATCATTGTCTTATTATTATATATACATATATTATTGTGTTGACCGAGGATACTAGTATGGGCCGATCACGCTTGATCCATGATGAATCGAAGCATAACATAGTCACTAATACTCAATCTTCAAACAAGATCATTCAAATTAAGATAAACTAAACATTTATTGAAATGAAGAATTCTAAATATAAAAACATTGAAATGTCTATTCTACCCCATTTGAAACTTATCTTGTTTTGGAATTGGTGTTGTGTTGATGTGGAACAACGACCCTTTCCCAATCTCGTGATCAATGAGCTTGTTTCAATCTGTGAACCACAATTCCCAACCTACACAAACATGAGAGACAAATACTATATTAGATCTAATGCAAGGTTAGTATCATGATTCCTCAAGAAATCCATTTGAATACAAAAGAAAAGTAATGAAATGAAGAACACAACAAACATAAAACAAAGATATCAAATCCTATTCTAATACAAAGCAAACTCTTAATCTCTTGAGGGAGTTGGTGCCAATTTGATGTGGAAATTAGCCCTTTCCCAACTCCTATGATGTGATGAAGATGATTGATGAAGGATGAATGCTTGTAATGATAACTTCAATGGAGCTCCATGTTGAAAACCTGCAAAAAAATCCTAACTATGCTTGGATGAATTTGATGATAGATTGTTGTGGATTTCAATATAGTAAGTTTACTCAAGTTGTGGATGATCAAATGAGGAATAAAGCCTCTTATTTATAGAATGTCAAGTTGGAAGAATGCCCAAAAGAGAGAAATGTGAGACTAATCTTCAGCAAATGGCAAGGTGCCACTTGTCAAAAGGAGAATGGTTGAAGGATGTGCAAGTTTTGATCAATGTGCAAGTTTGAAATTTGAATTTGATGAAGTGACATGTTTAGGGGGGATGAAAGATGAATTAAATGCCAAGTTGACTTGTGTAAGAGACATGTAAGAGCTCATAAATGCTTTGTTGTATGGACAAGTCATTTTGGGGGAAGATTTCAAATTTGAGGAATATTCCTCTATTATGCCATGTTGAGAGAAAATAGAGATTTAATAAATGAATTAAATCTATGTTCATGTGCAAGTGGTAAAACTTAGAGGATGTGACATGGATTATGATTAAATTAATCAAGGGTTAATTAATTTAATGAGGAATTAGATAATGTGACTAATTGATTTAGATTTATGGGTTGATTTAAATCAAAAGATGAGAAGAATATGATTTAAAGATTTAATCAAATAAAGATTTTTGATTTATTTAATTAAAGAGAGATGTTGTTAGTTTAAATTAAATAAGAATTGATTTAATTTAATAAGATGACCTTAGAGATTTAATCAAATAAAAGGGATTATTTAATTAAATAGATACTATAGGATTAATTAAACAAAGTGATTTATTTAGTCAATAGGAGATGATAACTTAATTAGATAAAAAATGGTTTATTTAATTAAGAGATGAAATGTGATGAATTTAATTAAATAGAGATTATTTAATTAAATGATTAGCAAAGAGATGATTTAGGATGAACTAGTGTTAGTAAAATCAGGATCAGGTACATGTACATTTTACGTGTCTACATTTTGCCCCTCTTTGAAGCAACGTACTTGTTGCGTTGGTTCAAAGAATAAACTTGTCATGATCAAAATTAAAAAATTCTCTAATTTTATCAGATGCCCCACTGCTGCCCTAGCAAGAAGAATTATGTTGGTATACAACCCCCTCGAGAGATCGAACAGAAATTTTTATTTGAGGTTCAATCTCATGACAAAGAGGTTCAAGATTAGTTCAGCTTGAATCTTTGATACAGATAGATTTGATGATTTTGATATATTACACACTTGATCCCGATTATGTACCATGACAGTTACATTATTGATGATGTTTATATGTAATGGATGATATGATAATGCATGGATGATATGGATGCACATGATATGATATGATGATGATTTTTATGATTATGCAAATGGATGATAAATGTATGGTTTATGAGATGCTTAGAATAACCAATCTATATTATGCAGTGATGAAATGCAATGCATGCGAGATGATCAATGTTTTTTTATATGATATGATATGATATGCATATGGTTTGTGGATGTAGGATGGATGCATTAGCGATGATTTATGATTAACTCTCATGGTACCATGTTAGCGCAAAGGGAAGTAAGAAGAAAATAAGATGATGACAAGAGAATCCAACAAGCCAACTTTACTAGAGATGATGATGATGATGATGATTTGCTTACCAAGGAGTTGGGATTTTTAAAAGGCCAATTACCTTATGCTTGATAACACACATAGGCATGATGCATCAAGGTATTAAGAACCAAGATGGCATGGTACCTAGTGTGATAGACTTTGACTTGACAAACAGATAGGAGTATTCTTGTTCACACCTGACATACGAAAACCTCACTAGGGTGCACTTCAGGTACTTCAAACATCTCAGACTAAAACATAGGAAGGAAATCCTTTTTATGTGGTCAACAAGATATCTAAAACACCTTCCATGCACACCTAATAAAACAAGTATTTGTTGAGGTTATATTACAAAAAAAATATCCCACAAGCATAGCAAACAAAAGATAATGATCGATGCCCCATTCCTTTATCTCTAAATCATTTTGTTTAGACATCATCGAGAGGTCATTGGAGTGAGTGCAATAAGATAAATCAAACAATTCAATGTTCATACCACAAGCCAAGGGGATGTGTTTTGGTTAGGAGAAGAATCCAAAGTGATATCCAAAATGATGCCCATTGTCGGAACGATATATCCTAGGACATGCATTGTATAGGATGATGATGGGTTGATAAGTTGTTTGATATGCTTTTGATATAAGGTTGACTGACATGTTTGAAAATGATCAAGAGTTTGGTTTTTCATTTAAAAGTTTGTTGTTTCAATTTTGATTTTACATTTGAAGCTTGCTTTTTGCTGATTGTTGTGGTTGTTTATGTTTGCTTTGCCAAAGGATGAGTGTGATGATTTGTTTATTATGGATGATATTATTGTGGGTGAAAGTGGGATGAGAAGGATGGATTTTTTCAAATATTTGGATGTTTATGATGTTTTGAAATGTTGAGGCTGTTTTTGGTTTTTGTGTTTTCAAATGTTTTGATTTTCCAAATTTTCACATGTTTTTGGATTTTCTGAGATTTTATGAATGTTTTTTAGATTTTGGTGTTTTTTTTTTTGAATTTTTTTGTGTTTTTGTGTCTCAGGGGCTAATCAAAGATTAGTCTTTCCTATGTTTAAGCTCAGAGACGACATAGTTCGGATTCCATGTTTTTGATGTTTTCTATTTTTATGAATGTTTTGGGATTTTGATATGTTTTGGATGTTTTTGGATTTTCACATGATTTTGATGATTTGGATATGTGATGATATCAGTGCTTTGTTTTGGGATTTTGTTGAAAACCAAGCTAAGGTTGATTGATCATATTGATGGATTGATGATGATAATATTGTTGAGGATACACAACAATGCAAGGATAGTGTTAAGCAACACAAGGATTAGGAAGGATATCCCAAGATGATGATGGATTGATTGGTGATAACATTGTTGAGGATACACAACAATGCAAGGATAGTGTTAAGCAACATAAGGATTGGGAAGGATATCCCGAGATGATGATTTTTTTTTCGGATTTGATTGATCAGGATTTTGAAGCTTGATTTTGGAACAAACTTGTTTTGAATGATTTGATGTGATGTTTGAAGTGCAAATTAGATGCAACTAATATTGATTGTTTGGATTGATGTTAGATGAAAGATAAAACTAGATAACGAACATCTTCTTGTCAAAATATGCCATGGGCTAGTGATTTGGATTTTGGCTCTCAAATGCTTGACCAATTTGATTTCACGTTTGTCAATGTTCGGATCACCACATAAGTTGGAAGATATAGATCAAGATTTATTCTCAAAGCAAGATGTAAATATTTGTCCCTAGTGTCTATCAATGTATGGAATGCCATGGGTGGTTGCTTGGATAGGTGTGTGGACGGAGGGATATGGATTATCTTGTGATAAGATAAGGTGTTTGAATAGAGTATGCTCATTTGGATAATGCTCCATGGCTCAGATAATGATGGGTAGGATAGGATCAATGAAAATGACCCATGTTGAGATGTCTACCATAAGCAAGTGTAAAGTGTGCACCAAACTTTCATCAAGGTTAAGATAATTTGGACTATGGATGTAGATGGATAAAGATGGATTAGATAAATGGTTCATGGATGAATAGATTTATTATGGATGAGATGGATGGAATGTTGGATTTATTATGGATGGGATAAGATGCTTCCACCTGAACTAGCGCACATAGATGCTTGATTCTACACATGACACCTGTTTGTCAGGATTTCATCAAGGTACTTTCCCAAAGTGCCATTGAAGTGGTTTTCACTAGAGGACGATTTTTTTCTTTACTGTTTTCAATCATTTTTCTATTTTTTTGGATTTTTATATTTTTTGATATAATTTATATATATATATATATATATATATATATATATATTGTATTTTTCTGAAAGATTTTAAGCTCATGTTGAATCACCTTACAGTGTTGATGTAGATGCCCATGTCATAATGTTCCATCGATATCCTACTTGAAGAAGCCGCTTTGCCAAGATACGTGCACTTGAATACAACTTTTGAGATTCCTGATCTGCTTTATTAATATTGAAGTTAACTCTGTCTTTATGTGCACATCACAATAGAGTTCCTTTTGAATCCTTATGATGAAGGGTGGCTACCAATACATGGTAAATGTGAGAATTGGATACCATGTGTGGAGGCATGCATGGAGTGTGTTTAGGAATAAAATATGGATTGGTTGACAGCTTGGAACCTTTGACTCTCCAAACTTAGGAAGATGAGCAATGATGGTTAGATACAGAAGTGTGTATAGAATTAGGACCAATTGCTTGATATACTTTGTACATTGCTTGAGAAGCCTGCTTTTTCCTTTGTGGACATCTTTGATGGATAATTTTCCCTTTTTTATTTTGCCCCATAGTTTCTTTGACTAATGGAGTTTGATAAGGATAATATTTTTTTGTATTTTTTGGTATCCATGTGTATTTGATTTGTCCATTATGTTTCCTTGCTTCTTCTACTTTGATAACATTCCTTGTGCTTTGATTCAAATCTTTCTTTTGACATTGGTCCCAATTCGTGGATGGGGTGATGGGTGGATGAAGATTCATGACATGGTTGGTTGTAGTATTAGCATTGGTTTCAACATAAGGATTCTTCATGCTCCCTATGTTGACATTTGCCTAAGACATAGTTGCCCCCAGTATGGTGGTAGTGGCACCTTCGTTCCTTGATTCTGCTTGTTTTGATATGTCTTGTTCAATAAGCATGCTCTGATAAATGACCACTGTAGATGATGTTTCAATTTGATGCTCTATTAACTCTAGAATATCTTGTTTTGTCTGACTTGTTTCTTTGAGTGGACAATGTTGGATATCTTCATACATGATGTCCTTAGTTTGAATTTGGGATATATCTGATCCTACTGTTGACAACTCAGTTTGATTATAGGAATCAATAACTTGCTCTTTTTGTGAATAATATTAGGAGTAAAGGAATCTTGTTCTGAATGAAGATCATCTACGTGTCCATCCGTAGAAAGCATCTCATTGGTAGATGGAGGAGTATGGTTATGTGGATATGATCATCTTGTATAGATAGGAGAGTATCCATTAGATCATTGTAGTAGCTTCGGGATACAAATTCTTGATCTTGAATGATTTCAAAATTGCTTTCGACATGCTTTGGATCAAGTTCTTGACATGGGTCAATTTCAAAGGATGGATTTCTTACAAAGGATTCTTAGATATTTTCATTAGGCATAGGTAGTGGCTCAATATCCTCTTGATCTTTGAGTGAATTTGGATCAAGTGTTGAGTTGAAGATTCCTTCAATATCGACAATCATGAGGTCGAAGGATGTCAATATGTCTTGGAAAGGACCATTGCTAGACTTTGGTGAGAGATGTTGATCATGCTTTAGAATAAATTTTTGAGATATGTCCTCTAACTCCTTAGGTGATGTAGAGACATTTTCAACATGATCATTGGTCAATGGATTATTGATTACAGGATCAAATAATGTTAACACTCCTTGAAATAGATCATTGTTGGATATTGTTGAGGGATTCTTATCATGATCAAAAAGTGACTTTTGATGTATGTTGATTTGATCTTCAAATGAGGTAGAAACATCTTCGATGTGTTCATTGATGGATAGGTCTTGATCATGTGATCGTTGACTTGGATCGATACATGGAGTTGTTAACATTTTGTTGGGATTTTGAACATTTACTTTTTGGGTTTGGTATTGGGCTTGAGCCTGGGCTTGTGCTTGTTGGGATTGTAGTGTGGCTTAGGCAACTTGAGCAGCTTGTGTAGCTTGCTAAGCAGATAGTTGTGCAGCTTGTCAATTTTGGTTTTGTTGGAGTGCCTTCTGATAAGTAGCCCATTGAGCAGTTGGCAATGCAATGTTGTATTGGTTTGATGTGTTTGGTTTGGGTGGTGGTGGTGGTGGTGGTGGAGGTGGTTTTAGAATAGTACTTGTTGTGGTGATAAGAGGTACCATCATATTGATGATTGGGATTTGAGTGATGGATGGTGCAATCGATATGGTTAGCCCTTGAGAGACCATGTTTTGAGGGATGATAGATGATGTGTTGGTTGCTTGTGTTATGGGGATGGTTTCCATATGTTGTTACGATATTAATGGCAAGGTGGGAGGATTTGGTATGATGCCTTGATTGATGGTTGGGGGGATGTTTTGGATGAGCAGTGGTAGTGAAGGTAGCCCCAAACCAAGAGGTGATACGGATGTTAATGGCAAGGGTGGGAGTAGTGGGAAAGTGAGTGGCATGCTCCCTTGGGGAAATGATGATGTTTGATCAAAAATGCCCCCTGGTCCAAATAGGTCACCTTCTCCTTGTGAGGTCATAGGGAAAGAGGTTTGAGGGGTTGCGTGAAATGATGATGATGGGTCATTAGGATTATGAAAGGTGAGGGGGACATATGGGTGTGATGGATTTTGAACAACATTCATGTGATTTGCAAACATATCTATCCAAAAGTTTACCAAGTTTGGATTCAAAATGTTCATGTTTGGTATAGTTGTATTTTGTATATTCTCACTTGGCATGTATGGATTTGGTGGGATAATGTTGCTTTTTTTAAGACTTGTGCATTGAGTATTTGGTTGATAGATTTGTAAGTTTGGACTCCAATTTAAATCTACCATCGAAAAAGGTGTTTCAAAATTTAGATTGGGTATACTCGAATTTGTTGTACCATTGAGATTTGTACGAGATAATGATCCCATGTATGGATTGTATAAATGTGAGTTTTGAAAATCAATTGGCATTGTAAGGCTTTGATAATTTGGTTGGTTTAGACCACTTGTGATGTATGGATCAAGTTTATATTCCATGTTCTTCTTGTGTTTTTACCTTGTTGCAAAAGTGACCTCTAAGGTGTTTAGGACCAATGATGAAATGAAGGATGAAAAGGGTGAATGATATGGGTGTTGAATTTTTAGGAACTTTGGATCAATGCTAGACTTTAGGATTTGATTTTGATTGGTTTTGATTGGATAGTGAACTTGTAAACCCTAAGATGTTGAATGTGATCTTAGGATGAACTTGTTAAAAGGGGTACTAATTTACCCAAACCTAACTAAATAGATGATTTTGATTTGGTTTAAGGATGTACCCAATTCTAGATAATGATGTTTCCAAAGCTCTAAAGTTGTTTGGGGAATGGGATGATAAATTTTTGGGATGAAGTGTTTTATTTTGATCCTAAATGAACCTAAGAAGGACTTGTTTACAAGACAAAGATATTGAAGAACATGCTTTTCTCTAAGAGTAGTTCAAAACCAAAAGACCAATGTTTGTATGAAAACCATATGACCAAAAGATGCCAAGCACATGTGTGGGGTCCAATTGTTTCTTAACTTTTTTTAACGAGTTCTTTTTACCACAAACACACTCTTGAATAGCTTTTGAAACTAGATGTCCAATGTCTTAATTCTCTTTCATCCCATAAAGTCCATTATGTGGAAATCTAGAAAATCAAGGCAAAAGTTTCCTAATGTTGACCTTAGTAGGAGAAAATTGTGATGAAATCCAAGTGCTTAGAAGCCTTTAAGGATACAAATCCCAAGGGCAAGCAATAGCATGTGAATTTATTCAAGGGTATTTGCTTCTCCTAAAGGGTTTGAAATTTGATGCTCATGTTAAATTTTTGTTTCTCCAATGTTTTTAATCAAGCAATGTGTTTTGTAACCAAGAAAAATTACAACCCTATGGATATGAAAGACTATATTTGTTGAGTCCCCACTTGGACAAGTCCAGCTATGCTTACTTTCAACAAATGGTTAGATGCTTGACCCCACTGGCTCCCCTCCACGGCTCAACACTTCTTTCGGGGCAATCAAGCATCAGTACCCATGAATCTCCCATGGCATACTTTTCATCTCTACTAAAAGTCATAAAAGTGTGGGGCAGCTTCAAAACAACCGTTCTTACACCAACAAATAGATAGGGATTTTGGCCTTTCTAAACAAGGGTTTTAATTTAGACTTTCTGTTCGTGGAGATTGACCCATGTGGCGAGAGACCATTGTTGCCCTTCTCATTGGGACCAACCACATGATATTAACTTTTGTTCCAATACCCACTTTTATATCCCGGTTGGAAATACACTTGGCTTTAATGTGTTACCGGTTGGGTCATTCCCTTGGGTGAGTACTTTTTTCCCACAAGGCAGGCCCTCTAAGATAAACAATAGCGAGCAAACATATTCATAGTTCAATCAACCTTTGTTTAGAAACAAAGGGAGAACATATGCAATAGGTTCCACTCACACTCGCAAAGTTTGTTGTTCAATTTTAATCCCAAAATGAAATGTGGAGGTAAATACTTTATTCCACCCTAAGACCACCAAAACATCTTTTGATTCTCAAAATTGTCATGAGGCACGAGAGAAGCACATACGTCTTTTCAATGGTGTTAGTTTGATAGGAAATTACAAAATAAATTAGCACATATTATTTTTAAACCCACAAAGCAATGATTTGATTCTTTTTAGTGCACCAAAATAAAATATGAATTTTTTTTGTTCAATTGTTAACCTTAAACAAAATCTAGTAAGTTTGTCTAAAGTTCTTTTTAACCTTTTTTCTTGTTCGTTTTAAACCCAAATTGAAATTGATTAAGTCCTAAGAGCTTGAAGGGGTAAAATCCTTAAAAGTGGGATTATAATTGCTCCCCAAAGTGTTCAAAAACACTTGATACAATGATGTGATAATGATTTTTCTTTCACTTCCATGCTCCATGATCCTTTAAAACCTGCAATACAAGCTCCAAATGTTAGATGAAATCAAGAAACAAGAAGATATGAGGGTTAGATAAATGATTAAGCATAAAAACCCTAAAATTTAGACCAAGTTTCATTGTGATTTGACATAACTAAAAATTTGAAAATTTTAACTCTATCAAAGTTGATAATAACCTACACCATTGGATAGCTTATGAAATTCTACCCCATTTCAAAAAAAAAGCTTTGAAAAAGACCAAAAACAACATGAATAAATGAGTTAGACAAGGAATTACAAGCTAAAAGAAGGATTCCCCATGAAATCCATTTAAAAACTCAAAATAGGAAAGAAAATAAGTAAGAACACAATGAAATTGATAAACCAAAGATTAAATCCTAATTTAAATAGCAAACACTTGATCCCATGGGAGAATTGGTGCCAATTTGATGTGAAAATTGGCCCTTTCCCAATCCTATGATGCAAGATTCGAATGTTGAAGAGATTGTTGATCCACTTTGTTGATGAAGATGAAGACTCCAAGCTAAATCTGCAAAAAGCCTAGCTAAGAATTTGAATGATGGATGGAAATGGCTAAGTATTTTAGCATGGTAACTTTGCTTGGATTGTGGATGATAAAATGAGGAGAGGAGCTCTTCATTTATAGGATTTCAAGATGGATGAATGCCCAAATTTGAGCAATGTGGGACTAACATTCATCCAATGATATGGTGCCACTTGTCAAGCTAAGAATGGATGATGGATGTGCAAGATTTGGGGTTTGTGCCAATAAATGCCAATATTTAAAATTCAAATTTGTTGAAATGACATGTAAGAGGGAAGGAAAAATGCAATAAATGCCACTTGGCTCAAGGCAAAGGACATATAAGAGGTTTTAAATGCCTTGTTGGATGTACATGTTGACTTGGAATTTTTAATTCAAATTGAAAGAATATTCCAAAAGATGCCTTGTGAGGAAAATAGAGATTTAATAAATGAATTAAATCTATTTTCATGTGCAACTTGCATTATCTAGAGGATGTGACATGAGATTAGATTAAATTAATCAAGATTTAATTAATTTAATAAGAGATTAGATGATGTGACTTATTTGACTTAGATTTAGGATTTATTTAAATCGGATAAGAGAGGATGATGATAAAAGGCTAATTAAAGAAGATTTTGATTTATTTAATTAAAAGGGATGGTGTTAGATTAAATCAAATAAGGTTTTAATTTATTTAATTTAATGGACAAAATTTAGGGATTTAATCAAATAAATTGATTATTTAATTAAATAGGGATAATTAGATCAGATGGGATGATTTAATTAACAAAAGAAATGACTTGATTCAGATAAAGTGATTTATTTAACTAAGAGAAGATACTGATGAATTTAATTAGATAGGGGAATTTGATTAAACAGTTAGACCGAGGAATGATTTAGGAAGAAACGATGTTAGTAAGTCAAGATCGGATGCACGATGTCAATTAGTATATTTTTGATGTCTACATTTTGCCCCTCTTTGAAGCAATGCACTCGTTGCGTTGGTTCAAAGAATACACGATCTCGATCAAAATAAAAAAAAATCGATATTTAAAAATTTGCCCCACTGTTGGATGGCGAGAGAAAACATGCCATTATAATGCCCCCTCGAGAGATCGGACGAAAATTTTAATTTTTTGGGTGATCTAGCGAAAAAAAGGTGACCAAGTGCCCGACAGGTCCGAAAGGGGTTCGGGAGACTAAAAACGTATCTAAACGCAATAAAACGATGAAAAACAAGCCTCAAACGGACGAAAATAGGTTTGAGGGTCCAAAACCCTAGCAAGACAGCCCTAGAGGGTCAAAAAACCCTAATTTTTTAGGCTTACAACGGGCCCGAGGGGTCACTTTCAAGTCATTTTCACACACCTTTGCTAGCAAACCTCAAGATTTGAGCTTTGACCTCCTGACGATATGGGGCAATGACAGCTTCCTCTACACATTTCGGACCGAGTTCGGACCTACCAGCGGCCACCTGGCATCAGTGCCCTGATATGTGACCCTAACTAAAGCTTTGTTTTTTCGTTTTAATGCATTTATTACTACTTTTAAGGAGAGCTCGCCTCCAGCGGCGCTATTATAGCATCGCTCGGTGTTTAAAGTGCACCGCTAATTTCCTCTTTGAGCCACAGTGGCGCTGTTTAGTGCCGCAACGATGCTGTTTAGCGCCGCAGTGGTGCAATTTGGAGTTTAAAAACTCCACCACTGGGCTCCAGCTCGGGCTTGAACTTGGTAGGCTAGTTTGGAAAAGTGGGCCGCGGCAGTGCCCTTTTCATGAAAACTGCGACATTGGGGGCTAAAGTGCGTCGTGATGATGCTATTTGGCCAAATTCCAGGTCCAGCATCAGAGTTTGAGAAAAACTCAAACTGCGACGCCTTCACAAACTGCGCCGCTAGGAACGAGTTTGGAGCATTAGGTCAAGAATTTTCCAAAAAAATTAACATGCTGACTTTGTGTGATGCAATACGGGCCCAGGGAGCTTTATTCTCGGGAGCACCAGTCACGGGATCTAGCGAGCGTTCTACGGGACTTTAGCAACAGAGACCAGGATCGGCTAGGAGCTGCAGGACTATGGCATATTGTGTACGCAACGCCCATGCACACACACCTTGAGATGCTATCAGCGCTGGCCGAGAGATGGCACAGTGAGATGTTGTCGTTTCATCTTCCCATTGGTGAGGCGACCATCACATTGGAGGATGTCTAGCGCATACTACGATTTCCCATTCATGGTCGTCGAGTGATCTACGATATGGAGGAGGGTCGCGAGTACTGTACCTGAGTCCTTGCCACTCGAGATATTATTTACTGTGAGGGTCAGATCGAGTTGGAGAGGTATAGATTTATCGCACCTCCCTTTCGCTGGGTCGTTGCAGTGATCATTTCGAGTTTGGTTGCCCCAGACAGATGAGGGTGGTATTTCAGTCCTAGATGGGGATACTGCTGGGAGAGGATGGTCTGGGATAGGCTAGTTCGGTTTGCATGGGGGCCTATCCTTTTGGCCTCACTTTATAGGGATCTCCACGAGTATGCATACATGGATGGTAGAGCGTTGGGAGTTGGGGTGACTTTGGTTCATGTTTGGGCGTGGAAGCACATTTTTGTGCTACGTCCACGGCTCGTTCTGGTTTCGATGGAGGCAGAGGATGCCCTAGCGATACGATACAAAGGTGGTGTGTCCTTCACACACACTAGAGAGCATGGGATCCCCTACTACAGGCGGGTCATAGATGAGATGCTTGTATTCACTTGGAGACCATACCTCAGTCAGCCTGGATGGGCTGATGATGTAGATCAGCTCTTCTACTGCCGTCAGGATCGATACATGCAGGGCCGAGAGCACACAATGATAGAGAGATACTTGCCCGAGCGTGTACAACGTCAGTTTGGGGAGCTGCAGGATCGGCCTGATGACGGTTATGTGGCCGTTTTTGCACGCAGCATGACACAGGTGTCATGGGGGCCTGGTATTCCTACTGCGGAGGCGGTTGACGATTTTCGACACTTGGTGGTCGGACCTTGGGCTTATGATCAGGGTTTGGCAGATCCAGGCACCACACAAGCCTACAAAGATTGGTTCAGACCTCCTCTTCGGTTGACTGTTCCAGGTGAGGATCCAGAGGCATACAAGGTCAGAGGCAGGGATAAAGGACGATCGCAAGGGCGAGGACTGAGGATCAAGATCCGATAGGATCCACCAGAGGTGCCCCTAGTTCCGCTAGGTCACGAGGATGTCCCCATACAAGACCAACAATAGGATTTGCTAGTCCCACCACCACGAGCTGAGGGTGAGGGTCAGGTTCATGCGCAGCCACGGGCATAGCCAGCAGGGTAGGCAGACACACAAGATGCCTTGATTTTGTAGTTATAGGCACAGGTACAGGCAGTGACAACCAAGAGAGACTAGTCATGGGCTGAGAGGGAGCAGCTTAGAGCAAATAGGGATCAGGCTATGCAGCAGAGACAGGTTGCAAAGCTACAGGCAGCGACAGAGCTAGGCCACATGCAGCAGATTGAGAGCATGACAGCCTCCTCATCCCAGGGTTCTATGTCGGTACAATAGAGATGTTATCTGAGAGATAGAGAACTATCATCGGGCCTACCACGACCATGTACCTAGAGCAGATTGGGTTCTAGAGTACTCAGAGTGGGCCAGTCAGAGACCACCAGAGGGTCACGGTGATAGGGGCGAGGGCAGCATCCATGGAGATTGGGCTTGATCCAAATTTTATGATGTACCTTTTGTGCTTTATGGGCTCATTTTTGATAGCCTGATGGGAATTTTGTACTAATTGACACATATGTACAGTGATCCGATTATTATTTGTACTATGACAGTTGATGATATGATATATATATGAGCCAATTTTGATGAGATGTACCATGTACTTTTATTTATGCATAGATGGTTTATTTCTATATGCTTTGTAATGATGTTCCTATGGATGGAATTATTTCTAATGATGTATGCGATGATTATGACTAACAGATCTATATTATGCTAACCTATGATATGATGTGCAATAATGTTATCTATATGATGATTTATTTCATGCCAATGCAAAAATGTGATATATGATATGATCTATGGTATACGTGATGGTGTGTGAAAATGCTTATTATGAGATGATTTATGGATGAATGTGATATGATGCAAATGAATTGATGGTATGAGATGCTTAGAATAACTAATGTTAATATCCTAAATGATGATGTATGTGATGCAATGGTATGTTATTACAAGGTTATATGCTGATGCGTAATGAATTAACTACTTATATACCTATTGCTTATGATTATGATGATTATGAGATGCTTCCATTCATATTATGTGGTGATTTATGTAATGGTAATATGAAATGGTTATGAAATGCAAATGAATACTTTATGCAATGATCAATGTAATGCCATGAACTGTAATGTAATGGGTGGAATGTGATGTCATGAATGCACCTATTTAAAATGCAGTGTGTACGTTTCCTATATGATATGTTATGCAATATGCTAATGATTTGTGGATGCAGGATCAATGACAGTGATGGTGATGGTGATCAACTGTCATAGTACTTTGTTAGTGTGGTTAGTAAGAAAAGAAGAAGTCATTTCAACAAGACGGATGATGACACAAATGCAGATGATGATGATGATGATGATTACTTGCCAAGGAATTGGGATTTTCAAAGGGCCAATTTTTTTTATGTTTGATAACACATGTGGTACGATGCATCAAGGTATAGCAAACCAGGATGGTGTGGTACTTAGTGTGATGGACTTTGACTCAACAATCAAATAGGAGTATTCTTGTTCACACCTAACATACGAAAACCTTGCTAGGATGCACTTCAGAAGTTTCAGACACCTCAGACCAAAACACGGAAAGGTAAACCTATCCCTGTAATAGTCAACAAGTTGCCCTAGACCTCTTCCATACATACCTAACAAAGCAAGTATTCACCAAGGTTATATTGCAAGAAACGTCCAGCAAGCACAGCAGACAAAAGATAATGATCATTGCCCCATTCCTATTTCTTTAAATCCGTTGTTTTGGGATATCATCAAGATGTCCTTGGAACGAGCGCAAATAAGATAAGTTAAAAGATAAAGACTAAGTAAACAAACAGACTAATTCTCTTCAATACCGCTAATAGAAAGAGGATGTGTTTTCTAAGGATGATGAACGAAACTTATTGCCAAAAGATAATGCCCATTGTAGGAAGGGTTCATCCTAGGACATGTTAGTGGATGGTGGCACATCATTTCGTTTATAAGGGATGATTGATATGAGATCATTTCAGATGATGTGTTACCGATACGAAGAGATAACCAGCTTGCTTGCGCATTGACTTAGACTTAAGACTTGACGTTTTTGAGCTCTACTGTTAAACTGCTAGAATTTTTTCCAATTGTTTCGCCAAAGGTTGATGATGATGATTAGTTTATTATGGATGGTGTTATTGTGGGTGCAAGCGAGATGAGGTGGGTGGATTTTTTCAAATATTTGGATATTTTTGATATTTTTTGGAATGTTTTGAGGCTATTTTTTGATATTTTCGAGATTTTGAAAATGTTTTGATTTTTGATTTTTTGATGTTTTTGAAATTTTCTAAGATTTTGACCAAGAGACTAACCTAAAGACCTATCCTATGGGTCTCGAGGGTTGATCGACAGATGAGCCTTGCCTACATTATATACGTAGAGACCACGTAGTTCGACTAACAACTTGAGTGATTTACAAACGACAATATACATGATGAAATGTTAGTTTATTATGACGGACTCCTATAGGACTGACCTAAATGTCTTGGGGGATGATCAAAGATCAACCTTGCCTATGTTCAAGCTCAGAGACGACGTAGTTCGACAAGACGACCTTGTTTTTGGCTTTTCACATGATCTTTTTGACCTGTTTTTGGATTTTGATATATTTTGAATGTTTTTGGATTTTTATGATGTTTTGATGTTTTTGGATTTTTCTGATGTTATGATGTTTTTGGATTTTTCTGATGTTGAGAACTTTAAGACCATACACGAATCCAATCCGATGAGAATGTGCCCCCAGCGTGATGTAATTGACTACTCTGATAAAGGCAGGACAAACTGACCTTGAGGATGGGTCGAGTAGTACTAGGAGGGATCATGATACGAACACAGGACCAAGCTATGGTGCAGATGCGAGTGGATGAGTGATGGATGGAGATATGGATGCGATGGATGATGGAAGAGAAATGGATGGATGATGCAGATCAAGCCATAAAGATCTTGGTGGATGGACAGTGCTTATTTACACAAGGCACCTGTTTGCCAGGTTTTCACCAAGGTACTTGCCCAAAGTGCCACCAAAGTGGTTTTCACTAGAGGATGATTTTTTTGATCCTTTTTCTAATTTTTTTGGATTTTTTTGCTTTTTTGATTTTTTTTTTTGTCACCAAGACACCTATTTGCCAGGTTTTCGCCAAAGTAACCATTTTTTAGGACTTTTTCTAATTTTTGGATTTTTTGGTTCTATACTTTGAAAGATTTAGGCATAAAACTTTTTGAGATGGGATCTATTCATGGGCTCCTACAGAGGTTCCCCTTCGGGTGTTGATAGCTGATATGACCCTGATTTATAACTTGTTGTTATGACAAACGGTCCTAGCCAGTTAGGTTCGAACTTGCCTTTGCTGCTGAGATTTGGGACATTCTTCTGATTTTCTTTCAAGACCAATTCTCTGACTTGGAAATTTATGCTTCTGATTTTCTTGTTCTAGCTCCATTTAAGTCTATTTTGATAGACTTGTAAGTGATTCAAAGCATCGATCCTTCTCTCATCCAGTAACTCCAGCTTATTTAGTCTTGATACCCGATATTCCTCATCCGTGATGAGGTTTTGCAATGATATTCTAAGGGATGGGAGCTCGATCTAAATGGGGAGTACGGCTTTTGATCCGTAGACCAAGGAGAATGGGGTGGCACCAGTGGGTGTGCGGATGCTAGTTCGATAAGCCTAGAGGGCGGGATTAAGCTGTAGATGCCAGTCACGACTTGTGTTATTGACTATTTTCTTGAGGATTTTGAGGATGGTTTTGTTCATAGCTTCTGCTTGGCCATTGCCTTGGGGATAATATGGGGTGGAGAAGCGATGCTGGATTTTGAATTTCTCGCACAAGTCGCGAACCTCCTAGTTCTTGAATGGTGTCCCATTATCTGAGATAATGGCTTGTGGGACACCGTAATGATAGATGAGATAGTTCAGGATAAATTTTGAGATTTGTTTCCCAGTGATATACATCATGGGTATGGCTTCCACCCACTTAGTGAAGTACTCAGTTGCAGTTATGATGAACTTATGGCCATTGGATGAGGTGGGTGTGATTTTTCCAATGAGATCGAGTCCCCACTATGAAAAGAGCCATGGTGTGACGATCGGGTGAAGCTCTTGAGCTGGAGCATGGATGAGATCCCCATGCTACTGACATTGTAAACACTTTTTAGCATGATCATGCACTTCTCTTTCCATTGTGGGCCAATAATACCCCATCCTCAGCAGTTTCTTGGCGATGGTCATTCCACTCGAGTGTGAGCCATAGATACCATTATGAACCTCGGTTAGAGTAGTTAATGCCTCCTCAGCATTTAAACAATGTAGCAAGGTACCTTCTATGCTTCTACGGTATAAGGTATCACCTAATATGACAAATTTGGATGCATTTTTTATAAAGGTTAGTTTAAGGTTTGATGGGAGGTCAGCAGGTATGACTCCTATGCGAAGATATGTGTAGATGTCATGGTACCAAGGATCACCAAGACCAACGATTTCACACACGAATTCTGATTCTGGTACCTCGAATGTGAGAATGAGAAGTTGCTCAATTAAGAATTCGTATCTTGGGACATTGTTAGGGATATTCAGCAAGGATCCAATTGTCGCCATCGCATTTGCTGCTCTGTTGTTGGTTCTTGGAATCTGCTCAAATGTTATGTCAATGAAGAATTCCTTTAGAGTCTCCACTAATTTCTTGTATGGAGTGAGCTTATCCTCCTTAGTCTGATATTCATTATTGACCTGATTTATAATCAACTGAGAGTCTCCGTAGACTTTGAGGGCTATGATATTCCATTGCACTGCTATTCTGAGACCTATAGTCAAAGCCTCGTATTCTGCTATGTTATTTGTGCAAGGAAATGCTAGTTTGTATGACCTTGGTATGCAGTCCCCCTGTGGGGTGATGAAGAAGACACCATCTCCTAATCTGTGTTGTGTATATGAGCTGTAGAAGTATAGTTTCCAGTGATCAATGACGTTGAGGTTAAAAATAGACCCATCTAGAAACTCAGAGACAAAGGGATTCTCATAATACATAGGTGCTTTTGCTAGTTGATCTACAATAACCTGACCTTTAATGGCTTTCCGCTCCACATACTCAATGTCATACTCTGATAATATCATTACCCATTTTGCCATTCTGCTTGTGAGCATTGCCTTTGATAGGAGATATTTGAGGGGATCAATTTTTGGGATGAGTTTTATCTTGTGTGCCAACATGTAATGTCTAAATTTTTGGGATGCGAACACTACTGCAAGGCAAGCTTTCTCGATGAATGAGTAATTTAGCTCGTGACCGACCATTGTTCTGTTGATAGTAGATAGCCCTCTCTGTTCTGTTTTCATCATACTAAGCTAGGAGAGCTCCAAAGGCTATTGTTGTTGCTGACACGTATAAAATCAATGGCTTTCTTAGGATAGGTGGCATTAACACTAGTGGTGTCAGTAGATATTCCTTGATCTTGTTGAATGCCTCTTCACATTTTGTGTCCCATTTGTATGCTACCCCCTTGTGGAGTAGGTAAGAATATGGGTTCTGCTTATCTACCAGTTGTGCTATGAACCGTCAGATGGATTGAAGTCAGCCCTGGAGGCCTCTTAGTTGTTTTAATTTCTTTGGTGCTTCCATCTCAAGGATTTCCTTTACTTTCACTGGATCCACCTCGATACCCCTCATGGAGACTATGTATCCTAGCAGTTTACCTGATTGTACGTCGAAGACACACTTCTTGGGATTTAGTCTGACTTTGTATTCCTCCAGTCTATCAAAGATAGCACTTAGGGTTGCTATATAATCTTGTCTCTTTCTTGACTTAGCTAGAATGTCGTTGACATAGTCTTCGACTATTTTTTGGATCATGTCATGGAATATCAGTGTCATGGCCCTTTGATAGGTTGTGCCTGCGTTCTTTAGGCCGAATGGCATCATGTTCCAATAGTCGGTCCCCCATGGACAAGTGAAAGCAGTCTTATGTTGATCTTCCTTTGCTATCATGATCTGGTTGTATCCTGAAAATCTGTCCATTAGTGATAGCATCTCATGTCCTGCTATCATGTCTACTATCATGTCGATGTTGGGAAGTGGGAAATCATCCTTGGGACATGCTTTGTTCAAATCTTTGAAGTTTGTACAGATTCTAATAGCTCTGTCAGGTTTTGAAACAGGTACCAAATTTGATACCCATTCGGGATAATCAATTGGTCAGATAAATCATGCATCTAACAATTTTTTAAGCTCCATTTTGACTAACAAAGCGATTTGGCGATGCATTTTTTTGAAGCATCTGTTTGACTGGCTTTGCTTCTATATATACAATCAAATGATGAACCACAGTCTCTGGGACTAGCCTTGGCATGTCAGCGTAACTCCATGTGAAGTTTATTTGTCTTTCCTTTAGGAATGCTGCTAGGAGTTCTTGCTCTTCTATTAATAGTGATTCCGCATAGAATGTGATATGTGGGGTCTCCTCTGTTCCTATGTTGACTGGATTGCATTTTTTGGCCAAGACTGCTAACTTTTCCTGGTGAATAGCTCTTAGAGGAAGATTGAATCCTTCATCCTCGGGCGCCTTAGAGAGGTTTTCACTATTGGATCCGTCCTTTCTTTTTACTATTTTCTTGTCAGAGAGTGCCACAGTGTGGTTTTCACTCAAGGACTTGGATATGATTCTTAGTTTCTCACTTTTGCGATTAAAGGATTCAATTGTTTCCCCATAATAGGCATGTGTGTCCAACTCCATTATAAACCTTGCCTTGTGGTCTCCATCTAGAATGTTATCCCTCAATCCCATGAATTCTGAGAGCGCTTCATTGTTTTTGAATGTGTTGAGAACTGGTGGTCCTCGTTGGTCATAGTCGATCAGTTGGGGGTAGGCTAAACGAATCTCATGATTTTGACTATCTGGTTCAAAGGATATGGTACTAATCATACACAAGGTGGTATCTTCGAATAGCCTAGGTAGGTTGGATAAGGTATCTTCATCATTGCTACTAATGTAGGGCTTAGTTATAAAATTATGTGTCCCTACCTATGACTATTGGTGAGTGTACTTATACTAGCACTGGCTGAGGAGAAATATTAATCGTTCTAACAGGAGGACTCCGGCCACGTATTGTTATTCTCAGAGTGACACATCCAAGACCAAGATTTGTTATGGGTCGTGTCTCTGGCATGATAGGTATTATGAGCCCATTGCCATTTTGTCCCAGTCTTTAATTTTGGTCATAGCCCATTGCAAGCATCATGTGTAGGCCCTTGCTTCTTTCGTCCATTGGTAAATTAGCTACCGGTCTTTCATCTTGATACAACATGTGAGATGGATCTACTTCAATAACCGCATGACCAAGGTCTCCTCATCTTGTAAATTTAGGATCATTTTCAGGATAGGTTTGTGATGTGGAAGCTTGATTTTCTTGTGGGCGTCCCCGTGATCTAGGAGATTGTGGTAACTCTCTTATCACAAAAGCATTTTTAGGAATTTTGTAGCTTCCACAACTATCCTCCTGGATGATGAGCTTGATATCAGAGATGGTGGGGATGGTGGGGATGGCAGGTGTCTCTGTCGTAGAAGTGGACACGAGATTTGTAGGGTCGATGTATGGTGTGAATGGGCCTTCATCATTCTTTGGCACTTGGGGTATTTTGTAATACTTGGCTCCAAGATTCTTGCAATATGAAAATGGCTCAGGATCTCCATGGACAGTAACCTCTTGTCCATTATGTGTAAATTTCACACATTGGTGGAAGGTTGATGCTACAACTTTCCTCGCATGAATCCATGGGCGTCCCAGGAGGATATTCTATGGCAATTCGAGGTCCAAGACCTGACAGGTGGTTTCCATGAGCGTTGGCCCTACTTGGATAGGGAGCTTAATCATGCCTTGAGACAATCTTTCTTGGTCATCATATGCTCTTATCGTGATGCCCTTTCCTTTGTCAATGGAATCTTCTAATATTTTCAACTACTTGATGAGGCTGAGAGAACATATGTTCAAACCTGCACCTCCATCCACCAAGACCCTTTTGATTTTTCTCTTGTTGACAATGGCTTCTAAGTGAAGTGCACGGTTGTGAGATGGTTGGGAAAGGAAATCTTGGTCAAAGAACGTAAGGAGATTAGGTGTTATGATATTTCTAACCATAGCTTGGAATTGCTCCGCATTGAGATCTATAGGGATAGTGGATGAGGATAATGCTTTCTCAAGGATCTTTTTATGCGCTGATGAGATTTTTAACAACTCCATGATGGAGATGTGTGCTGGCATTCTCTTGAGTTGTTCTACAACATTGTAGGTATGCAAAACAGCTCTAGATGAAGGGACTCTGTTAGGTTGGGATGATCCTGCAATGGTAACTTTGCTGCCTCTTGTGGTGACTCCACAATCTTCGGCATGGGTGCTCTTGATGGTGATGACCATGTAGTCTTCATTTAGGGAGGCAACGACTGTTTCGTACACATGATTTACACTGCCATTCCCTTTATCATTTTTATTCCCTTTGTTGCCATGATTCGACATCCGATTCGTGTAGATTTTAAGGTCCTGATTTTTGGTAGGTTGTTCCACATTTATGATTTTCTTGTCAATGAGATCTTGGATGATGTTTTTGAGTCTCATGCAATTGTTTGTGGTGTGACCTTTTATTTTGTGAAATTCGCAAAGTTGGTTCTTGTTGTACTGAGGAGGTTTGACATCGGGTTCTTGATAATTTTCAAATGTAGGAGGCGTGATGAGTTTTTCGTCGATCAACTTTTTCATTATATCCTCCAATGGTTCCCCAAAATAGCGTATTTATGTTTTGGATAAGTTTTGCATTGGGGAGGTCCCCTTTGGTTAGTGAGGTTATTGATGGTGGGATTATTGGTTTGGTATGTTGTGTGATGAGTGTTTTGGCGTTGTGATTGGATATGCGGTGCAGGTGTATGTTGGCGAGGACCACTAATGACCACCTTGGCATCGACGACACCATCATTAGTAAGGTTCTTGTTTCTTTCCCATGTTCGAGGTTTATCATTGTAATTTGATGGTGGGTGATTATTTTGTTGTTCATGATATGACGTTGATTCAGCGGGTTGAATCACAAGGGCTCTTTCGATGCTAAGCGCCTTGGAGATCAATTGCTCATATGTGGTGATTCCATGAACCTTGAGATGAAATGCCAAGCGGCTTTCAAGGTTGGCTATGATTGTGCAGACTTGTTGTTCTTCTAGCATGGTCCACTTGCTTCGATTGGCCTTGTATTGCCATCATTGAAGGAATGAGGCGAAAGACTCATTCTTCCCTTGTTTTAGAGCTGATAATTCTTCGAGACTGACATCCATTGCAATGTTACATGTGTAATTCCTAATGAATGCGTCTCTAATTTCTTCAAATGTTCTAATGCCTGAAGGTAAGTAAGAGAACCATTCTATAGGGGGACCTGCCAAGCTCCTAGGGAATAGCCGCATCAGATAAGTATCGTCATATGCGACCTCCATACAATGAACCTGGAATTCCCTAATGTGATCTTCAGGGTTTCCCATCCCTTGATATTTGTCAAATTTGGGGATTTCAAATCCCTTGGGGAATGGTTTCATGTCTAGGCTCCTATCAAATGGATAGGGACACAAGTTGCTTGGCGTTTTGGTTGTCCGCCCTAATTGAAGGTCGAGCACTTGTTGCGAGAGCAACCTGAGTTGTGTCGTCACATCATTTTGGGAATCAGGGGGTGGGATGAAAGTGTTTTGAGGTGTTTGAATCATGTTTTGGATGGATGGGTTAGTCGGTGCGTTGTTTGATGATATCTACATGTTTTGTCGAGTGAAGTAGGCTTCTACTTGCTTTTGTATGAACGATGCCTGTTGTTGATCTTGTTTTTATTGCGCTAGGATTTGTGCTTGTTGCGCATGTTGCTACTCCAACAATGCTTGTTGTTGTTCCAACAACACTTGTTGTTGGGCTTGCTGTTGTGCTTGTTGTTGGGCTGCTTCTTGTTGCTCTTGGTATTGCCTCAATGCTTGTTGATATGCCTACAATTGCACTGCTTGTGCAAGAAGTTGTGCTTGTGCTTGTGCTTGTTGTGTTTGATAATGAGCTTGCGCCTGCGCTTGGGCTTGAGCTTGTACTACTTGTGCTTGTGCAGCTTGTTGTTGTAATAAAAGTTGTGCTTGCGTGACCCTTTGTGCTTGCAATGCTTGTGCGGCTTGGGTGACTTGTTGTTGTTGCTGTTGCAATAAAGCTTGAGCTTGTGCGGCTTGTTGCGCTTGTATTGTGGCTTGTGTGGCTTTGGCAGCTTGTGCAGCTTGAGCGGCTTGTTGCACAGATTTTTCTTTTTGGACTTGTTGATATCCTCTTTGGAAAGTAGCTTGTAATGCTGCATCATATTGATTTGATGTGGTGAACGTTGGTGGTGGTGGAGGTGGTGGTGGATTTGGAATGGTGGTAGATGATGATGTTGTGTTGATGTTTTATGTGTTGGATAATGGTATTGATGTGATTGGTCCTTGTGAGACCATGCTTTGTGAGGTTAGGGGTGTGTTTAATGATGTTGCCATTGCTTGTGTATTTATCATTTGTTGTTGTGATATCAACGATAAATTTTGAGTGTTTGGTGTGATGCTTTGATTGATGGTTGGGATGTAGGTTTGATTGATACTTGGTAGGGGAGGCAACCCCAAACCAAGGACTAGTGTGGATGATGATGCTAATGGTGGAAGAGGTGGAAATGTAAGGGGTGTGAGTTGTGAAAATGTCGTGGTGTCGAATAAGCCCCCTAGTCCGAATGTATCTCCCTCTTCTTGTGAATTTGTGAGAAGAGGTGTTTTTTGTATTGCATGAAAAAATGATGATGATGGATCATGATGAAATGTGAGAGGAACATTTTTGTGCAAGGGGTTTTCGGGTATGTTTTGTTCCAAGATGGTGTTTGCGTCTACATATTGGTTATTAACAAGGGGATGTGATTGAAGAGCATTGAGGAATGTGTTTCCCTTGTTGACATTTGGTTGGGTTGGAGCAAACGATGTTGTGATTTGTGGAATGTTTTGTGTGACGTTTTGAGATGGGGGTGTAGATGAAATGGGGCTGGTGGATGAAATTGGGGGAAATGATGTGTCCATGATAGTACTCACATCAAAATCTGAAGGCAACTTTCCCCTTGTTTTACTAGTTCAGGCATGTACAATGAAGGGTTAAGTCTCATGATGTTGATGATTCTATGGTTGTCTGGATTTTGGAGCATTTCTGTCATTTCCTCGCAAGACATTCTGAAAGTGAGGTCCTCTCCTTGATTTTCTTCTTGGGGATGTTGTGATGATGAGAGGGTCAATGGGTTGCTTGATTCTGTTGGATTCATTTCTACATTGGTTTGGCTAAGATCACTTGAAGCAGGTGTTTCTTTGTTGGCTTCCATACTCTTCTTGTAGTGAGATCTTGTTTGGACCATAAAACAAGGATCAAGAATATGGGAGATGAGTCTCTTGATTCTTTGGATTGATCTCTATTTTATGTCCCAAAGTGAAAGTTTTAGGATGCTTTTGAGGATCAAAGGCGATGATATGATGATGATGTTATGGATGAATGATATGGATGCTTTTGACTTTTGATCAAACTTGAATGAGACACTAGGCTTTTTAGGACTTTTGGATTTTGAGATTTTGAGATTTTTGTCCTTGATTTTGATTTTGATTTGGATTTGGATTTTGAACAAAAAGACCCTAAGATGTTGGATGATGATCTAAGGGATAGCTTTGTCCAAAGGATGATAATTTGAATATGTGTGAGGAGAAGGAGGCATCTACCCACACCTATTCAAACAAGATGATTGTTTCACTAAGCATATGGAGAAGGATTCATCTACATACACTAAGCTAGACAAGATGATTTTGATAACTTTGACTAAGCATATGCAAAAGGATGCATTTACACATACCTAGCCAAAGGTGTTTTGATAAATGTTTTCAAGGATTTTGTCTCGATGATTTGGATGATTTTGATTTTATCATAGAGCCTAGTTTCAAGATTTTCCCAAAAGGTGATGATGAGATGGATTTTGTTTTGATGTTTTGGATGGATGGATGAAAAAGATTTTGATAATGCTTTGATCCTAAAATGAACCTAAAAAGGACACTTTGTTTACCTAGATCTAGGTATTGAAGAGCATGCAAATGCTTCCTAATAACCTTTGTAACCAAGAAATGATTTCATTTGAACATTCATTTTCGGATTTTCAATCAATGATTTGTGCTTTGGGATTTGGAGTCTTCAACACATATGAAAGTTCATTTTGCTTAGCTTTGCTTAATGCCTTTATTTTACCAAAAACACTTTCTTCAATTAGGTTTTCAAACTAAGATGTCTTATGTCTTAATTTCTTCAAACCCCACAAGATATGTTATGTGGAAATTTAATGAACTTAAGGCAAAGGGTTTCCCTATTGTTTACTTAAGGATACAAATTGAGATCTAATCCAATGCTTAGAAACCTCCAAGGATGTGAATCCCAAGGGAAAGCAATAACATATGGATTGTGTCAATGGTATTTGTCTTCAAAAGGGTTTTAAATTTGGATGATGTTAAGTGTATGTTTTTATGATGTTTTTGATCAAGCAATGCATTTTGTAACCCAAGAATAAGTACAATCATATGGATGTGTAAGACAATATTTGTTAGATTCCCACTTGGACAAGTCCATCTACGCTTATCTCCAGTAGATGGTTAGATGCTTGACCCCACTGGCTCCCCTCCATGGCACTCACTTATATGAGGCAGCCAAGTATCAACACCATGAAACTCCCATGGCATGCTTTCCATCTTTACTAGAAGACTGTAAAAGTGTGGGGTGGCTTCAGAACGACCGTTCTTGCACCAACAAATAGATAAAAGGATTTTGGAAAATTTTAGCACATGGGTTTTAGTAAGGACTTTTCATTTGTAGGAGTTGACCCAATGTGGCAAGAGTCCCCTTTTGGATCCATCTTGTTATAGTCAACCGCATGATATTGGTGTTTCTTCCAATATCCACATTTATATCCCGGCTGGAAATACTATTGGCTTTAGAGTGTTACCGGTTGAGTCGTTCCCTTGGGTGATTACTTTTTCCCCAAGGCAGACCCTCTAGGATAAACAAAAGCGAATGAAGAACAATATTCGTAACTCGATCAATCCTTGTTGGCAACAAGGAGAGAGAATGTATGCAACAAAGTCCCCACTCACACTCGCACAATAGTTTGTTCAATTTTAAGCCCAAATCGAAGTGTGGAGGTGATTGCTTTGTATTAAGCCAAAGTCATGGAAAAGACCTTTTGATTCTCAAGATTGCTATAAAGCATGAGAGAAGCGCATACATCATTTTCCAACGGCTTTAGTCTAAGTAAGCCCTCACAAAAAACACAACTATACTTGTTCTTTTTAGATCCTCAAAGCAATATGTGAGTTCATTTTAGAGCACCAAATTACAAGTGAAAGATATTTGTTCAATTTGTTAATCCCATAAATGAAATCTAGTAAGTTGTTGGTCCTATTGTTCATTTTAACCTTTGCAAGAAAAAAAATGGAATTGAAAGGTTCTTTTTAAGCCTAAATGAAAGCTAGTGTTCTAAAGATGAAAAGATGATAAATTCCTAAGGAAGTGTTAAACAAACACTTAAGTGTTTAAAAACACTTTGATTGGACAAGATATCATCACCATGCTCCTTCTTCCTTTACTTTTTGGCTTCCAACCTACAAAGGCGAAAAACAGTCAGATTCTGGAAAAACACAAAAATTTAAAAAGCAGAAAACAGAGGAAGAAGCAATCATTAAAAACATGTGCTAAAAAAAAATCAAAATTTTCTCTTTTATTGTCTCCCAGTGTCGCAACTCGTGAAGGCGTCACTATTTTTTCGTCCTAGCATCGCTCTTATAGCGCCGCTTACCAGTCAGCGGCGCTCTGTGTCGGGACAGAGAGCACGATTGCGTCACTATTTTGCTCAGTGTCGCAGTTTCTGAAAGCGTCAGAGTTAAGAATTTTTTGAAATTGATGCAGATTGGTGAGTCCAGCGGCAAAGTTTAGGATTTGAATTTTTTGGCAGGATGAGTCTAGTGGCGCTAAAATAGTGACGCTGACGAGCCCGTAATGCTAAAATAGCGACGCTGATGAGCCCGCGGTGCTAAAATAGTGACGCTGATGAGCCCGCATTGGAATTTCCTTTGTGTCAAGAAAACGTGGAAATTTTGAGGAAATGTTAGAAATAATGACTTCAAGCCCTCCTTCTAGTGCCAAATGTGCGAACCATTTTCCTAGTACCTGCAAAACAACATGAATAAACGAGTTAGACAAGGAATTACAAGCTAAAAGAAGGATTCCCCATGAAATCCATTTGCAAACTCAAAATAGGAAAGAAAATAAGCAAGAACACAATAAAATTGATAAACCAAAGATTAAATCCTAATTTAAATAGCAAACACTTGATCCCATGGGGGAATTGGTGCCAATTTGATGTGAAAATTGGCCCTTTCCCAATCCCTATGATGTAATATTCGAATGTTGAAGAGATTGTTGATCCACTTTGTTGATAAAAGATGAAGACTCCAAGCTAAATCTGCAAAAATCCTAGCTAAGAATTTGAATGATGGATGGAAATGGCTAATTATTTTAGCATGGTAACTTTGCTTGGATTGTGGATGATAAAATGAGGAGAGGAGCTCTTCATTTATAGGATTTCAAGATGGATGAATGCCCAAATTTGAGCAATGTGGGACTAACATTCATCTAATGATATGGTGCCACTTGTCAAGCTAAGAATGGATGATGGTTGTGTAAGATTTGGAGTTTGTGCCAATAAATGCCAATATTTGAAATTCAAATTTGTTGAAATGACATGTAAGAGGGAAGGGAAAATGCAATAAATGCCACTTGGCTCAAGGCAAAGGACATGTAAGAGGTTTTAAATGCCTTGTTGGATGTACATGTACATGTTGACTTGGAATTTTTGAATTCAAATTAAAAGAATATTCCAAAAGATTCCTTGTGAGGAAAATAGAGATTTAATAAATGAATTAAATCTATTTTCATGTGCAACTTGCATTATCTAGAGGATGTGACATGAGATTAGATTAAATTAATCAAGAGTTAATTAATTTAATAGGAGATTAGATGATGTGACTTATTTGACTTAGATTTATGGATTTATTTAAATCGGATAAGAGAGGAATATGATAAAAGGCTAATTAAATAAATATTTTAATTTATTTAATTAAAAGGGATGGCGTTAAATTAAATCAAATAAGGTTTTAATTTATTTAATTTAATGGACAAACTTTAGGGATTTAATCAAATAAATTGATTATTTAATTAAATAGGGATAATTAGATCAGATGGGTTGATTTAGTTAACAAAAGAAATGACTTGATTCAGATAAAGTGATTTATTTAACCAAGAGAGGATACTGATGAATTTAATTAGATAGGGGAATTTGATTAAACGGTTAGACCGATGAATGATTTAGGAAGAAACGATGTTAGTAAGTTAGGATCGGATGCATAATGTCAATTAGTATATTTTCAATGTCTACACTTTGTTGGATGGACAAGTCATTTTGGGGGGAGATTTCAAATTTGAGGAATATTCCTCTATTATGCCATGTTCAGAGAAAATAGAGATTTAATAAATGAATTAAATCTATTTTCATATGCAAGTGGCAAAAGATAGAGGATGTGACATGGATTAGGATTAAATTAATCAAGGGTTAATTAATTTGATGAGGAATTATATGATGCGACTAATTGATTTAGATTTATGGGTTGATTTAAATCAAAAGATGAGAAGAATATGATTTAAAGATTTAATTAAATAAAGATTTTTGATTTATTTAATTAAAGAGAGATGTTGTTAGCTTAAATTAAATAAGAATTGACTTAATTTAATAAGACGACCTTAGAGATTTAATCAAATAAAAGGGATTATTTAATTAAAAAGATACTATAGGATTAATTAAACAACGTGATTTATTTAATCAATAGGAAATGATGACTTAATCAGATAAAAAATAATTTATTTAATTAAGAGATGAAATGTGATGAATTTAATTAAATAGAGATTATTTAATTAAATGATTAGCAAAGAGATGATTCAAGATGAATTGGTGTTAGTAAAATCAGGATCAGGTGCATCTACATTTTACGTGTCTATACAATCGATTCTATTAAAGAGAATCGATGGAACCATTGTGATAAATGGATGAAAACATGATTTATGCTAAATTGAACATGATGCAAGCTAAATGAACATGATTTTATGCTAAAATTGATCTAAATATGCAATGTCTAAGCTAATCTAAGCTAAGAGATTCAAACCCTAATTTATAAACAAGCTAAGATGGATGCATGGAAATCATTAATGGAAGATTAAAGCTAATATGAAACTAAAAATGAACTAAAATATGCTAAATATGAGTAAAGTATGAGTGTGAGTGTGAGTGATTTTAGCAACATAAGTTTGCAATTGAAAGATGGACCCATTTGTCTCCAAATAGTGCTTTATTTATAGGAAAGCAAATGAGAAATGAAGGGTTGAGATCAAAAAGGTTAATCAACGGTCAAGAATGGAGGAAATAGGAGGCATGGATCATGGATTCTCATCAACAGGTGAGAATGCAAGATGAGACTTAATCAAGGGTTCTCATTCCTTCCTAACAAGCACACTTTTGACCTGTTTAAGAGGTTAAAAGTTAACTTGCTCAAGAGGTTTCAAGTTTAGCTTGCTCAAGAAGCCAAGTGAGATATACCCTTTTTCATGTGATTGGAGGAGAAATAATGTTCTTTGGAATATTCATATAGGTGAGGAAAAAGGTTATTTAGTTAATTAAAACTAAATTAAATTGTGCAAAGGGGGGATATTCTTTTGGAATATTCCCTTGCAAGTGGGGGGAATTGGATTAATTAGATCATTGTTAATTAAACAAGGTTTAATTATACAATTAAGGGATTAAAGTGATATTCATTAAATTAAATGATTTAATGAATGAGGAAAAGGTGAAATAACATTTAATTAAATAATTTAGGGCTATTTAATTAAACAAGAGAACTTAGGGAATTAAATTAAATAAAATGATTTATTTAATTTAATGAGATGAAATGTTAGCGTGAAAGGGGGCGAATTAACCCGATTTGATGAATTAGGTTAATAGATGAAAATGGTGTAATTGATTAAATAGCTAGGCTAATTTAATTAATTAAGCTTAAAGAGGATGTGTTTCAAGAGGAAATGATGTTAGTATACTTGATTTGAGTGTATGATATGACTCAAGACATTTTTCAATGTCTACATTTTGCCCCTCTTTGAAGTGAGGTACCTATTGTTTCAGTTCAAAAACTAATGCTCCTCAGATGAAAAATTGTTGCGTAAATAAAAAATAAAAAATTCAGATTTTTTAGATGCCCTACTACTGAAGGATTAAGTTGATTCCCTACCCCCTTGAGAAATCGGGCAGAAATTTTGAATTTTGGGGTTGATTTCTTGACAAAGGTGAAAAGCTACCCTGGGGGTCTAGAAAGGCTCTAGGATGCAAGAAATGTGCCAAAAACACAAAAAAGATACAAAATAAGGTTTTGACTGGAAAAAATGGTGAAAATGATGATAAAACCTAGCTTGAAGGTTGAATTAAGGAAAAAACCCTAATTTTCTAGCATAAATAAGCCAAGAAGGGTCACTTTCAATTCATTTGTGCATTCACACTTTAAGAAATTCTTGCAATTTGAGCTCTAACCCTCTAACAAAATGGCGCGACGAGAGCTCCCATGACACATTTTCGACTGGGTTCGAGAGACCAACAAATTCCAAGCTCAGGACCACCAATATGTAGCTCAAAACTCAATTTGAAATTTGATTTTTTATGCATTTATTGCTCTTTGAAATTTAAACTTTGGTAGTTTCGCTATATAGCGACACTCATTTGAGAATCAGCGACACTAAAATGATTTTTAGCGATGCATATGTATATTGCGACACAATACACAATTTAGAATTAGGGTTCCCAATTTTAAATTACGATGCATATGTATATAGTGATGCACTTCCCGATTTGAAAATTAGGATTTCCAAAGCTTAAATCATGATGCATATGTATATGGTGACATGATGTGTGATTTTCAATTTGAATGCCTTTGGGCGTCACAATTTGGAATTTGAAATATAGTGACTCTATTGCAAATAGTGACGCTTTTGTGATTTTGGAGCTAAAAATTCCAAACTGAGTCAAATTTTCTTGAATTTTGATATCATGTGCTTCATGGGTGCAAGAGGTCATACCACGGTTGATGTCTCATGAGCACAGGCCCACAATTTTGGAGAGACTTGGTGATTTATCTAAGTTGCACCAGGAGCACCTAGGGGAGATCGACTTATAGTACATTGTGTATATGCCTGTTGTCCAGACACGTCTAGCTATGATGACTGCACTATGTGAGAGATAACACAGTGAGACTTCATTGTTTCACCTTCCCACTGGCGAGGCAATGGTGACATTAGAGGATGTATGGTGGATTTTGTGTTTGTTGATATATGGTGAGCGTGTGATATATGATGTTGACATTGGATATGATGCTTGTCATGAGGTGATGGAGGTGGAGTCCATCATTCTAGCCACTTTACAGATTGACCTCGAGGCATACAAAGGTCATGTACCCACATTTTGATTGATTATTGTAGCCATCATTTTAGGTTTGGTCACTCCCAATCGATGGAGGAAAGGATTCAGCCCAAGATGGGGCTTAGCATAACACTGGATGCTTTACAAGAGGAATCTTTTTGCATGGGGGCCAATGATGTTGGTCTCGTTATATCATGATATGCATGACTTCATCTATTGCAACAGTAGAGCCATAGGTGCAAGGGTTACCTTACTACACATTGCATCAAGGTATTAATAACCAGGACAACGTTGTATCTAGTGTAATGGACTTTGACTCTGCAAATAGATAGGATAGTTCTTGTTCACACCTTGACATATGAAAACCTCATTGGCATGTAAGTTAGAAGCCTAGAATACATTGGACCAAAGCATACACAATAATCAACAACGTACTCCAAACAACCTTCCTACACAACTAAGCAAGTATGCACCAAGATTATTTTACAAGAATACCCACAAGCACAACAAACGAAAGATAATGATCGATTCCCCATCCCTTTCTCTCTAAATCATTTTGATAGACATCATCGAGAGGTCCTTGGAATGGGTCATTAAGATAAATCATAAGAGAAGATCAAAGACAAATAGTTGGTGTTATCTATATCTCTTGCCTATTTAATTTAGCCGAGGTGATGTATGATACTGATGTCCATCATAGGAAGGATACATCCTACAACATGTTGATTAGATGGTTTGATGTTAGGATGATGATGCTAATGATAAGTTGTTGATATAAATTTCACTGACTCATATACCCATGATTTAGACTTTAGATTTTGACAACTAGGTTCTCACTTTACAACTTGCTATACTTGTTTTCTATTTGTTTCACCAAAAATTGAAGATGATAATCAATTTATTATGGGTGAAATTTTATTGTAGGTGAAAGCGAGATGGGATGGGTGGTTTTGGATTTTCCAGAATATTTCAATGTTTTTGGTATTTTGAAAATGTTTTAAGGTTTTTTTTGGTCTTTTGGGAATGTTTATGTGAATGTTTTGGGTTTTCGGGTATTTGAGGCTATTTAGGGTTTTTCTCTAAGATATTTGATGCTATTTAGGTCTTTTCAATATTTTCTAATGTTTTTGTGTTTTTAATTTTCAAATGTTTTTTGCTTTTCTGATATTTGAATGTTTAGGAGTTTTTCTAAGTTATTTGAATGTTTTTGGATTTTTTGAGTTATTTTGATGTTTTGGGGTTTTACGAGTTATCTGGATGTTTAGGTATTTTCTAAGTTTTGACCAAGAACCTAACCTAAATACCTATCCTAGGAGCCTCAAGGAATGATCAAAGATAAGCCTTGCCTATGTTATACATGCAGAGACCATGCAATTCGACTGACTCAACTTATTGACAATGAGAGATGAACAATTGAGAGATGTCACTTTATTATGACAAACTCCTAAAGACTGACCTAAGGTGTCTTGAGGGCACATCAATGATGGCCTTGCCTACATTCAAGCTTAGAGACAACGTAGTTCGATAAGGGTACATTTTTTGTATTTTTGATGTTCAGCCTTTTTAGGGATTTTGATGAGATTTGAATATTTTAGATTTTTCCTTTTACAATTTTCTGAATGTTTTTGGATTTTATTTGTATAGGATTTTGCAAATGTTTTTGGATTTTTAACTATACAAGATTTGGATGTTTTTGGATTTTTGATAAATTTTTATGAATGTTTTTTGAATTTTCCAATTAGATTTATGATGACCTTAGGATATGCAAGAACCAAATCTAATTCATAACGAATTTCCCCCAGCGTGATACAGTAGACTACCTTAATACAGGCAGGACAAACTGACCTTTGGAATATGCCAAGTAGTACTAAAGGGGATATGATATTTCACAATATCAAGCTATGATAGAGACACAGATGGATGGTGGAACGAATAGGATGAATGTTGTATTGAATGGATGGCGGTGCAAAGAATGGTAGGATAAAAATCCAAAGAATAGATGGAGATGCTTTTATTTACGTGAGGCACCTGTTTGCTAGGTTCTCACCAAGGTATTTTCCCAAAGTGCCACTGAAGTGGTTTTCACTAGAGGATGATTTTTTTCTTTATTGTTTTCAATCATTTTTCTTAGTTTTTTGGATTTTGATTGTTTTTTTTTATTTTTTTGTATTTTCAAATTTTACACCCTTCAAGACTAGGCATCAAAATTTTTGAGATGCAACCTATTAGTTGGCTCCTGCAAGGGTTCTCCTTCAAGCATTGACAATTGGTATGCTCTTGATCCATAGCTAGCTATGATGACAAAGGGACCCAACCAATTAGGCTCAAAATTTCCTTTATTGTCTTGATTGAGCAGATTCTTCTAATTCTATTTTAGGACAAGATCCCCTACCTAGAAAGACTAACATTGATCTTCTTGTTATAACTATGTTTCAGTTAGTCTTTATATACTTGCAGGTGATTAAGGGAATCAATATGATGCTCGTCCAAAAATTCTAGCTCATTTAGCCAAGATACTTCATATTCTTCATCGGTGATTAGGTTTTGTAGTGACACTCGCAATGATGGGAGCTCAACCTCAATGGGTTGCACTTGTTGATGTGTGGATACTGGTTCGATAGACCCAGAAAGAGCCGGATTCAACTACATATGCCATTCACGACCAACTTCATTGATCATTTTCTTTAGGATTTTTAGAATGGTTTTGTTTATAGCCTCAACTTGATTGTTGCCCTGGGGATACTACGGGGTAGAGAATCAGTGTTGGATGTTGAATCTTTGGCATAGCTCTTTCACATCCTCATTTTTAAAGGGTGTTCCATTCTCTGAGATTAGGGTTTGAGGAACACCATAGTGATAGATGAGGTAATTCATGATAAACTTGGCAATTTTCTTCCCCATTATGTAGGTCATAGGGATGACTTCAACCCACTTGGTAAAGTACTCAGTGGCAGTTATAATAAACTTGTGGCCATTGGATGAGGTTGGAGTGATTTTTCCTATGAGGTCAAGCCCCCACTATGAGAAAGGCCAGGGTGTGATCATTGGTTGCAATTCCTGAGCTAGGGCATGGATCAGATCTCCATGTTGTTGACATTGGACACATTTTTGCACATACTGATGAGCTTCTCTTTCTATGGTTGGCCAGTAGTACCCTGTCCTCAACAATTTCTTAGCTAAAGTCATACTGCTAGAATGGGAATCACATATGCCATCATGCACTTCTATTAAAGCAGTTAAGGCTTCCTCTTGGTTAAGACATCATAGTAATGTCCCTTCGATACTTTAGCGGTAAAGGGTATCACCTAGGATCACGAATCAGGACGCCTTCTTAACAAAGGTCTTTTTAAAGTTTGAGGTGATATCAGATGGAAGGGTTCCTCTACTTAGGTAGATGAATATGTCATGATACCACAGGGATCTAGGACCAACAATGACATAGATGAATTTAGATTCAAGTATTTCAAAAGTTGGTACGAGAATTTGGTCTACCAAGAATTCACATTAGAGGACGTTGTTCGACATATCTAATAGTGATTTGATTGTTGTCATGGCATCTGCTACTCTATTGTTTATGTGAGGAATCTACTCAAAAGTTATATCTATGAAAGGTCTTGAGATTCTCTACCATCTTCTTGTAAGGAGTAAGCTTGTCATCCTTAGTTTGATAGTCGTCATTGACTTGGTTGATAACCATCTGTGAATCTCCATAGACTTTCATCTCTTGTATATGCCATTGAACTGCTATCCTTAAACTTGTGATTGGGGCTTCATACTCAACAATCTTGTTAGTGCACTGAAATGATAGCCTGTATGAATTTGTGATGTAGAGCAAGAGATAAAATTTCTATATTCTTGGAAATAATTAAGTACACAAGTGAAATTCTTCATTCTTGAGGCAATCTCAATCCATTAACCTTGAGCAACATGGACTCCAACTTACACAAATGGAATCCATTCTCTATCAAACTTGGTAAATGATTTCAACATGATTAGATTCATCCCAAAAACTCATTACAACCATCCAAAGATTAGACAACAATGATTTAAGGCCAACCATAAATAAACTATGCATAGCTTTGTTCAAACATCAAGAAAACCATGTTTCTTTGACCACTCTCCACCAAAATGAAACACACAATCTACCATAACTCATGCAAATGAATAAATAAACCTTTTTATTTTATAGGGTCTTTAGAACATGTAAAAATATAACTTTTCACCAATTTTTATCACCTTTGATGGTGGAATAAAAAAATATGAAATTTTCTTATGCTGGAAACCCTAGTTCCTAAACTGGGTAGTCTTCACCAAAATTGTCATAAATCAATCAAAACCCAATGAAAATTGATCAAACAAAGTTAAAATGAAACTATATTCACATATATAACATTTCCAATAGGTTTGAGGTCTTTATTTGATCTGTACAATTCATACCATTCTCTACAATAACCTGCAACTTCTAGAGAAAACAATCCCATATGGCTGCCAATGGTAAAATGATCATAACTTTCTCCAAACTCAATGAAAAAACACCAAACCAATTGAAAATGAAAGCTATTTCATTCCTATATCAATAAAAATCAATTTTAGGTTTGTAAAAATTCATACAAATCCGTACCATGTAAAAGAACAGGGCTGAACATTGGAAATTGCAGAAAAATTCATGTCTTCCTTCGTAAATTCTTATTCAAAACTACATTCAAACCCACCATTCAACTTGAAGGAACATTTTTATGCTTGTAAAATCAAGTTATGCTCCAACCAACCTACAAATACCATTTAACAAATTTTAACAAACTTTTAAAAAGTTGTCATTTAACAAGAAGAGTTGTTATGACAACATTTGACAACTTTTGACATCAATGACTCCAAATGATTTAGAACATATATAAAATGGCTCATTCAACCTTGAGGGGTGATGAAAATAATACCTACTCCAGATCCATGTTGGGTGAACGATCCAACAAAGTGTACATCTTCCACTGAGTTGTGAGATTGATAAGGAACACTGATTCATCAGGGAACTCAGATATCAAGGGGTTCTCTGCATAGGTGGGTGCCTCTTCCAGTTGGTTTGTGATCACTTGTACTTTGATTTCCTTGTGCTCTACATACTCTATGTCAAATTTGGTTAAGATCATCACCCATTTTTCCATTTTCCCAGTGAGAGTTGCTTTAGATAACAAGTATTTGAGTGTATCAATCTTTGCAATGAGATTGATTTGATGCGATGGCATGTGATGTCTGAATTTTTGTGAAGCAAAAACTATTTCTAGGCATTCCTTTTCAATGGGTGAATAGTTCATTTCATAGCCCACCAAGGTTATGTTGATGTAATAGTAGCCCTTTTCTTTTCGTCTTCATCATGTTGTGCCAAAAGAGCTCCAAGTGTTGTTGATGTTGCTAAGATATATAGGAACAATTCTTTATTTGGTATTAGTGGCATGAGAATTGGAGGTGTCAATAGATAGTTTTTGATCTGTTGGAAAGCTTTATCACATTTCTCATCCCACTTGTAAGTTATTCCTTTATGGAGAAGATGTGAAAAAGGGTGTATCTTGTCTAATAGTTGTGTTATGAACCTTCTGATGGACTGCAATCTTCCTTGTAATCCTCTCATCTACTTCAATGTTTGTGGTGGTTCCATGTCGAGGATGGATTTTACCTTTGTTGGGTCAATTTCTATCCCTCTTTGTGAGACGATAAAACCAAGAAGTTTCCTTGACGTAACCCCAAAGATACACTTTTTGGTGATTTTTCCACGCTATGTGGTGACTCCACACTCAACACTAGGACCTTTGATGGTGACAATAGTGATGACGCTATCATAGGAAGTGACAACATTGGAATAGGTATGTTGCACATTTGTGTAATCCGTAAATTTTCCATTGTTGTTCCCTTTGTTATGATCCGACATAGGGTTCTTTTATATCTTAAGATCCTGATTCCCAGCTAGTACTTCAACAGATATGGTGTCATTCTCTATGAAGTCTTGGATGATATTCTCGAGTCTCATGCAGTTTGTCATTTTGTGTCCTTTGATTTTGTGAAAGTCACAAAGATCGTGCTTATTGTACCAGGATGGTTTCTCTTGTGGTTCTTGGTAGTTTTCAAAGTTGGGAAGTGTTATCAGATTTGACTCTACCAACTTTTTCATGATGGTTGCAATAGGTTCAGATAATTGTGTGTACTTGTGTTTGGGATAGTTATTCTTTTTGGTGGTTCACCTTTATTGCATGTTGGTGGTGTTGATGTGATTGTTTTGAGGAGGTGTTGTTTGTTACACCATCGGTTGAATGTTAGCAACTTGATTGTTGTTTGGTCTAGGAGCACTTAGGACTACCTTAACATCTACCATACCATCATTTGTTATGTTCATGTTCTTAGCCCAAACACGAGGCTTGTCATTTGAACTAGTTGATGGGAAATTTTCTTTGTAAGATTGAGTATTTCCTTGTGAGATTAGATCTCTCTCGATGTTAAGGGCTCTAGGGACAATCTCATCATAAGATGTGATGCATTGTATTTTCAAGTGGAAGGATAGATCTGGATTTAGATTTGTTATGATGAGTCCCACTTGTTGTTCATCTGGAAGAGGCCACTTGCTCTTACTAGCTCTTTGTATCCATTGTTGTAAGAAATTAGCGAAAGTTTCTCCTTTATTTTGTCTAAGAGTGTATAATTCTTCTAGACTTACATCCATGTCAAGATTAAAGGAGAAGTGATCAATGAATTTATCAGTAATTTCTTGGAAAGTTTTGATGTCGGGAGGTAGATGAGAAAACCAATCCATAGTAGGTCTTGTTAAGCTTTAAGGGAAGAGGCACATTAAAAAATAATCATTGTAAGCTACCTCCATACACACGAAGCTAAATTATTTGACATGGTCCACATGACTTCCTCTCCCTTTGTATTTATCGAATTTGGGGATTTCAAAGCCAAGAGGGAATGGTACCATTGCGATATTTTGATCGAATGGATAGGGACATAGATTTTGTGTATGGGGCTTCTTTGTCTTTCCCATTTGAAGATCCTACATTTCTTGTGATAGTGCCTTAAATTGTGATGCTAGATCCTCTTGTGGTTTCGGTGGAGGAACATATGGTGGGATGACAAATGAGTTGTAGGCAGGATTTTGATATGATAAGGTGTTGTATGGGGTGTATGGTGGGGTGAGATTCTGTGATGGTGATTGCAGTGTTAATGTATATGTTCCTAACACATTTAACGAATAATGTTCTATTGAGGATTATAGTAGGAACTTGGTTGTTGTTGTTGTTGAGCATACTGCTGAGCTAGTGAGGCTTGCTATTGTTATTGTTCCATGAGGGCTTATTGTTGGGATTATTGTTGTTGTTGTGCCACGAGGGCTTGTTGTTGGGCCTATTGTTGTTGTTGTAATGATAAATTTGCTTGATGAGCTTGATGTTGTTATTGGGCTAAGGCTACTTGTTGTGTCACTAAAGCTACTTGCTATTGTTGTTGTTGTTATGTTGCTAGGGCTGTTTGTTGTTGTTGTTGTTGTTGTTGTTGTGCTGCTAAGGCTAATTTTTGTTATTATTGTTGGGCTATTAGAGATGCTTGTTGTTGTTGTTGGATGGCTTGTTGATAAGCTTGTTGTGCTTGTTGTAAAGCTAGGGCATTCACTTGCAATGTAGGATTAGGTGGTTGTTGGGATAAATGAGATAGTTTGTGAGTGTTGATGTTTTGAGTGGATAGCGAATTGTTGATGAGAGGTGGAGGGTTCCATTGGTTTAACATCCCTCGTAAGATGGTAGATGGAAGTGGAGGAATGTAAGTTTGAGGTCCCAATTGATTTTGCATGGTAAAGGGGATAGTGGGGAATGATGAGGATGATGCCATTAAATTTTGTGATGGTAATGACATATTAGGACCTTGAGTCCATTGATTAAAAAGATTCTCTTGTCCCATGTCTTGAGGATTTCCTTGTGCGAGAGATGTAAACATGGTATTACCTGGGTTGATGGGATTTGTGACCAAGGGATGGCTTTGAGATGGGTTAATAATGGATGGGATGGATGTGCTTTATGAAGCCAATGGTATGGATAAACCAATTGGAGGATGGGGTAGAGATGTCCCTATTGGTGTTAAGGGATGACTCTGTGGTATTGTATTGATATGCCCTTGTGTGTTGTTTTTAGATACTTGGTCTATACTGCTTTGTGTGATGGTGGGCATACTTGTGGTACTCATGTGTATGGATGAAGAGGGATGTCCTCGATATGTTGAAGTGATTATGGAGTAATGGAGTTCAGTGGGTTTATATAGTTGTTTGGGATCTTCAGGAATAGGAGAAGCATGAAAGGTAGGTGTCCAAGTGGTTGTTTGGGATGGAGAATTGGTTTCAAGAGTTCCCACGAGTGTACTGATTTCAAATGGGAGAGTTAGACCAAAGTCTTGGGCAAGACTAGTTGCAAGACTAGGAGTGGATGTTTGATTTGGCCCTAGTGATGGAGTTGTGAAGCTTTGTGTCAAGTTTTGTGCAACAAATGATGGGGAAATAGGAGCTACATTTTCAAAGGCTTGATGTTCCATGATTTCCTCCCTAGTAAGTTAAAATGGATTGTTCGTGATGTCCTCTATCTCATATGGTCCTAATGGAGATGAAGGTTGTTGTGATGGGGTAACTTGACTTCTCGAATCAAATTCTAAAGGATTTGGATCACTTGAGGTAAATGTGACTTTGGTTTTCTCCATGATTCTCTCGTGTTGTGATCTTGTTTTTACCATAAATTTTATGTCACCTTTGGGAGAGTTGTGTTGAGATTTGTAATGTTTGAACTCTCTAGTTGACTCAAATCTAGGTAAAAGGGACACTTTAAGCCTTTTCAGAGCAATGATGATAATGGGGGATGAAAAGGTGGATGATATGGCAAGTGATCTTTGCAAACATTTTGGGACAACACTTTTGACTTGAGTTTGATGTTTTGATGTTAGGATAAAGGATGTTTATGAACTTGGAAATCTTTAGGGTAGACTTGTGACCTTTAAGATAAACTAGTTCAAAGATGATAACTAACTTAACCAAATGCATGTAAAAGGATTCATTTCACATATAAAATAACCAAGTTAGGGTTTTGAGTTGATTGATGTTTAAGTCAAAAAGTGTTGGTGTATTCAATTTTTTTGCAAATTTTGGTGAAGTGAAGGATGAAATTTGATGGAGATGTGGATGAAGTGTTTGACCCAATGTTGACTTAAAATGAACCTTTTTTTTCCAAGACCAAGGTAGTGAGAATGATGCTAGACCTCTAAAGTTTTCAAATTATAAAGAGTAATGTTGGCCTAAATGAGAGGATAGATGCAGTTATGTAAATCTGTTTGGTTCCTCCTAGATCGAGCATAATAGTTTTTTAACAAGAGGTTACGATTGTGATAAAGTATTAAGGCCCACTTCCTACCATACTTGGAATTACGATACCTATGTCTATAATGGTGATTAGTAGATCTTCCCCTATGGATTTTGATTGTGTGATAGATCATTTAGAGGAGTTCAGGACCATGAAAAAGACTTGGGTTTTGACTCATAAAGAACATGTACATGTGTGGATGTTTCCTTAATGTGCATGTTCATAAAAGTTTGCTAACAACTTGCTTTTGTTGAGGTGGAGTGATAAAATGTGGTTTTGGATTGCCTTTGAACTAAGATGCCTAAGTTTGAAATGACGACCTGTAGACCTCCTTTTGGGGATTCTAATTTTTCATGAGATCATTTTAAAAAGTCTAAGTTTATGGAAGAAAATAGGATATTTATTGCCATGTGGGTGGTGGTAATATGGGCCTTCCAGCCTCAATATTAGCTTGTTCCTCTTCTTCTTCTAAGATGTTTGTAACATTTCTCCATTAGGTAGGTGTTTCTTTGGTTTCAAAAGTGAAGTTTCTCAAACTACTAATGATATTAGTTTGTTCTCCGTTAATGAGTTTAGAGTTTGGTTGAATGATAGCACCTTCAAGATTAGGTTGTTTAACGGGAGAAATTAGTCTCGAAATAGTCATGTGGGGTTCAATTGTGTCAATTTACCTTGCTTAAGTGAATTTATTTTACCACAAACACTTGTCTTGATTATGTTTTCAAACTAAATGTTTATGTCAAAAACATCATAACTTTCACAATGTCCATTTCGTGAGAATCATGAGATTGAAGCCATAATTTCCTATGTTGTCTTTGGAAAATATGGATTGAGATATAAGTCAAGATATTTAGAAATATCTAAGGATAGAAACCCTTAGGATAAGTAGTAATATCAAGGCTAATTCAAGAGGTATCCATACTTAAGCCAAAGTGTTTGAAATTTTGAGGAAGCTAGTGAATGTTTGTTTTTGTAATGTTTTGAAACCAAGCAATGTATTAAATTGACTCATAATCATTTACAATCCTAGGATGAAATGGCCATACTTGTTGAGTCCCCACTTGGATTTCTCCAAACACTAAGACATTGCAAACAATTAGAGATTTGGTGACATTGGCTCCCCTCCACAACGCACACTTCTTAGGACCACCAAATCTCAAAATCTTGAAGATCCTAAGATCCTAAGGATTTTTCTATTTCAACAATGAATAGTACAAATGTGGGGCAACTTCAAAATGACCGTTCTTGCACCAACAAGTATTAAGGATTTTGGATTCTCAACAATGGTTTGTAATAAGGGTTTTCAGTTCAAGGAATACTATGATAAACTCTCTTGAGAGGTCTCCCAACCCTTAGAACAAGGTCTTTTAGCATCATAAAGTTACTAGGGGAGAGCTATCACATACCACTTCCAGTTGATCACAATTTTCATCGCAACCACACATTTATATAGCGGTTCAGAAGAGCTTGGCTTTAGCCCATTACTGCTTGGATCATTCCCTCCTTTCAAAGTGGGGAGGCATGCCCTCTAAAGATAAACAATAGCAAGGAAGTACATTTGTAGTTCGATCATCTCAATTTGTATGAAACAAGAGAGAACACACACCATGCCTTTTCCCTACACTCGTAAGGGGTTCATTTGTTATCTAAAATGAAAAATGTAGGTGATTTTGCAAAGTGTTGAGGAATGTTTTTGTTTCTCAAGATCACTGAGTGACACGAGAGAATTGCATACACATCCAATAACAAAATTGTAAATCAAAACATAGCAAACACTCATAAATTTTAACACCTCAAAGAAATGATGAGTTTGTTTTAAGCACCAAATGAAATGTTAAGTTGCCTTGTTCAATTTTAAACCCAAAAAAAAATGATGAGATGAGGGTTCAATTTAAGTCCTGTTTGAGTGTTCGTTTCAAACCTAAATGAAATTTAGTGAGTCCTAGAGCATAAGTAAAAAGCATAAGAACTTGTATTATAATTTCCCCAAAGCATTAAGCGCTTGTTACAATCGTAAAATCTTAAAAAGAGAATGCTTTCTTCACTTTAGCTTTGTATCGTCCAACCTACAAAACCCTATTAGTATAACAACTAGAACAATGTTAGAAGTACGCTAGTGTTTTGATAAATAAAAAAAATCAAAGCACATGTTGAAAAAATGATTGTTAGACTTCTTACCCAAATTGGGCGTCGCTATTTGTGATAGCGTTGCTCTGGTGAATAAGGCTGTCACTATGCAGAAAGAACAAAGAGCATGATAGCGTCACAATTTGGTCGGGCACCGCCATTTGAAAATATTTAATACCTCGATAAAGTATTAACATCACCATTTATTTAATTAACATCGGTGCATTTAATTGGTGTCACAGTTTGAAATGAAGATAACGTTGCTTTATGGCAACACCCAACAAAGTGTGTCGCTAAAATTGATTTGGGTGTCACTATTTCCTACAAAAAGCAAAACGAATGAAATTTGAGATAGAAATTGGTTAAATTATTGGCTTGCCCTCCTTCTAGTGCTAGAATGCTGACCGAGGCTACTAGTGTGGGAAAATCATGCTTGTTTCATGATGAATCAAAACATAACCTAGCCAATAATACTCAATCTTAAAATAAGATCATTCAAATTAAAGATAAACTAAACATTTATTGAAATGAAACATTCTAAATATAAAAACATGTAAATGTCTATTCTACCCCATTTGAAACTTACCCTATTTTGGAATTGGTGTCATGTTGATGTGGAACAACGACCCTTTCCCAATCCCATGACTAGTGAGCTTGTTTCAATCGATTCTATTGAAGAGATTCGATGAAACCATTGTGATAAATGGATGAAAACATGATTTATGCTAAATTGAACATGATGCAAGCCAAATTAACATGATTTTATGCTAAAATTGATCTAAATATGCAATTGCTAAGCTAATATGAGCTAATTCTAAGTTAAGAGATTCAAACCCTAATTTATAAACAAGCTAAGATGGATGCATGGAAGCCATTAATGGAAGCTTAAAGCTAATATGCAACTAAAAATGAACTAAAATATGCTAAATGTGAGTAAAGTATGAGTGTGAGTGTGAGTGATTTCAACAACATAAGTTTGCAATTGAAGGATGGATTCATTTGTCTCCAAATAGTGCTTTATTTATAGGAAAGCAAATGAGAAATGAAGGGTTGAGATCAAAAAGGTTAATCAACGGTCAAGAATGGAGGAAATAGGATGCATGGATCATGGATTCTCATCAACGGGTGAGAATGCAAGATTCAAGACTTAATCAAGGGCTCTCATTCCTTCCAAACAAGCACACTTTTGACCTATTTAAGAGGTCAAAAGTTAACTTGTTCAAAAGGTTTCAAATTTAGCTTACTTAAGAAGCCAAGTGAGAATATTCCCTTTTTCAAGTGATTGGAGGAGAAAGAATATTCTTGGAATATTCATATAGGTGAGGAAAAAGGTTATTTAGTTAATTAAAACTAAATTAAATTGTGCAAAGGGGGAATATCCTTACAAGTGGGAGGAATTGGATTAATTAGATAATTTTTAATTAAACAAGGTTTAATCATACAATTAAGGGATTAAAGTGATATTCATTAAATTAAATGATTTAATGAATGGGGAAAAGGTGAAATGACATTTAATTAAACAACTCAGGGTTGTTTAATTAAACAAGAGGACGTAGGGAATTAAATTAAATACATTGATTTATTTAACTTAATGAGATGAAATGTTAGCATGAAAGGAGGTGCATTAACCCAATTTGATGAATTAGGTTAATAGATGAAAATGTTACAATTAATTAAATAGCTAGGTTGATTTAATTAATTAAGCGAAAAAAAGATGGGTTTCAAGAGGAAATGATGTTAGTATACCTGATTCGAGTGTATGATATGACTCAGGACATTTTTTAGTGTCTACATATTGTATATTATATTATATACTCTATGGTATTGAGGTTTAGAAGAGGTTGATTCCTTCATGTTCGGTATTGGAATATCATCAAGTTGGTTATGCACACAAGTTTGTTTCATCATACTTTTGATCTAGAAAGTATTCTCCTCTCAATTTGATGTGCAAGGGAGACCATGGAAAAAATTGGGATGATAGGTGCTTGCTTCCTTGTCTAACATGCTAAAAAAATGTATGGTATATATTAGGGTTTCAAAACTAAGCGTGTTTATGTCATTGACATCAGAGTTTGCAATGGTCCAATCATTAGTTGTGAGGCATTGATGTTTTTATGGGATGTCTAATATCATCGAGACATCAAGGATTTAAATACTCCCATCTTGTGGCTGGTCATAAAAATTAAGGCCTGATGGACTGATATAATTCCGATAACCTAACATCATGAGTGAGTTGCTTTGCATGTCAGGGTTTTGGGATGGCCCGTCCTCTCACCCCGGGCTTTGTTGGTGACTCCATTAAAGAAAAGATCTAGAATATTCATTTTTGTAGATGATAGCAACCCACAACATTCATGTGGATTTGAATATTCTATCAAGGAATTTACCTTTTGTGGCTTGGTACACAAGTGGTCCATTACAACAAGGTTGTTAGATTCTTGAATCAATATTGAAGGCATTACCTAATTTTCATGGAGATGGCTCTATTTTTCCTATGGATCAAATCCAAGATATTGCTCAAAACATTGCCATCTAGTTTGATACCAAGTTGGGATCAACTCAATGATCTACTTTACGATCACTTCAAAGAGAGTATGGATAATAGCTCACTTGTTTAAAGTATTATCACAATCAAGAGACACCCTACAAAATGCACACATTATTTGATAAGGTATGGAGAATATTTTTGCTTAATGTGTTGAAGTTTCATTTTCTTTTAGTTTATAGATATTGTATCATTATTTTCTTGTTGCATCTTTGGATTTTCCAATCCTAGGATGCATATATTCTTCCAATCCTTAGATGCATATATACATGAATGATTTTATATTACACAATGCAAATTAGTGTGAACTATTAAACATGACTCATATGCATGCACAACAACTTTTTTGAAATCAATCTTGTGTGCAAGCTATATTTTAATGACTTATATATAGGTTTCTTACCTCTTTATGATGATGCATCTAGTCATGATTGTCTAATTTATTACCTTACAATGACAATATCTTCATTATGATCTCCCTTCCTATCAATCATTGCCTTCACGTTTTTCATTATAGACAAATAATAGGAAACCTAATATCACTATGGACAAGTTCCATCTTTAGATTGTTGACACAAAAAAATTGATCAAAATTCAATCTCTCCCCTCTCTATCTCTTTTTCACTTTATATCTCTTATTTATGTCTCCCGCTCCATCTCTCTCAATGCCTCTTTCTCTCTCTCTCTCTCTACTTTTCTCTATATATCTCTTTTTTCTCCCCCCCTCTCTCTCTTTTTCTTTTCTCTTTCTCTCTTTTTCTCTATATCTCTTTTCTCTATGTCTCTAATGCTTTAACTCTCTATAATTCCCTTTTTATGTTGTATGGATTTTAATAATGACAAACCAAATAAAATCAAATCAAATTAATGAGTTAGATCTACTTTCATGTTGCACCAACAATTTGAAGATGCCACATTTCTATCTAGAGAAACATTGAGTGTAAAAAATCATTTACATAATAGCTTGGAAATTGAAATTAAAGACCTAACAATGAGACTATTCATAGAATTCTAAGGGTTTAACATACATTTATCTAAAGTTAATACATGTATTCCCTCCTCTTAAACTTATAAGCTATAGTAACAAAAGTTTGCATAGAAGAAACACACAACTATTAAGAGAGACAAATAAAGAAATAGAGGGATAGGGAACTAGTAATTTTATATTTATATTTAATAATTTGCATCAGAGAGCAAAAGAGAGAGGACAAATAAAGAGATATAAAGGGGGAGATAATTATATATAAATATAGGTAGAGAGATAGAGCATTAGAGAGAACTATAAGACATAAAAAGGGAAAGAGAAACCAAAAGAGGTAGAGAGATTGAGGGATAAAGAGTGGGAGAGAGTGAGATAAATTATCAAATTCATTTTAAAATTCTATTATAATTAAATATGATTTCATATTATATTCGACAAATTATTACATATAATATATACATTTTTACAATACGAAATAAATTAACATATACATAATCTAATAGCTTTTTTGACTAAGAGGGGATAAATATGACCTAAAGAGAGGAACAAAGAAATGGATAGAGAAAAAGGGGAGAGAGAAAAGGGATAGAAAGAGATAGAGGAAGATAAATATACAGAGAAATACAACAAAGAGAGGAAGAGAGAGATTGAGTCTGCACTTCTCCTCTCTCCTCTCTCTATTTATTTGCCTCCCTCTATCTATTTATATATATCTATTTGCCTCTCTCTCTCTCTCACTCAAATACACACATTCCCTACGTCTCCCTCCTTATCTCCATCTCTATATCTATCTATCTTTCCCCTCTCCATCTCTCTCCCCCCCTCTCTAATACTTGTCTATGTCTTTATTTATCTCTATTACTTCTTATCTCTCTCTCTCTATATATATATCCCTCTCTCCATATCCTTCTCCATTTCCATCTCCATCTCTATCTTCCTTGCTATCTCTATCCCCTATTTCTACCTCCTTACCCCCTCTATCTCTCCCTATTTCTATCCTTGTTTCTCCCTATCTCTCCCTATATGAGACTATTGCAAATATAATATGAACTTATTGATAATGGAGCCCAATTATCTTGCTCATTCAAGGTTTTATTTCAGTTTTGTTTCAATCCTTGTAAATGAATAGATAGTTGATTTCAAGATATCACTTCTCCATTTGAGACTTTTTTTGGTACAAACAACATCATTTGTTAAGTGACCTACCTCATGTACTACACAAACTTAATCAACTAATAGACCACAAAAATTCTCATTGACCTTCCACACCTCTTGGGCATACCCATTGCACAATTGACAGTTAACTACTAGCTATTGCACCTAGTGTGCAATGGGTACGCCGAAGAGGTGTGTAAGGTCAATTAGGCAATTTCTTGTTCTAATTTTTGCATACATTTGTGTAGTAAATGAGATCAATTGCTAAAACCTTTGAATCAGGAATATAATCAAATGTTGGACTCCCAAAAAATACAACAATCAAGCTTGAAGCAAAATAGTTTTAACTGAAATTTTTAGAAAATAGGAAAATACAAAAGGATTAATGCCAACAACATGACTATTGAAAGTGATTAATGCTAGGGACAATGTTCCAAATCTCGGGACAGTAAAATTAGATTCTAGATTATGCTAAAGAAAACTAAGGTTCCATTAGAAAGAGGTCGGGTACATATGAATGTCATACAAGTATCAAATAATAAATCATTATATTCATACCATATGCCCATGCATAATGATTTGGGTCCAAATTCCCTCATATATAAGTGGATGAGAGAAATTTAAATAGTCCTTGAAACTCTTTGACATAACAAATTGGTCTTTTCTGTCACGACCCCTCTTCGCTATGTCAGTTAATTGTGATGTTGATCTAATTATTTATATAAATAAGATGCTTTCATTAACTCATACGTTATTTCACATGTTTTAGGCATGTGCATACTCACAAGTAAATGCTCATAAATTGAATACCTATCAACTTATAAATCAGAAGTTTCTAAAGTCAAGAAAACCACCTACTCTGAACTACTGCGCATGAAAAGAATTTAACATGTGCCAAAGCACGCTAAGCCAGCCGCCCAACGCCAAATTCACTGCCGAATTCACTGACTTTGTATCATTCACGTGGGTTGTGAATCAACTGCCACAATAAATTGCAGGTCTAACTCACATTCTACAGTTGACAATGAATTTAATGCGTTATATCTATAAAACAAGGGAATGAACTTATGTTTTGGGGGGAGCAAGAGAACATTCTGTGGGAGACTCGATGCTTGATTTCAGACTTCAGCAAGGAGAGCCAACCTGGGCGCATTGATCACTTAGATCTCTTCCAAGAATCAGCGCACACAAGTAGGTTAAAGTCAAAGTACGCAGTTTTGATCTTAGGCAAATTCATAATCATATTCTTATGCGTTGTTTGGATGTGCTCATGTCTGTTGATATTTTTGTAAAGAAGTTTTAGTTGATAATACTTTTCAATTTTCTGGGCTCTTTCTTGGATATGGTATTTGAAGATCTCTTTGAAGAAGAAATTTTCAATTTTGGAAACAACAGTTGGTAGGGTTGTAGTCTTTCTCAACATTTTGCTATATTGTTGGCTTAAAAGGTAGCCTCTTTGTAGTTTTGTAGTTAAATTCTTCCTAGAAGGCTCATCATCTGCTTTTGCCAAAGACTGTGTTCTAATTACCTAGGAATTTCGCTCCTCAGTAAATGTTGTAGGAAATTTGGATTTGATCTTAAAGATTGTCCATTGGGATTTTTCTGTTGCTACCTAACTTTTCCTTCGATGAATGTCTGTGGTTTTGCAATCCTGATTTGTCATTTTTGAGTGATATGGGAGAATTTGCTGCAGTTTAAGCATTCAATGTTTTTGTGAGGCAAATTTCCTTTATTACAGTGGTGTCTTCCATTACCATTTACTGCCCTCAAATATGACTTTTCTATCATGTGGTTCATCCTCCATTTAAATATGTATTTCAATCTAGAATATGCTACCTTATATTGTTTGATATCCGACCCATGGTGATAGAGTAGGGTTCGACATACTTAAAATTTAATATTATATATATATTTATCAATCATGCATACTTTCTCTTTTTGAAAATTTGGTGTAAGACATGCCTTTATGGTTCCAATTATCTCTATTACCTCAATTACTTTCTTTAGGAGATATATATATGTATTTGGTTACAATCTTTTGTTTAATGCCATTTCATAAATGAGGGTAAAATTTAAATATTTGGGTTAAGTGACATTCAAGGTCTATGTACCGAAAAGATAAGGCCATGTAAATATGGTTACTCTAACATGTTAGATGAATGAACGGACCTTGTTGCTTTTCTTACTGAAATTTGAATTGGTGTATATAAATGGGCATCGATCTAAGATATTAATAACCATCCTTAATTTTTATTTCATAATAATTGAATGTTGATTTGGTATTTATATATATACATATTTCCTTATACAATCTAATCCGTTTAGGGAGTCTTACCAAACACTTGGCATTTGTAAATTATCTCTAGTATGGTTAGAAATTTGCAATATAATCAAATTAAAGATATTGTTAGCCTGAAACCACGTATTAACATTGATAAAATTATCTTGATATATTGAAGCATTCAAGTTCTCCTTTATTCTAGTTGGTCTAGGACCTTTAATTTAAATACAAAGAACAATGAAACCCCTTCTACACAAAGGTAGTTCTTCTATAAGAAATAGACAACATAAGTACTCCTAGTTAGTGTTGAATAATTACCTTATTACATTCCATAATATAGTCATTGGAATTTTCACATCCTAATGCTAAATAAACCATCTAGAAGATAGAAATATAAGTGGAATAATAGGACTCTAATCCTTGAAATGATTCTTGAAGATATTTTAACTCTAGGTAAAAGTGATTTCTTGTATACTTTTGATAACGAAAGTAGTGAACAGTATATGTTATGAAATTTCTCAAAAATAATGCATGTCTTTAATTTAAGTACTCACTTAATTACGTTGCATGGGAATTTCTTTTACGAGTGATAAATGGTTAAATAATTTAAGTTACTAAGATTAGAACTTATTATAAATTCTTGACCAATGCTTGTTGATTTATTAAATCATCATGGGTTTCCTTTTATGAATATTGTTAAAAGTTACCGTGTCTTATGAACTTCTTTTCCTAATCAATATTAAGTATGTTAGATATATATTTGGAAACTAATCAAAGAAGGAAAAACAAAACCAGCAGCGTTCGGTATTAACGATGCCTCTGGCTCACGTTTACGGGTAAAGCCGTCGTGCTTGAGCTACTGCATCTATAGCCTAACACAGCTGCAATAACGGCGTCTGTGGCATCGTCCCTATAAATCGCCGGGGAGAAATAAGGGACATGAGTTGTTTAAAATCCAAAGGGAGGGAAATCCCCTTTGGATCGATAATCTAAAAAGATAAAACAAAAATGAATCAAATCCGCTAGTGACAACCTAGAAAATTGTAACTTAGGAATTTTTCAGTGGTGCAAATGTAATTCTAACTCAAAGATAAAATCATGTGGATAAATCATTAGGGAATCATTTAAACGGGTCAAGGGAGACGAACTTCATTAGGGAGTAAGGTTAGATGAATGTTAATAGGTAAACAATGAATGGTCAAGGCGATCGTTTATTATCCATGCTTACCATCGTGGGTAGCAGCCGCAGAGGAACTGTCTAGGGGAAATAAAAACCCTAGAAAGGGTTGCATACCCGCTTTATAACAGTTCACATAAACATAGCCTAGAAAACAGAACTACATATTTTACGCCTTGATCCCGTTTGGAAGCAGGGTATGTAGGCAGTCTGGGAAGCGAAGGATGCCCCCAGTACTCAGGCGTTCGGGAATGGGGTTCAGGGTTGGAGAGATCACATAGCTAGGTATAAGAGATAATCAACTAAGATACATACAACTATACTCGGAAGAATCCCGTATGGATTGCTTGATACCCCGGGGCCATTAGGCTAAATTCCGAGGCGGGTTTCAAGTTTAGAATTACAATTTACATACCCCTGAGGATGACGACCTCGGTACACTTTTGGAAGAAAGTGTGGTCATCAGGGAAGCAACTCAGGATCCGGATGATCCCGATGAGTTCAAGACTCTGGCCAGAGCACATACCTATCAGATGATAGATGCCTGCCTCGTTTAGGTGGATGCCTATTCCGATTATATGAATAGATGTATTCCTATTCCATATGAATAGATGAAGTGAATTTCCTGTTCCGTATGAACAGATGATATATCTATCCCGTATGGATAGAAGTTCCCGAGTATACTTGTGAATGAATACTTGAAAAAAAAATAGAGTGGTATTTCAGTTAAAAATTAATTGGGTCTTTACATTTTCCCTTGCATGTCTTGTTGAACTACTACCATTGAGAATGATTTAAATGTGAACAACACAATTAACCAAGACAGTATCTTACAGGAATCTATATATTATCTTAGTATTGGATAATAATATTTTCCCTATTTTGAATATAAATGTATGAAGCAGTATCTTATTTTTAATGAATGTGATAATATGAAAATGATAATAAAAAATTCACTAGATATAGAAAATGAGCTTCTTAATTTTTATTTTATAAGATTGAATAAGGACATTCGTATATGGTGAATACAATAATTTACCTTGCTATCACATTTAATGAATTGTATATTACAAATTGTATAGTTAGCAAGGGTTATGGTGGATTTGATTTTGGAAGAGATTTAACAATTCTATTTATTTTAGATTTATTTTTGAAAATTACATTTAAGCTTTTGATATCATTTAATTTTTAAATAAATCTTTGTATTTTAGATGGTGGATTTGATTTTGGAAGAGATTTAACAATTCTATTTATTTTAGATTTATTTTTGAAAATTACATTTAAGCTTTTTATATCATTTAAATTTTAAATAGAACATGATTGAAACAACATCTAATGTGTTATTAAAGCCATATCTTATGGAATATTTTGGAACAAATATACAAGATTGCTTCTTTAATAGTGTCATTGTTTGTTTCAATTATTGAATAACATAGTTGAATTTTAATTTATTTCTTCTTATTATTAAATATATTATAATTAATTATAACCTTAATATTTATTTAATTAAAAAATCTATATAGTTATTATTTTACTAACTAAAATACATTTAAATTAATTTCACCATTAAAACATCAAAATATTATTTTTAAAAATATTATATTATAAATAAATAAAATTAAAATAGACATTTATTTATATATATGAAAACAACAAAATTTTATAATATATATTATTTTTAAAAGAATATTTATTATATTTTGAAAAATAAAAAGATTACATATATAAATATAGAAACTTTATATATAAAAGAAGTTTTTATATAGCACGGAGAGAGGCAAAGACTCGCCCAGGAAAATACAGAAAACTCCTGCGGTTGTCTGAAGTGCCCATAGGACCCACAACCTTCCCCACATGCACAACCGACCGGCTGTCACGTCTGACAAAATCCCTCCGCACGGACACATAAAAAAATTCCCAAGCCTCGCCGAAACCGCTGCAGCTCGCCAAATTGGAGGAAGAATTTGGAGGAGCGGAGACCAATCAAGGCGGGGAAAGCAGTTAAAAAGCGGCTAGAAACAGCCGAAAAATTGGCGAAAAATGATGACCCTTTTTTTTTTTTCTGACAAAACAAATATCTTATTTATGAAGGCACAGATTTACCTCTAACGAAGGTGGGTACGGGTAGGTGTAAATAAAACTATCATCTGAAGCATGTAAATAGCGGCCTAATAAAATGGTGGAGCGAAAAAGAATAAGGCCGCGAAAAATAGCCGAAAAAATGACGAAATATATGCACGACCGAGATCGATTTAAGAACCTTGCCGGGTCTCTCGGGGATTGTGAGCCATTGATGAGAAAAGTGAGCTTCGAAAGCTCAATGAGGGACACGCCTTCGGCGTAAAAATATAGACCCTGGGCTGGGTCGCAGGAACACCCTGTACTATAAAAAAAAAGTTTAAAAAAAAAAAAAAAAAACTAAAATATGAAATATAGACGATACGATAAACCTCGCCCAAACCGCCACACAACTAAAATCGTGTCACAGACAGGATTCCACTCGCCATCGTTGTAATTGGTGGGACAATCTCATGCACTGCAACATTTTTCCGTTAACCCTAACGCTGGCGTGATTTTCAACTAAGCCATCTTGCTCCTCATAAGTCTGCCGTACTAACCTACCATTCAACAAAAACATTATTTGCGCTTTCGAACCCGCAACCTACCAGTCCACCACTTAATTTATCGTCAGTTCTTTAAAACCCATATCCCTCATTATGCACATCGTTGGACGTGCTGTGCTGGGGGTTTCTTCGCTCTCGAACTTTTCGTAATTTGCCGCCGGAAAAATTATCCACGTTTTCATAATCTCGGGGCTGTAATTTATTTCTGTTTTTGGTCGAGTTCATAAATTCTGGGCCTTTGGCGAATAATATGGAACATATGTTAGTTGATTAGTTTTGTTTTGATCGGAAATCACCTTCAGCGAAATGCCTCAATTTTCGCCCGTTGATGGGTTTAGCCAAGGTGCGAAATTTGTAAATAAATTCTTACTTGCTCATTTGTAAACTTATAAAATGACGATGGAACATTTCTGTCTGTAAAGCTTTGAGATGCAATTCTTTCCACTGCTAGAATGTATCCACTAGCTTTTTTCTTTTTGGTAAGACATAATAAAAACCGTAGCCAATTCTATCTACTTGTCAGTGTGAATTAGGTCTGGTTTGCTTATCTTGAAAATATTCTTTACAGGTTTGTATTTAATCTTATTGATTGTTGTTGTGATAAATTAATGCCAAATTAATTTCTATCTGGTAGTCGAACTTACATTTTTATCTTCGGTTTAAGAGTCGTACTTTTTTTGATTTGATATTTCTTCTGCGGTAGACGACGCAAAGCTTTCCGGTCTCCTCATGGAGTCTTCCATGAGAAAGGATAACAAGCCAATGGCTGCCTTTCAAATATTGCTTACTAAATAAATATATAAATAAAATTTAATTTAATTTGATTTGTTTTTATGTTATATGGTTTAAGAGGATGACCTTATGCATTTTATTCTTTTAAGATTTCAGAGGGTTTTTCAAATTTTAAGGAAAATTCTATAATATAGAAAATTTTCAATAGAACATTTAAGAGGGGTTGAAACTATACAGTCATTATTTATCTACAGTTTTAAATAAATTGTATATTTTAGCTTTTATATATTCTATTTTTTGAATTTCAATCATAATGTTTTAATCGCTTGAAATAAAGCAGAAAAAAATCACGCCCCTAAAAAGTCTCCTAAATTTTTTGAGGAATGCCTATTGAATTTATTTTAGCAGCAATTGCATGAAACCCTGCTGTAAGCTAGGTTATGATATTCCCAGTGTTCTCCTTAGGAGTGTTATAAAATTTGCCAAGAATTGCAGAACTTGCGATTATTCACGATTTGTAGAGGGTGTTGAGTAACTCGCTCATTTATTTGGGGACAAGTTTTTGCGAGTTACAAGTTAAAATTTGCAGTAACCATAAACATTCGGTGAATCCATGCTGGAAACTTTACTAACACCAAATTTCTGTCATGCTAATAAATTTAAATATTTTTTCAATTTGTCAAATTTGACCAAGTATTTGCGAGTCGCAGATTCCAAATCAAAATCGAAGTACTGGGAAGCAGTGAGTTTTAAGACTATGCTCCTTACCATTACACAACTTATAAGTTTTTGAAGTATATGTGTAACAGTGGTTTAATGCAGGGTTTTCTATTATATATAATTTTGATGTAGAAGAGGAATGAATAGGATTTCAATTTAATTAATAATTTAATGGATAATATATTAAATTATTAAAAGTAAAATGTGGTAAAGTTAAAAGTAAATAGTTACAAAAATTTTAATTTGTATTTTAATTTTTTTTTCAAAGATAAGGTATCAATTGTAAAAAAGATGTGAAACTTTATTCAATGATATATTTTACATTATAAAAATTTGTAGCAAATTTTAAAATAGATATGAATTCAGAACTTTTTTGATTTATATATTTTTTTAATAAAATAAAATTATAATAAAATAAATAATTATCTGAACTGTCAAGAACTAAATTTTTAAATGACTATTTAAATATATTTAAAAACTTCCCATAACTTAAATGTTAAAAGTTCATGACGAATGTTCTCCATTAAATCATGACAAGTTTTTCCCACATGAAACTCGTTAAAACATAAGATTTTAGTTTATGGACCTTTGGCTATTTTGATATAGTTTTCATTTAATGCTTTCGGGCTCTTCAAAGTATTTTGATGGGATGTAATTACCTAAAGCGGAGATGAATGACTTCTACAGAAAATGCCAGTTTTCCTCATCTATTCTACAGTTTTGAACTACAAGCGCCTGAAAAGAAAGTGCAACCCTCATAAGGTGGCCATCTTGATAGGGAGTTTTCCATCTTAAGTGAAGGTGTTTGTTTTGTGCATTGACTGTCACTTGTGTTTTTTAAAAGTGAAATAGAGTATAAGAACTTTTAATAAGTATTTTTTTATCGAGGAGGTTTATGATCTATTTTAATGGTTTTATGGGATAAAAAAAAATTGTTATGTGATAAATTAGAATCTTATTAAAAAATTAAGAGCCTCTACATTTTAATTCTCAAATTTTCTTTGGGTGTTTTTGGGACAGGGCTAGAGATTTCTTCTACTAGCTAAAGAGATTTCTTTGCCACATGTCATCTTTGTAAATTTTTATGGGGTGTCTTTGAGATGGGTTGGAAATTTGTCCCATGAGCTCAGGAGATTTTTTTGGCACGTATCATACGTCTACAATTTTTAACATTAATTATTGTAAAAA
>VDFB02000008.1:348569302-348714218 GCA_007258455.2 Sequoia sempervirens | reverse complement strand
GGGTCATTTTTTACAAGTTTTCCTTCCTCATTCAAATTGTAAACCACTTTTGTGGGTTTACCCAACACATTCCTTATTATATTTGAAAGGTCATGATATGAAGTACAAAACAATTATAAAAAAATTATAAAGAAAATGGCTTTTGATTTGAATTTTATAAGTTATTGTTGAGATTGGGGTATGTAGATTGAAATACCCATGACTATTCTAGGGTTACTATTTTTTAGAGTCATGTACAATTTCCAATAAAATCATTTAAGCAAGTAATCTGATGGTCAATTAAATATTATTACCTTGCAATAACATGACTTGCTAAAGCCTAACAACATGAATCTTCTCAATTATGCACTTGTGATAGTAATGTCCTCATTATTCTCATGAAGGAATTCACCCTACTCTTTGAATAAAAATATATTAGTGAAAATAACATAGTGTAAGAAAATTGCATTGAAGAGTTCAATAATACTTGATTATTTATCTCAAAATGAAATTAGATTACAAGGAGGAAATACACATAAAAGTATGATTTTCATATATTCTCCAATCACAATGAACAATGTTGCTACAAAGAAAGGACTAGGCCTTGGCCATTCCAATATTTCCCTAATATTCTTTGCATTTGTCTTGATACCATCTATAGAGATGACTAAGCCTAAAAAAACCAAACCGTTTTGCATAAAGTTTCATAAAGGAAAATTAGACAACTTGAATGGCATAATCATCCACTCATATAACCCATCTCTGGACTTGGAATTTATTTTCCACTCATCTCCTTCTCAAATTTGGATCTGATGGTATCCACTATGTAGATCAACTTTGTTAGAACATGTAGCCCTTGCAAGTACATCCATCATGTCATCTAGGCATGGTACATGAAACCAATATTTGATGGTGATCTTATTAATTTCTCTACTATTAGTGCACATTCTCCATATTCCATCCTTCTTTGGAGTTAGCAATGCTTGCACAACACACATGCTCATGCTTTCTCTAACAACACCTTTCCTTATAAGATTTGTTACTTGTTTATTGAATTCTTAATTCTATGTAGGACTCATACTATATATTGATTGGTTAGGTAGAGGGGCCTTGGAATCAAAATCAAGATGATGTTGATTATCCCTATTCAGTGGTATACCATCAAGTAATTCATCTAGAATAACATCATCATACTATTAGATAGTATCTTTGTTGTACTTCTATAGGAATTGATACTTCTTCACTTTCTCTTGTTTGTATCATTAATGTATAACAAAAACATGTCACCTTCATTTCTTTGAAAAGTTCCCTTTCTAACAACATACTCTTAGTCTTTCCTCCATCTTTCAGGGGTATCAAGGTTAATTTAGAGCCATCCTTTCAAAAAGTATGTGTGTTTTTATCCCCATCATGCATAAATTTCCTTTTATATTGTCATGGTATTCCCAACAACACATGACATGCATCCATTAGAATGACATCACACCATACTTCATCCTTATATGTCTTCCCTATAGAAAACTTGATTAGACATCTCTTATTAATAATAACTTCATTCCCCAAGGTTTTTAAGCCACACAATACGATAGGGATGGGGATGATTTTCATAGTTTAAATTTAATTTCTCTACCATTTCCTTAGATAGCATATTTCTACAACTACCACTATAAAAAATAACTTGACATTCTTTTCCTGTAGAGGTGCATCTAGTTCAAAAAATATTTGTATGAAGCTAGGAATCTTCATATCCTCCTACTTGTATTTTCTACTTCATTAGAATCATAATTTCTCTTCTCATCATGAGGATTCTCACTCACATATAGCAAGACCTAGGATCTTACTTTGTCTTCTTCAATGTCAACTTGATCTATGCTCAATCTTGGTTTCTCTTGTTATATTCTTTCTTGCATGTAATTATCACTTGAGAATTCAAATTATCTATGAACCTCTTCAACACACCTAAAACAAATGAATGGTTTTTATTGGGTTTCTCATCCGAGCTACCTCCACTATACCCTATACCCCTCTAAAACCCTCTTCCTCTTTGTTGGTTAGAATTTTTTTCAATTATATTCTAATTTCTCAATTGACTGGGATGATTCTCTCATATTATTCAAACCACCTCATGAAGGAGATGATGTACCCCTTCTCGTTCCTCTATTCATTTAAAAATACTATCTATTTTTGTTTTTGTTAAGCCTTTAAGGCTAATTGATATGCTTCTTCCATATTATTAATTCTATGCATACTTAATTCATCTTGGATGGAGAACTTTAAACTATTTTCATATTTGGTAGCCTTTTTCTCATTAGTCTCTTGGTGCTCCAAATGAATGGATAGTTTCTAAAATTTATTTGTGTAATCTTCCACAGTAGATAGATTCTTTTTCAAAATTTGAAATCTATGAAAATGAGTCTAGGCATAATCCAAAGGAAAAAATTCCTCCTTGAGCTTTCTCATCATCTTATTCTAAGTCTAAATTTTATCCTTTCCTTTCCTTTTGGAAATGGTCCCACCAAATTATTGTATGTCCCTTTATCTTGGTGCATGAAAAATTTACCTTCTTTTCCTCTATCATAGATTTCCACTCAAATAATTTACTAACATTGTTCAACTAATCTATTAGATCCTCTAGTTTAAGACTACCTACATGCTTTGAGACTTCAATTTTGATTCCATCATTTTTTCCTTCTAATTCCCTGAGAATTCTCTCTTCAAAATTCATGTGATCTAATTGTATTATGATTCCTCTTTAGGTTCTACATTCCAATTTGCACCTCCTTGGTTTATATCTATTGGGAAAATGTGTCTCAACCTTGTAATTTAATGTATATTATATTATTGTAAATCTAGACTTTTCATCATTAGGTCTTTAGATCTGACGGACGATATTTTGTTGTCTTGACTTGCCCTAGAAGACAACCTTATTTTATGAGGGTGCTGTATTATAGTTGTGCATTGTGATGTATTATGAGAGTTTGATAGCCCAAGATGTGTTGCCTCTGGATCTCTAGTTGGTGAAACCCTTGTAGGAAGATTGCTCTCCAAGTATATTGTAATCTTTGCGATTTCTAAATAATATATTGGGCAACTTTTGGAGTGTGGTTCTTTTCTCCCGAAAGGGTTTTACCCATGTAAATAATTGTGTTGTATGCATGATATTTATATTTTTGTGGTATAATTTTTTGTATATATTGTAAAGATCTGTAAAGTTTTGCATTATCCCCCTCTCAAGATTAGTGTAGGAAGTTGTTTTGCTAGCTTAGCTTCCTTAAAATATCTTCATCAAAATCATCTCCTCTTTGCCTCATCCCTTGATTTTATATTATGTTCACAAGATTTGATACTTATCACATTAGGTTATGCATATTTCCATGCAACTAGGCAAGACCTCTTAGTCTTCCTCTCCCAACCATCTTCCTACTCTAATACCAGATGATGTAACCAAACAAACCATTAATATTTATTTTTCATTATTGTTAAAATAAATCTATTAAACCAATAATTTCTTCAAAACCATATCATTGCATTATTCCTCTCTACTCTACAATGAATGAAAAACCCCTTATATCAAAAAGTTTCAAAAATTACCATTTTTGGTAGTTTTTGACAATTGTCATAATTTATGATTTTTGGTAATTTCACATACCTCTCCCTTTGAGCTCAATTTTTCCCAAAAAATTCCTACAACCAAGGTGACACTAAATGTCAACTTACAATTCAAATTTGAAACATGACTTCCAAATTAGATGAAAAAATGACTTTCTAAAAACTAAAAAAAACACTGAAAGTTGATTTGAGAGCCTAGATGAAATAATTTGACCTCGAAAAAGTGTTGAAATGACCACCTACCGAATATAGTTCTATCAACAATCCAAAAAACTCCTCATAAAGTTTCATCCCAAATAGACTTTCAAGTTAAAATTTATGACTCTCAAAAGCCCTTGCATCAAAATGATAGAAAAATACATTTTAAAGATTAGAGAAAACATATATTTTCTACTTAGTACACTTAGCTCAATGTGACCCATCTTATGTATAATTGAAAATGGATTTGGAATATGGAATATTCCTTGGCATCTTAATCTTCACTTTACCTCTCATTTGTAACTGAAGTTTACCTTTTTTTCTTTTTTATTTGCATTCCTTGCATACTTTTTATCTATATCTTTAGAAAAAACCATTTATTGCATGTATTTTCATTTGCATGTGAAAATTTTCACCTTTGGGAAGTTTCCCTACATATTGACAACTAAAGCATTCTCTTCACCATATTTTTTAACCCTCAAAGATTCTACATTTTACCTCCAATTATTTGTAAGTAATTTGGCATTTCGACAAATAGTTTGTTCATGACCATTTTCTTTCCCATTTTTCTACAACCATTTTACTTGTACTTTGTCTTTTACACACTAAACATTTAAATTGCTTCCTCAAACATCTCTAATATGTCCAAGGTGTTTGAAATCAAGGATGAGTTGGAACAACTATTTGCAAGGTATTTGAAATCAAAAGGAAGCTTTTTGACACTATGCCATGGTGCCACATCTCAATAGGGTGGAATTTTTCTATTCATTGGCTATTTTTAACTTAGTTGGCACTCTACAATTGTTTAAAAAACCAATAAAATGATTCCTAGTAATTTGAAAACATGGATGGGTCGTTTTTGTTGATCATAGGTATTTAAACATGTTGAAAACACCATCAAAATTATGCTTAAGCAAAGGTAATGAGTGTTGGGTTATTTTCAGCCATGTAAGGGTATTTTTGGTACCACTTCCAACTTAAACCATGTAATATATATTGCTTAGAATGATGCATGAATTTTATATATGGTTATATGAAAACATTCACAAATCATGCCTCAAATCCTAAGCATGTGAGAATCCTCCACTATTACACAATTTACAAATTATTATAGGGTAAAACAAAGGTTAAACAACCCCAATAATGACACTAAAATATAAAATAATGAGAATATCAACTCTAAACCATAGCTTGCACATGAATAGAATCCCCATTTGGCACTAGTCTACATCGAATTCAATAGGTCAAACATGCAAAACAGTGCCCATCACACCTTTGAAAGCTATTGCATGGGTTTGTTAGAGTATGTAGGGATGTTTTTGTTTTACATGCCATCTCCCCATGGTAGCTAAATTAAATCACCAAAGGAATCTCTAGTCTATATGGGAATTTAGCAATATAGATTGCCGACTATTTGATCATATATTCTTGAGCCCACTCATTTTTCCTAGTGCTTCTATTATGATGGAAATGTTCACTAATTTTTCCTAGTACCTCTTTAATGATGGTCTTCCAGTTGGATCTTTCTAAATTCTAATTTGGGAGTTTTAAATCCTTATTGTTCATTTTGTAAACAACTTGAAACTCTTGAGCAAGCTTTTTGGTTTTGCACCAAAGACTAGAAGGCTTGAGCTTGGATTCATAACTTCTTCAAACCTTTTAGGCGTGATCCATTTTTATGGCATTGGTTATGTTAGGAGGTTGGTCTGCCTTCAATTTAAATTTGCTCAAGTTTGACATGCTATTAGAGTGGAAATTCTTGTCAATATTTAGAAAAATAGAAAATCCTCTCTTTACAAAATATACTATTCATGTTTTTTTTTTTGGTATAGTAAAGCTATTATTTTTTCTCATGTGATTATGTAGATTTAGATCTGCAAGAAAACAAAGTTACACTAAAAGTTACCCATATTCATTTATTTTAGATTATTGTGGTAATGCCCCTTGCATAGTTGTTAGAGTGTCCTCACTTTCTACTTTCCACTACATCACTCTCTGTCACATTGACACAACATGGACCCAACCAACCTACTAGAAGGGATCCTAACTCCCATTCACATGGTTCTCATCCCAAAAGAACCAAGGATCATGTTTCCCGCCATTGGTCTTAGCCTTCTTGATTGTCATTTGCCTCTTCTCATGGGTGTGGTGCCTCAAACTAGTTAGTTTCTATTAAATTTATTTTTCTAGACTTAGTTATTTCTTATTTTTGTGCTCAACAATCTACAAATGAAGATGAAGAAGAAGAAGAAGCTCTCACTAGTTGGAAACTGATTGATGGCAATTTTATCCCTACTTATGTATAGGATAAACTACATAACCGTGGTCCCCTTCTTGATGATGTTTCTTTTACCATTTAATGACTTTGTTGTTTCTTGATGTTTGAGCGTTATACAACTTAGACATTTCTTTTTCTCCTATTTTGGATTTAGATCCTACTTAGACATTGCACGTGGTAGAGCTGTTACTTCACGGCTCATTTTGTTTTAACAGTGCTCTCACTTTCATAAACAGAGCAGATGCCTTACTTCTTCGGTGGGGCGATTTGGGAAGCAAGTGTTCACATGTAGGCAAACGTTTCTGCTATTTGAGTCCAACTCAGCAGATTTTATTATACTGTGCATTTTCTTTTCTTCAATCAAACAGAAGGATTTGGCCATTTCGCATGCCACTTACAGAAGGGGGAAATTAGAAAACGTATATTGCTTTTTAAGATTATACAGTTCGTTTACCAGCTCAAGGCTTTGAAACTACTTTCCATTATCTACAGCTTTCATATTGCAGAAAATAGGGACATTCGAATATAACACAACACGCATCATTCCAAGTCTCCCGGCACTGGCCCGAAGAGGGATCAACCCCTGGTTAAACAATGGGATTTTTTTACAAAAATTTAGATTATTGAATGTGATTTGAAATGTCGATACGAAATACATACTTTTTTCTCTAAATCTCTACTCATTGTCTATGACCATCCCTTCACTTTTTTGGAAAAGAGAACATCTGCAGAGAGGGCACGTCTCCTGATGATAATCTGTCCATTTGTCGAGACAGTCTCTGTGAAATATATGACGGCAATTGCGCAGCTTTCGAATTTCATCGTCTTCCTCGAAGGAGCCCAAGCAAACAGCGCATGAATCATCCAGCTCTGTCTCATTAGAGCTCTCCGCAAAATCTCTAAATGACAAAACAGACAAAGTTTCTCTGATTCTGCGAGCAGAGGCAGAAGAAGCGGGAAAAGTAGTTTGGGACAAGCGCTGTGAATCGGAGCTGGGAACATTGTGCAGGCGGAGCCAAGAAAGAAGGCCACAAATTGCAAGGTAGATATGATCTAAAGCGAATCCCAACTTGAAGAACCGTGGGACAGCGGGAACAACAATAATCGACATCATTTTGTGAACTTGAAATGCGCCCAGAAATATTGAACTGCGATCTGGAAAGCAAGAGCAGAGTAATGAGGTAAGGGAGGAGAATCCTGTATATAAAGAATAGCGCAACTTGATCCAGTGGAGTCCAACGCAGGCAATCATATCAGACAAAAATGGGATCGGTCTGGCTCCACGACAATAAAAAATACAGATACTACTAAAGTTAAGGTTAGCCATCTGATTCCAATTTACGTTGAATAATTCGAAAGGAGACACGGAAATAAGGAAAGATGTGGGCCCTTGTACCAGAAACGTTCAAGTTGCAATCCATGGTGGATAGCTGTCATGGTCCGAAGAGTTTTTGTATATCATAGATTAAAACTCTTTGTCGGTAAATTCTTCTTTCCGGGCGCCGTTTGGGAGTTTTATAGGTTAACACGTGAACTATTTTATTTGAAATAAATATAAATTAGTGTAAAGGATATATTTTTTATTTAAGAAAATTGGTAAATATTTTTAAGATATAGATTTGATTTTTAAATCTAGTCATTTACTATTTTATTTTATATTTATGGATGTAGAATTAATCAAGGTTAGTTGATTTGAATGTGAATCTTCAAATTTGATTTTTGTTTGGATTTATGTTTCTCTTTCTTATTAATCATTATAAATTAATTTAAAAAAACATATTTTAAATTATACTATAAGGTAATTTATTTAAAGACTCTTCTTAAAAAGATATCATACAAACATTACATCATCCTCATAAGAGCATGATGCATTCTTGCTCACAATTGTCAACCTTGGACCATCTTTGCTGAATTTGTTCATCTAAGAATTTGATTGAGGAGAACATAAGTGTCGTAATTTAATAGACTCCTAAAATTATGAGTTTATGATGCATTGCTTGTGTTTACAAAGATTCATATCATAAATGCAAAGGTCAGTCAGTTTCAGAAATTAATGTTGTTTTAGATTAGATCCACAAGCTATATGTTCAAATCCATACTTGAAGTTCAATTTTACAAATAGACGGATTGTTTTTACATACATGGAAATGACTAAGATAGTACACAATCAAATTTACATGTCACTCACTAATAGTCAATTGAGAAGTTCTAAAATTATAAAATCAAGATGAATGTGCTCTTAACGTCTATGAAATAACACATTCATCAAATTTAGAACCAAGTATCAATGCACCTAATATAATATATTTTTTATTTAATAATGACATTTTCAATTATCATCTGATTCTTATATAGAGGTTAATTATTTATGTATATTTTTCTTTACTTATTTAGCCTAGATTATTTATGTAAGTGTCATTCATTTTCTTATAAAATAGAAAACCTCGCTTTCATACACATCCTAATGGTTTGTTATAGGGTTTTTTCCTTCTCAATCAATAATCTAAATATGATATTTTTATTATAATATATGTATTTAAGATATGATTAGGATTTGGGTTCACCTTTAAGTGCATTTATTATTTCTTTATCTATTTCAAAGGGTTTGGAATTCAATGTAAGATCTCTTTGATCCTTACCCTCCGACCCTTTGGACATAGAATCCCATCTTTGATTTTTTATCTAATCTTCACTAATTTTGTAGATCTCATATCATATCTAACCTTTGTCATAAAATCCTATTTGTACTTTGATGATTATTCTTCTTCTTTTTTTCATGATAACACCATATATGTATCCAATGATTGCATCTCTATGTTACTTCTTCTATGCCATCTTGCCTAAGTCACCTTGATAGGTATAGAATTTTTATAATACAAATATTCTTTCCAACTCTAACTAGGAAATGTTTCATAATGTTTATAGATGTACATGTTCTTTGATGGATATCTTTAATTTACATATACATGATGCTAGATCATTAGTTACCTATGGTTGATCCTATGTTGTATCCTACTGTAATACTATATTCCATGTTTATTCTTATTTATATCATTACATATGTCTTAGGTGATGCATATTTGTGCTTCATTTTTTTTTAGTTTCATAACCTTAATTTCCTTAGTGACTCATCCATATAATTGTTTAATGTTATTTATTTTGATTATTCTATCTCCTCCAATGATATTTTACCTTTAAAAAATTTCCTTCACATTAGTTGAATTACGATGATGATGTATCTTATATGATAGATATGGATAGCATGTAGCTCCACTCTCTATTATTATAGTTATAGATGATATGGATTGTAATGAGCTATCCTCTCCATTATTTATTAGTGATGATAGATTTCATACAATGCTAGTTCATTTTATTTTCATGTAGATCTTGATATTTGATTATCATCTTGTTCATTACATTATGATATTATTGCACCTAGTGACAATTTATTATATGATTATTTTAATGGTTCTTTTAGTGCTTTGTTACATATTAAGTCATTTTTTTTCCTAATTATAAATACCTAAATGATGGTATCTTGTTCATTAGTGATTTCAAGATCAATTAGTGTGGTATAACTTTATTTGATAGGATGAGTCATCTTGTATATTCTATCATTGATTTATGTATTTGACACATGTTTTTCTTACTCATTTTTCTTGTTCTAGTATGAAAGATAATAGTATTTACATAGTTGAACCTTCTCATGGTCTATGTTTTCACTCCTTTTCACCCTTTTCCTCTACTATACATATGGATTATGTACCTTCTCATCCTAGGCCTTTTATGCCATATGGCATCTCCTATCAGGGATATTCCTACTTTTCATGTCAAGATTACTCCACAAATTTATCATACAATTGGTCACACACATTAGGTTTTTGTTAGAGGTCAAAATGTTTCATTTCAACAACTATTTTTACCATCTAATACAACTAATGTTCCTCCTACATGTAAAATTACATGTAAGGAATCTAAGTCTTAGGATTTGGTATATCCTACAGTTTGCTACTCCCAATGTAGATTATTTAATTATTTATTATTTTATGCATCATGATGAAATGGGGCATTCCCGTTTATGCCTTGGGAATTATTCTATATATGATTTTTTATTTTTTTCCATTTACATATGCAAATATAGATGTTAGAGAATAAAGCATGTCATGAAAGTTGTGTAAGAGAATATATGAAAAAGATATCTAGTTTAAGAGATATTATGATATGTAAGAATTTGATTAAGAGGGGGGTTACAAAGTGGATTAGGAATCGTTACCCACTTACAACTCATTTTATGATACATCATATATCATCTTTCTAAATATACCAATAAGTGCCAAATAATGGAATGTGGATTGTATGGATTTTTACTATGAAATTTTGGGACCTTTGTTTGGTCCCATGGTAATGCCTTATGGTGACATTTTGGGCCTCTAAGAGATATTAGAGAAAATTGTTTTGTAAGGTTATTCTATTAGATTTATACAAAAGGAAGAGAATGTTAATCTCCATGGAGGCATGAAATTGATATTATATTAGAACAAGTTTATTTTCTCTAAATAATACATTGGTTTAGTGCTTTGGAGGTTGAATTTTTATTGAAACTATCTTCCCATGATATATGAATGTCATTCTCTTTATTGTAGTTTATTTCTAGTGTATATCTAGTGTATCTCTCTCACTTGTTACTTGATCTAATATTTAAATGCTAGAATCATGTTGAAATTACTATAAATAGATTTAATGTTTTAATATTCTCAAATGGTTAATATGGAAATGTCTCTAATGCTTAATAATTATGAATATTTGGTTTACTTGATAAGGACATTTGGTATCAAAATAAAGGCGACTCTTTGGTTTGTATGTGGTGGCATGTGCTTGCATGTATTTTTATGTTGTTTACATGTGTTTCCTTGTCATTGCGCATAATGGATCTATGGTGATATGATTCTAGGTATTCCTCCATCGCTGATTTCTTAGCCTAGTAAAATTGAGGGAACATGTTGGAAGGAATTGGTTGCTTAATAATCCTTATATGAGTGCAATTTTGTAGTGGATTTGGTTTGTTACTTTAGGAAATAGAATGATAATCACTAGCATAATGGTGGAGAGGTTTAATGGCATTGGTCATATATATTCATGTTACATGGTTGTAACCTAGAGCTCCTATTGGTAATATGTGATTGCGCTCTAACATAGTTCTTATGTTCCTTCATCCTATGGACATGTGTAGTCAAAGAGTGTGCATGTTGGGTATTTATTTTAAGAAACCTTGTCACATGGGAAAGCACTAGTTATGTTGACTAGTGTAAGGAGTGCTCATGTTGGGTTCAAGGTTTCATCTCTTAGTTTCATGAAGTGTTCGATGATTAACACATATTTTTATTTGGGTTGTGGAGTTGGTTTTTTTGTGACTTGAAAGCTCCTAGACAAACTTGTTCCATTTTTTGCATGTACTCAGTGATGGTTGTCGAATAGGTGTTTTGGTGGCTTGAATCACCTACACAACTCTCTATCATTTTGGATATTTTTTCTTGAATATATTTTCAAATTCATTTTGTTTGGATCTGTAGGTTATGTAGATTTCCTATATGTAAATTTTTGGGTTTGCATATTTTGATATTCTCTAGTTTCAAATTATAAATTTCATGTTTTCTCAAATTTTTCGGTTACTGTAAGTATAAGTGGATTCAAATTTGTACGGATGGTTTCAAAAGTCCTATATGTTAACCAAAATATAATGTCTTATATGCATGAACATAGAGGAAATTCTAACAAATTGAGGGTATGTTGTGATATACCTAGGTATCCCTTTTGTGATGAACAGTAACTAATGGCACACCATGTACATATGTATGTACCTACATGATGTTACAATATATAGTATTTGTTGAAACAATTTTATTATATTTTTTGTGATTGTTACTTATGAAGTGATGTGAATGAGATTCTTCAATGATTTAATGATAAGATATCATGATAGCTAATGACCTAGGAATACCTTTTAAACAAAATGCTAGATACTATATTCAAAGTGTTTCAATATGAGAAACAATAGGTAATGGTTAGATTTTTTGAGAGCGTTGGAAAATATTACATCCTACTTTTCCCATTGAAAGGAGAAAAACTAATAGTATTTAAATGATGTCTGGTGGAGTATTTTTTGTGATCTAATGTTATTTTATTACTTAGATGGATACCTATATTTTTTGGTGTAGTAGATATAACATTCTTTTCCATTATATTGTTGTGTATTTTGTTAGTATAACATAAATAAGATGATAATCATTGTGATCATGCTTTATCATGCATGTTATGCATTTATAAGATGGTTGAGATGATATTCACTATTGATTGTACTTTTGATGTTTAATATATATGTCATTGTTGTATGTTGATATTTACATGATAGTACCACTTTTATGATAAAAAATTAATATTTGTTAACATGGAACTATTTTTTTTTCATTGTTTATTTACAATTTTATGCAACTACTATCTATTTGGATTTGTTTTGATTGAAATGAAAGCAAGAAACTTATTTTATCCCTTGTGAAATTAAAGAAAAAGAAAGTTGATCATTACAATGTATGGATGTACGAAGCATACTAAGAACCCATCACATATACTTGTATAAATCCTTGTCTTATCAACTTGCTTCAATAACACCTTAATTAGTTGGGCAATATAGATCATATTTTAAATGTTTACTGATGCATATGATTGGACTGACTTTAACTTTTAATTTATTACCTTAAGGCAAGCTACTCAATTTGCAGGCTGTCTCGAGATATACATATTTAAATAAAAGTGTTCATATATTTTCAAATAACAATAAATCGTACTATAGATCTTAGAGGCACGCATGAGAAATTTCTTATTTCGGTGGACTTGACATTGTAATACTTAAATATTAAATCTTGACCTTGAAAAACTCATCATATAATTGTATTTTAGGAGTGAAAATTCTTGAAATGAAAGAAAGAGATTATTATAATTTTGATTGACCTTTTCATGACCCAGGTTTGTTGGCAAAATTATTGTCATGCAAATAGAGGCCTTGCTGCAGAAATGCAAAGCTAGGTGACACAATTTTGGGCTCCACCATTCACCGTTTGTCAAATTTGCATGATCAGGAAGCTTTTGGGCACCTCGGGTTTTGTTAGTTTCAGTGGCAAAAATTACTATCAAATTCCTTCCATAAAGCCTACACTTTCAGGGCTTGCCTGCCACGAAGCCTGGGAATGTGGAACAACCACCTTGAAGTTATGAGAGTAAGTTTTATCTATGATTTGGAGGAGAGTAGACCCTGGATTTCAGCACAAGAGGAAGGAACCCGGAGATTTCATGAGCTAGGGATGAGGAAGAAGAAATCAGCTAAATATTGCCTGCAGTAGGAAATTATATACCAGGTTTCTGTTTTATCAGGAAAGTACCATGTTTATTTTTAGTTTTTTTTGAAGAATTCTAACATTGAAAGTTGTTATGATGTGGGTAACAGTTAATTCAAAGCTTTTAGATATATTTAATTTGGAATAGAAGAAAATTCAAGGAAATAAATAAGTTTTTGTTTTTAGATTGTAGAAATCGGTTGGGTATCCGTTCTTCTATAAACTGCAGTGCATTTGGTAAAAAAATTTCAAATGACTGGTGGCGCTGGCGTGACATACTCTACGGTACCACGGGTTTGGATGTACATTATCTATCATCCTCATTGAAGGTGAGCATCTCTTTTGGATTGGGTAGCATGTTGAGGACCACCAAGTCTTTGGTTAGAGGAAAAACACCTTGATGATTCTTTTCTACCATACAATTGATTACAATCTCAAACTAAACTGCTTCCATAGAATCATTTGACATATTATTGATCTTTCATTTGTTTAAATGATTTGTATATGTTTATTTGATCAACACAATATTATGACATACATTCATATACCAGTGAGTAGGCAGTTGTTCCCATCAATGATTTTAATGTTTATGTACTTTAATTATCAACTTATCACAACAAAAATTCAAATCTACTATTATAATTTATATCATTAAATTTATTCTCTCATATAGTATAAGGTCAAGAATGAATCAAAATGTTATTTTGTGTATTTTTACATGTGGAAAATGTTTATTTCTTATTTTTAAATGATATATATCTAATTTATTAGTATTGATTTATTTACTTTACTTTTCTTCGATTAAAAAATTGTGAAACTTAAAGAGAGCCCTATTTGGGATCCCAAGTAAATCCTCAAAAGCCTAATTTTCTTTCTATTTTCCATTTTTTGTACTTAAATTTAGTTTAGTTTTCCTATATAACTCATGCTATTATTCTCTAAAAATTGTCTTTTGATGCATTATATCGAAGTAAATGTAAAATTCCTATCAACTAGGATAAGCTTGTGGATAGAATAAGTGTTGGCATAGAGATGTTAACAAAAATGGAAGAATATGTTAAACTAAATAAGGAAATATTTGTTGATTGTAATGATATACATAATAGATATGCTAACATAAAATGGACAGAAAGATAGTTTTTGGTTAGAGACAAGGTTTTCCAAAGTTAAATCTCAAAAGAGAGATTAATTTTGGAAAATTAGCAAAACTAGCTTAAGAATATGTGGGTTTATTTGAAGTACTTGAAGCTATTAAGCCAATTTATTATAGAACTTCTTTGCTACCAACTCTTGTTCAATTGCATAATTTTTATCATTTTCATATCTACAAAATAATGTGGTTGATAACTCACATGTTTTTTTATTGGACCTCCTTATAGGTTTTAAACCTACAAGTACTAAGTATATATCCAATTGAAGGGTTATCAATCATAAAAGATTAATTTTCATAATGAGAATCAACTCAATGTAATGTCTAATAGGACTAATACTACAAGGATGACTTACCACATAGTAGGACTATTTGTAGTTTGATTGAGAATTTCCATTTTATTTTCTTACATGTTACGAAATTACAATACTTTCATATGTTTTATAATATCTATTTCATAAGTATTTAGGTAGATGTTATGAAATTATAATACTTCATAGGTGGTAGTTGTTGTAGGGAATTTATGATTTATGATTTTATGTCTCAAGCTAACTACTACCAATTTGGCTTGATATGGATCCATGGCATATATTTTATCCATTGTGAAGGAATTTCCTAGATGGAAGGAATCATACAAGAGAGGAAGGTAGATCATGAAAATGTGTGGATGTATTGAACATTCCATGAAATTTTGATATACACATGTACAATGCCTTTTCCTATCTACTTACTATTGATTTTGTATGCATTTCAATGACACCTTACTTACTTGGGCTAAGTATATAACCTTCTAGATTCTTTGAGAGATATTCGATTGAATTTATTTAATTTTGGTTTATGAAATTAAGATATATGCTTGTCAATTTTCATGTCATCTTAGAGGCACCCATGATAAATATCTTTTTTTGGTGACCTTGACATCGTATTACTTGACTATTAAATATTGGCCTTTAAAAAACTCATAACATAATTTGGTTTTAGGTTTAAAAAACCATGAAGAACCACAAAGTGAAGAAGGAATGAGATTATTATGTTTATTGTCCCTTTCATGGTTTGAATTTTATGAAAAATTATTGCTATGTGAATGGAGAACTTTTTGTAGAAATTCAAAACCTAGGTGAAAGAAATTAGAAATCCTCTATTCATCAATTTTAAAATTCATATGATAAGAAATATTCTAGGTAAATGTATCTAAATTTTTGTTAATTTTAGTGGTAAAAACTAGTTAAAAATACCCTCCATATAGCCTATATTTTTTTCTTATTTTCTAGGATGTTTGGGACTACATAAAAACCACCTTGAAGTTTTTGGAGAGTGGGTCTATCTTTTAGTTGATAGAGTGGAGCCCCTACACTTTTGCACAAGGGGAAGGGATCTAGAGATTTAATGAGCTAGGTAAATAAGCAAAGAAATTAAGTTGAAGGGAAAATTTTTATTGGGTAATCACCATGTGCTTATTTATAGTTTTGTTAAATTCTTACATTGAAAGTCGTTATTAACTTTCTAAGAAATTTTGAAATATTTAAATAGATATAATTTGAAATATAGAAGGAAAAACCAAGAAAATAAATAAGTAGTTGCAAATTTTTGGAATTACAATAATTAAATATTAAGGAAAATATCAAGGGAAATTTGATACTTCATAGGTCTAATCTATCTTTTTGTTCCTTGTGAATCTAACATGCATTTTTTTTTTCAAGACTATGCAAGTCAAGTGTTCAAATGGCAGGTCATAGCAAGCTATTTTCCTTTTGATCCATATTCTTTGATTATATCATTGCTCATGAATATCCGACAAAAAACATCCTAATGTAAATGAAGTTTCTCTTAATAAAATTCATATTAAATATAAAGCTATAAAATTTGAACAACAAATTTGTACCTTTATATTTTAAATTTGTGTAGGTCATTTAAACCATAATAAAGTTAAAAATGTAAACAAAAAACCTATAGGTTTATATTCTAAATTTCTAAAGTTCTTTCAAACCTTTATAAACTTGTGAATTTTAAAGAATAAACTTATAGGAGTGCATTTTAAATTTATATAATCTTTCTTTGGGGTGATCCCACAATATTGGTTTACAATTTTTGGCCATACTTGACACTAAATTGATTTTTTCTAACTAAATCTTCACTTTAGAACACCTATAGTAGCTAAACCATGAGGAATTTGAAGATGATGCAAACTAGTGATTTGTGAATTTTGTCTGTAGATTCTAAATATATTTTTCAAAATTTTTTGGAATCAGATTGCATTTCTTTTTCCATCTCCCGAAAACTAGTTTTTTAAAGTAAACAACCATTTTTAAGGAGTGACGCTCACCATATAACACATAATTTCTTTCCATTAAGGATAAAATTCACAATTTTTTTGAATTTATATTTGTAACTATGATATCTAGTGCTTCCAATTTTTTTTTTGTGCTTGAGGGAATCGGGGTGCGGCCCCCATATAACCCCACCACTAGGTAAACTTTTGTGGCGTGATCTTTGGCGGGACACACCAGCCGTTACCATGGGAGTCTTGGGAGAGTCGAACCATGGTGAAGCCTTGCTCTGGGAACACCTTAACCAACTAAGCTCAGACCCAGCCCCATCTAGTGCTTCCAATTGGTTTCATAGTGTTTTATTGAATATTTTTTCCTCAATCAAGTTTCAAAGTCAAACCAATTACAATTCAAACATAGCTAACACAACTTTTTTGTATGTATCTAAATTCAATTTGTTTTGTTGGATAAAGGACTTCAATATCTGGTGCACTCATATTTTCAAAAAATTCATAATCTTCTATTTTTCCACATTCACATAACAAAAGAGCTTGATTTTCGGTGAAAAACATTCATTATAAGAAATAAAAATAATAAAATTTAATTTAATTAAAATTATACTTTTGGAAGCTTATAATAAGAACTACATAATTACAAAAATAAATTTGAAATGAATCATTTGATCCCCAAAAGGTAAAAAAAGTGGTTTTTTATTAGCATTTTAATGTAAAGGAGACTATGTTATATATGGTTAAAAACTAGTGGGGTTCTATCCAAGGGGGCTTGGTCTAAGGTGGTTTGATCAAAACCTCTTCAATTGGAATCCTTTAAATGGAACTTTTCAAGGCTTAAATCATTATATTTTCTAAAAATATGTGATTTCAACAAAAATAAAGATCTCCTAGAAAGTGTAAACCACTATTGTGGCAGCACCCTATGAATAATAATAAGACTAGAAAATATGATTATGATGGTAGAAAATGTGTACATGATATTCTTGAACATAATAATAAAATAAAAATTACTTATGTATGAAATGAGGTACTTCAATATTTTAAAGAGAACTTAATGAGAACTAAATAATGATAGGATTATAAATTCCAATTTTCTATATAAAAGAAGAAGAATATATATTATGTTATCTTGATATATGTCTTTAATTTCTCATTTATAAATAAGATTTGTATGTTGAAGTTAAGTATGAGTAAATTCTCGAGTTGAATATAATATTAAAACATACCAAGTATGCTTTAAGAACACCAATTTCAAGGCTAGAAAATTGTTACAAATTATTTGAATTATTTTATTCAATTAGTTTCTTGTAACTATTGCAAATATCGTAGAGCTAAAAAGTTTTGTATGTTAAGTGACTTCAAATGTTTTAAAACATATGCAAAATTATGTATTTTAGGAATATATCTTTCTATAAGGAAGTGCTTACATCATTTTTTTTTAATATATGCATCTTGTTATTGAATTTTGAAGGTGGTTTTCATTCATTTATTGATTGTAAGAATAGGTAGAAAACAATGTGAGATAAGTAGGCATTAGATTATATACACGTTGATTCATTATCATCATTATATGAGTGAAATTACCTTTGAGATTAATATTTTAGCCAATGCTTTATAAGCATATTAAGTAAGACAAAAATGTGTGTAGTGGTTGCCTAGTGAAATTTGGTTACAAATATATACTTATGACTAGGTTGACTTTGTTTATGATTTTGACTTTAACTTGTTGAATAGATTATGGGCATGGAATAAATATTTCTAGATTGGAAAGTAATTTGCTACATTCTCTTTTATGCATGTAAACTTTAAAAATAATTGTTAATGGTGTGTCAAGAATAAAATATTTTTGTTGTGAATAAATGATCCATATTTTTGTGTTATGAAAGGTGTATAAATTACATGCTTTAATCAAAGTGATGATATGCTTATATGCACTACCAATTAAATATAACTTTCTTTCTTCTTCTTCTTCTTTTTTTTTTCTATAAAAGTGATGTTATAATTATATGCATTTCCAATTCACTATACTTTGTAGATTTGTATACATGTATTGTTAGAAATCATGAGTAGATAGAGTATGTAGAGTCTAGTAATGAGTAGATAGACAGTATTTAGATTTTACTTGGCTATGTACTTGTAATAGTAATTGTACTAAAGCATACACGGTTCTCATATAGTTTTAGTGTTTTCCATGGATGTAAATATCTACCACCCTTGTTGAATGGTAGGGACATTCTTGGATTGGAAGGTGTGTGGGGACCGCTAGCTCTATGGTTAGAAGAAAAGTGTTTGAATGATGGTTTTCCTCCTCACAACTGATTAAAAATTTGAATGAGATTACTTATAATTATTTAACATATTCATTGATCTTTCAAATGTTAAGATGATTTGTATATGCTTTATTTGATAATAAAAAAATATCATATACCAATTGATAAGTAGTTGTTCTTGTGAATGATTTTATTTTTCTATACTTTTATGTTGAACTGACTACAACAAAAAATCAAGTATATTATTTAAATTTGCATTATTGAAATTATACTTCTCTTAAGTATAAGATCTACAGTGATTAAATTATTACTTGTGTGTTTATTAGATGTAAATTATGTTTTCCTAATTATTAAATAAAATATATACAATTTATTGATATTAATTTATTTTAGTAAGAAAAAAATCTGAAATTCGAAGATTATCTTAATAGAGATGAAAAAGAAAGACAATGACATTTGAATTGGAAGAACACGATTGTAGGTACAATAAGGTTGATTTAAACCATTGACAATTGAGAAAGAAAGATTGATTGATTGAAACACTAATATTATATTTACAATAAATCCCCCACCCAAGGTGGCCTGAAATTTTGTATTCATATACGCACTCAACTGACCAATGAGATTTATATTACAATTTTCTTTTACAAATTAGTGTGTAAACTCACCGTCAATGAAGGTTTACACGCACATAAAGAGAGCAGATTAATATTAGAATATGTAGGAAACCTCCAAAATAATGTAGACAAATTCTAGTGGAGATTTATTTCAAGATCCTACATAGGTTAAACAAAATTAGAACTTCTAGAAAGTGAAGAAAATGGATTTATTTTAATTTAGTTGGTTTGTTGTTGCAGACGTTAGAAAGTGGATCACGTTTCATCTCAATTTATATGGCTATTGGCTACAATATTTTATTAGTTATGTTGCAATCGTTGACCCTAAATGCTTGAATTTAATATTTTGTTAGGTTAGTCTTCTAATTTAGATTAAGATTATTATTATTGAAGTATGAGAATTTGTTGGGGTCTTTTTAAATTTAATAAGTATTTATTTTTTATACATTTTTAAATAAATATTGAAAGCTTCATATAATGAAAATACAACCATTCTAATGGGATTTTATTGTTTTCACTTAATTATTTATTTTATAATCTAAACATAGTCTCTCTTTTAGTGTATTATAGTTTTTTTCAAAAAAAAATTAAAATTTTAATATTTTTCCATAGAGATAATTAAATGTTGATGATTAACTTTTAATAAATATAAAAAAGAAAATATAAATAATAATTATAATATTAATGTTTTATATTGTTTAAAAATAAATTTGAACATCTATAAAATATATTCAAAAGTTGTGACTTAAATCTAAATTTGTTATTGAATAAATGCAACTAGATCATATATTTATTCAAAATTGACTTTCAATTCAAAATTATTTAATTATGTTAATAGGTTGACCTAAAATGAGGAACAACTATTACCCTTGACATAGATTTAATTTTTAACTAAGAATGATTTTATTTTAACATTAATTATTCTATTTTTACTTGAAGAGTTTTATTTAGTAATATAATTGTTTCATTTATGTGTCCAATAGGTTCAATCAGTTTTGATGGCAAGCATAACATTGATAATGTTTACTATGTTAGGGGTTTAAGGAGTAACCTTTTGAGTGTTCAACAAATGTGTAGCAAGGGATATAATCTTGTGTTTAAGGATGAAACATGTGAGATTAGAAAAGGGCTCGAAACTATGATTATTATTGGTAAGAGAATAGATGGAAACATTTATCAGCTTAAGGGTGTTGATGGTCATTGCTTTATGTTGTAGATTAGTGACAGTTGGTTATGGCACCAAAGGATGTGTCATATGAATTTTGATAATATGGTGAGATTCAGTTCAGTTCATGTAGTGAGAGACCTACCAAGAATCACAAAGCCTATCAATGTTGTCTACAGGGATTGTCGGCTTAGAAAGCAAGTAAGGAGTAGTTTCAGGGGAAAAAAATAATTTGCTACTAGACTACTAGAATTAATTCATAAAAATATTTGTGGTCCTACAAGAGTGAGAAGTATATAAGGTGACATGTACTTTATGCTTTTGATTGATGATTATTCTAGAATGACATGGATTACTTTTGTTAGAGAAAAATCTGATGTACTAGATAAATTCAAGGCGTATAAAGCTATGGTTGAGAATGAAATGGATTTGAAAATAAAATGTTTGAGGTCCAAAAAAGGTGGCGAATTCACCTCCAATGAGTTCAACATGTTTTGTGAAGTTCACGGAACAAAGAGGCATTTTTCTGCCCCTAAAAATCCTCAGCATAATGGAGTGGTTGAGAGAAAAACCCGAACAATTCATACTATTGTTTACATACTTAATAGAGTACAAGCCAAACCTAATAGTACAAAGACTCCCTATGAGTTATGGTATGGAAGGATTCTGACTGTGAAGTATTTTAGAGTATTTGGAAGCAAATGTTATATCAAAAGAGAAGAAGAAAACTTAGGAAAGTTTGATGCAAGGTTTGATAAAGGTATCTTCCTTGCATATTCTATTAAAAGAAAAGCTTATAGATGTGAAACGTAGAAAATTGTAGCTCCATGTTGTGGGAGATACAACCAATTTCCTTCAAGTTTCATACAAGGAAACCTTAGAGATCACAATCTAGGGATGGAAATGAGGGAAAGAGATTTGCAATAAGGTGTCCTAGGGGTGTGATTAAAGACTAAAAGGGGCTTCACCACCACACAAAGGCTTGGAAAGAAAGAAATGCAATAATATGTAAACTTAACTATGCAACTCAAGATATGAAACTAAAAATCAAAAGAATGAATTGAGAAAGGATAGAGAGGCACCAAGAAAATTGAAGAGGCTTGGAACAAGGCCTAAAATCCTAAAAATTTAAATTTTAAAGCATATTTGGGACTCATATGCTAGTTTGGGTGATTTAGTCCCAGAATATCGTTTCTATGGAAAAACTGGAATCTCTTAGTAAGTGATCTAGATCTCTTAAAATCTAGAAAAAGGCAGTACTAGGACTCATATTTCCAAGGTGACAATTTAGTCCCAGTATTAAGGTTTGGATGAAACTATGGTATTCTCTGGTGATCTCCTGTAGCTTCTTTCCTATCAAATATCTAAGTCTGAAACATTGAATTCTAACCTGTTGGTGACTTTCTGTGATCTTGCAAGTAAGGAGACAACTTCAACAACTTTCTTCAATCTTGCAATTTTGTCTTCAAAGGATCCTCAAGCTCTAAAACACCTAGATTTGCAATCACACATGTAGAGAGAGAGAGAGAGAAACTTGTTGATTGTGAGGGAGTGGGGATTTTCCTTAGTTAAACCTCATTTGGGTAATTAAACCTTATGATGAAACAATGAAACATGAACAATGATACCTTGAATGAGTTCCTTGCTCTTTGCTACAACTTTTTGGTAGTTGAAAAATTCACTTGCTTTGCTTGAGACGACCATTCGATCTGGAATCCTTGCACTTCTTAGGGCCTCGCAAGTGGCCACACACAATCAGGAAATTAGAGTCTACAATTCCACTACCCGGGGAGCATATATCTATAGGATTTGGTCGACCATCGGGCCAACCTTTTAGTTTAATTCTTGAGCATCCCTTAAGAACTGTAGGGATGACCTAAAAATGGCAACCACAACTATGATCCTTTTCCCAGTTTGTAGATATCAAATTCTTTAATATTGGGAGGGTCTTAGACCCTCGTACAGTAGTTAACTCCTAGTGAAACCGAGCTTCTCTTTCTCATATCTTCTCCTCCATCCGATTCTTCTCTCGAAGGGCATTTTCCAGTTCGTAGCTCAACATTCTGACCTCTTGGTTGCGAGCCTACAAAGCGGAGAGGATCTCATGTTTCTCTTGTCTTGACCTTTCTACTTCTGCTTAGGCTTTTTGCAAATTATCGGAAGCTTGAGATCAGACGCCATCCAACTCTCTCCATATGTTTTCCTGAGTACATCAGTACTCTACGTTTTGCTGGTGCTCAATAGTATTGTGCACTTTTTGCACACAGACCCCACTAAACGCAAGGACTCCCCTTTTTTCTTTTGCATCTCTACATCTTGGCTTTGCCAATTTTTAGTTTTTCTTTTCTTGGGAGGTTATTTTGAGATTTGGTCCAGATTTGATTTGATGAAGGCAATATTTTGAGGCATCTTGAGGGTTTCAGAGAAAGCCACCTATCATGGATTTTGGAAATAGGGATTTTGAAGGGAATTTTCAATGTCATATGTAAATAATTTTTGTACCCATGGATAGAGAATGAAAAATTAGGTTGGGTTGCTTTTTAAACTTTTTGAAAATTCCTTCTAGAAAAAAAAGTTATAGGGTTTGGGGGATTTCGAGCTATCATGGATTTTGGGAAAATCCTTCCTAGGCATATTTTCCCCAAGTCCAATTCTTCTCAAAAATCCTCCCTAGACAGATTTTCCCCATGTCTAGTTCTTCTCAAAAATCCTCCCCAGGAAGATTTTCCCCATGTCTAGTTCTTCTCAAAAATCCTCCCTAGATGGATTTTCACCATGTCCTGTTCTTCTCAAAAATCCTCCCCAAGTAGATTTTCCCCATGTCCAGTTCTTCTCAAAAATCCTTCCCAGGAAGATTTTCCCCATGTCCAGTTCTTCTAAAATATCCTCCCCAGGTGGATTTTCCCCATGTCCAATTCTTCTCACAAATCCTTCCTAGGCGAATTTTCCCCCAAAAATTCGTGACCATGAGAAATGCACAACAAATCAAAATTCCCAAAATTTTCTTTTTTGGAAAAATCCAAGATCCATCAAAAATCTTGAAATTTTCCAAAAATGGAATTTTTTTTCCCAAATGCATTTTTTTCCCAAAAATGAAAATTCTTGAAATTCAAATTTTTGAAAAAACACAAAAAATTTCCAAAAATGGAAAATTTTCTTAAAAGGCCAAAATTTTCAAAATTTTATTCAAGTTTAATTTGAATATTTTATGGATTGGATTTTAACATGTGAGCTACTAATGATGATATTTATTTTTTAGGATTAAATAAATCAAAAGGGGACTTCCATATGGATTCGTGCCAAGAGGAAAATCTAGAAGAGTTCAACTCAAATATTAAATGTGGGGTCTGCCTAAGAATCCACGCCACGTCTATGCCAACTAGAGAAGACTTCAGGAAGGTTCAAGATCACATGTGAAGCTATTTTATTTCTCTAATCAAATTTTTTATCAAAGATCAAGGTGGTAGATTACTTTTTTCTCATTGCTCCAGGATGACACAAAATTATTTGATTGGATGATGATGTATCACATTTGTAAACTCAATGTAATTGCCAGATGCTTCTAGAAGTGTAATCTATGTCATTGGATTGAATTAATCTCGACCATTGAAATTGTAATGTAAAATCTATAAAATGCAAGTGCCTTCTCATTTGTAATGGGTTAGATTTCAAGAGTTAGGGGGGCAGAATTGGCTAAGTTAGAATTCTAGAAATCAATAGGAGTTAGGCTTTAGGAGGAGAAAGAGTTGGAAATTTTTAATTAAATGCTAGAGAAGTTAATGCAATTGGATTGTTGGTTTGGAAAAAATTGTGTTGCACTTTGGTAGTTTTATGGTTTCTTGTTCTTAATTCTCAATGTTAGATGTTAGTTTTCAGTTCTTTTGCAATAATGGTGAAATGTTAATGATGTTGATCGATCTCGAGTCCATACTTTTGGAAATTTCCTAATTTTAATTTCTATGGGCCCTATATTGTGCTAATTTCAACTGTGAATGCTTCTTTATTTTCATGGGCATTCATGGTTTGAAAATATTTCAATTTCCTTAGAAGATTGCACCATTTTTGTTTACTTGTAGGATTGTCCTTGATCAAGAAGAGATTGGTTTATTGAGAATTTTTCCATTTAAGCATTCATCATTGTTGTGATTGGCCTTAGGAATTAGTTTAGGAATCTCTTTTAAACCCTCATCACTTTTGATTTTTCTTTGAAATCTTGGTTAGTTTAGGATTGAATCAACATCACTACATTGCTATATCTGATGATAAGTACTTCCAACATTGTTAATTTGTAAGGCCCCTTGTGATTACCAACATTTTCACATTTATCACTGAGTTGTTTGCTGCATTATCAAGACTTGACATTAGAGACCTTGGGGTTATTTCTTGAGGCTTGTTGATAGAGATTTACCTTTCAAGAGAGATAGGATACTTTTATTCTATCTGAGTTGTTGCAGTACTAAAAACATCATCAACAGATTGGTGTTAGAAGGAGGGTAGAACAAAGGTATTGCCTCATTCATTTCACTCCCTTCTCCTCTTAGCACTCATCAATAGACTGGCACTAAAAGGAGGGCATGAGTATAAAGCAACATTGTTGGAAGTTGAATGAGCCTTCATGGTTAAAATCTAAGATATGATAGATCTCTAAATTTGAAAGTACAAAGTTTGAGTTAAGGTGGAAAGGCAGTCTTACATTTCTCATGATGGGAATAGTCTTCAAATTAATATTCCTCAACTTCATGAGTCTTTGAATAGGCGATTGCATTCTTGGAGATTACATGAGGTTGCATTATTGGATAAATGTAGAGTCCATAATACTAGTAAGCATAATGAGCTTGAATGATTAACATATTTGGGTAGAATGGAAATGAGTTTACAAGATTTTTTTTTTGGGATGTTCCTAAGCCAATGGCTCCTGCAAAGTCAGAAAAGGAATTTGTTGATGCCGCAATTGAGTCATTCACAAAGCTAGTCAAATATTAGTTGAGTGGTGGCCTGTGTTCGCAATTTTTTCTTCTGTCCAGTTGGTGTAGGGTGCATAATGTGTCCCATCAAAAATTCACCTATTCTTCATGTGAGGAAATCATCAGTCAAGTAAAGAGCCATTTAGGATGCACTGTAGAGGAGCCAATAGGCGATGAATTTGAGGAATGCATAGTAGCAAATTTTGAGGCAGCCCTGGAGGAGATTGCATCTTCCATAAAAGAACTTGAGAAAATTGTTGATGACTGTCTTGTGGAGTAGACTAAAGAGTTGGATGAAGAAGCTAATGGTGATCCAAACTCCAAGCTTGCACCAATAATCAATGATAGGGAGTCTTTTTGTGTATCACTTTTTGTTTTCCCTTTATGGTCTAATGTAGTCGCTAATGATGATTCACATATTGCATACTTTGTTGTTGATAAGATTGGTCTAAATAATGTTGGTATGTGGGGGATTACAGAAGATGTTGAAAATAATGATGTTATAGTCATCACTGATAGATACGACCACACAATTGTAGTTGAAAATGTGTTGGAAGATCAATATGTGATGCCTCCTGATGACCATCCTATTGAGGATTTTGTTGAACATGAAGATATTATTACAAATTCATCACTAATCCCTCATGAAGACATGCAAATAGGTGAAAATTTCTATGATGTCAATTCTGAATTTTCTCAATTTGAATTTTACCATGAATTGTTCACTGATAAATCTAACTCTATTTTGCATGTTTTGAGTGTGAGAGAAATTCTCCACCATCAGTTGAGACTTCTTGATGACAAGGATATCAACTCTTCACAATTGGAAGATGATAAACACAACATTCTACTTAAATAAGCATCACACCAAGTTGTTTCTTTCCTTGTTGTGAATTTTTAAGTTTATCAATTTGATTATGCAAGTTTAGGGAAGACAACTTGAATATGGATTGATCATAGTTCTCATGAGTTACCTTAGTTACTAATTATTCCTTATTCATACATTGAGTGAGAAGGTTGCAATATTGAGGTCTATTTTGTTGAGTATAAGGATGAATTTTCATTCTTGAGGACTATTACTATTACCTTACTGCTTGTCCATGCATTGATGAGTCGTATGGGGGTGGGTCTTAGTTCATCCTATTTGATCATGAGTCAGTTTGAGTCTCCTTGTCCATAATATTGATTTGAATAAATATATCTTGATCTACTTTCTTTTGTTATAGGTTTCCTTTAATCTTCTTTTGTTTTATTTAGGTTGGTTTGCTTTAGTATTAGGTTTTCTTTTTCTCTTATTTTCGGCTTTCGTTAGTTTAGAGTTGCTTTGATTTGCTTCTACTTTCTTGTTCTAGATAGTGTTGGTCTGCTTTAGATAAGTGTAGGTTTTCTTTTGGTTTCAATTTGATTCTCCAGTTTTGGTTCTCCTTGTTCTCTTTCTGGGGTTTCTTTATTTGCACAACAATTATTTTATTTATCTAGGACTATTTTAAATATTTATTTTACAAACTCTAATATTTTTCTGGATGGCTTGGTGAAAGTCCTCCATTTAGTGTCACATGTGCTAAACATATAAAGTGGATAAGTCATTGGATTGAGCTAGTTCCTGAATGTGCTCAAATCTTACATTTTACACATATCTTAAGAATCTTGATGTTGTTGTGGGTTCCTTATGAGGTCTTGTTAAGTGAAAAATCTTATATTTCTACTTCAGTGCCACTATGATTCTCAGTCTTGAGTGTGAGCTTCATTTCTTATGGGTTGAAAATGAAAAGAAGTGAAAAGAAAAAGAGAAAGGAAAATATTGAAAATCAAAAGAAGAATTCAACTTATCAAGAGGATCTAAATATCTCTATAGGAGCTATGGATGCCTAGCTGGAAGTAGAGCTATGTTTAGGAGAATCACAATGATAACCTCGTCAGGGCTATAGACACCTGACTGGTAGTAAGGCTCTATCTAGGTTGTTGTTGGAGTCAAAATAATTCATGTAGCTTAACTTGACTAAAATTGGTTTTTGTAGTAACTTGGGGAGGGAAATTAATACATCTACACACACTTGGATTTCCAGCATGGGAAGGGTTGTCTTGTTCATTGGTTTTGAGCCTTTAGTATATGGGTTGACCTGATGTGAGGATCGAAACCATAGATTTTGGGTTCTTGATTCCAATTTGTCATCGAAATGCTTTAGACCATTTCCCTAGTAGAGTCGCCATTTTTTATGCACTTTATGCACACACACCCCATTGAAGGAAGGGACCCCCCTTTTTTATTTTGCATCTTTGCATCTTGGCTTTGTCAATTTTTAGTTTTTCTTTTCTTGAGAGGTTATTTTGAGATTTTATCTTGATTTGATTTGATGAAGGCAATATTTTGAGGCATCTTGAAGGTTTCAAAGAAATCTACCTATCATGGATTTTGGAAATAGGGATTTTGAAGGGAATTTTCAATTTCATATATTCTTTTTTAACACCCATGTATAGAGAATGAAAAATTAGGTTGGGTTGCTTTTTGAACTTTTTGAAAATTCCTTCTAGAAAAAAAGTTATAGGGTTTGGGGGATTTCGAGTTATCATAGATTTTGGGAAAATCCTTCCCAGGTGGATTTTCCCCAAGTCCAGTTCTTCTAAAAAATCCTCCCCAAGAAAATTTTCCCATGTCTAGTTCTTGTCAAAAATCCTTCCTGGGTGGATTTTCCCCATGTCCAGTTCTAAAAAATCCTCCCTAGGCTAATTTTCCCCATGTCTAGTTCTCAAAAATCCTTCCTAGGCGGATTTTCCCCATGTCCAGTTCTTCTCAAAAATATTCCCTAGGTAGATTTTCCCCATGTCTAGTTCTTCTCAGAAATCCTCCCTAGGCGGATTTTCCCCAAAAAAGCCACGACCTTGAGAAATCCACGACAAATCAAAATTCCCAAAAATGGAAATTTGTTTCCCAAAATGCATTTTTTTAAAATGGAAAATTTCCAAAAATGGTTTTTTAATTTCCTTAAAATGAATTTTTTTTTAAATAATTTTTTTTGAAAAAACACAAAAAAATTCCAAAAATGGAATATTTTCTTAAAAGACCAAAATTTTCAAAATTTTATTTAGTTTTAATTTGGATATTTTATGGATTGGATTTTAACATGTGAGCTACTAATGATGATATTTGTTTTTTAGGATTAAATAAATCAAAAGGGGACTTGCATATGGATTCATGCCAAGAGGAAAATCTGGAAGAGTTCAACTCAAATATTAAATGTGGGGCCTGCCTAAGAGTCTGTGATGTAGTTATGCCAACTAGAGAAGACTTCTGGAAGGTTCAAGATCACATGTGAAGCTGTTTTATTTCTCCAATCAAAATTTTTATCAAAGATTGAGGTTGCAGATTTCTTTTTTCTCATTGCTCCAAGTTGACACAAAATTATTTGATTGGATGATGATGTATCACATTTGTAGACTCAATGTAACTGACAGATGCTTCTAGAAGTGTAATCTATGCCATTGGATTGATTTAATCCCAACCATTCAAATTGTAATTTGCAAAATCTATAAAAGTCTAGTGCCTTCTCATTTGTGACCGGGTCAAATTTTAAGAATTAGGGGGCCAAAATTGGATAAGTTAGAATTCTAGAAATCAATAAGAGTTAGGCTTTAGGAGGAGAAAGAGCTGGAAATTTTTATGTAAATGCTAGAGAAGTTAAGGCAATTGGATTGTTGGTTTGGAAAACTTTGTGTTGCACTTTGGTAGTTTTATGGTTTCTTGTTCTTGATTCTCAATGTTAGATGTTAGTTTTCAATTCTTTTGCAATAATGGTGAAATGTTAATGATGTTAATCGATCTTCGGTCCATAATTTTTGCAATTTGTTGATTGTAGATTGTTGTGTAAAGTTAGTTTAGGCCCTATATTGTGCTAAGTTCAACTGTGAATGCTTGTTTATATTCATGGGTGTTCATGGTATGAAAATATTTTAGTTTCCTTAGAAGATTGCACCATTTCTATGTACGTGTAGGCTTGTCCTTGATCAAGCAGAAACTAGTTTATTGGGGATATGTCCATTTGAAGCATTCATCATTGTTGTGATTGACCTTAGGAATTAGTTGAGGAATCTCTCTTAAACCCTCATCTCTTTTGTTTTTTCTTTGAAATCTTGGTTAATTTACGATTGAATTAGCATCACTACATTGCTATATTTGATGATAAGTACTTCCAGAATTGTTAATTTGTAAGGCCCCTTGTGATTATCGGAATTTTCACATTTATCATTGAGTTGTTTGCTACATTGTCAAGATCTGACATTAGGGACGTTGGGGTTATTTCTTGAGGCTTGTTGATAGAGACTTACCTTTCAAGAGAGATAGGATACTTGTATTTTGTCTGAGTTGTTGCAATGCTAAAAACACCATCAACAAGTAGCAAGCTCGACTCTTAGCTTTTCAATTTTAGCATATAGTTGAACCTGTTCACCTTGTGCCTCTTTGAGAAACTTAGTTGTTTCTCCTTGCTGATTTTGCATCTATCTTATATGGTCCATCTCAATATCTTTGGCCTTGATCTCTATCTACAACCTGCTCACTGTTTCCCTTACATTTATCAACTCTGCTTCATGCTTCTTCAATTTCCTATCCAGTCTCTTGTAATCTGCATATACCACCTTCTGGGTGGCCTTGGCTAGGACCACCTTGTCACGTGAGAAATTTTCATTTAAATACAAACCCATGCCTTTGATTTCAAAATCTTCCATCTGCATTTGTCCCTCGGGCATGGACACGAGTGGCTTCATGGTAGTGATCAACATAGAATTATGCTCTTCATTGAAGCAAGCTTCAATCTTCTTGGTAGTCGACTGCGTGATGTTCTTTAACTACCATTTCCTCTTTTTGGCATGTCGAGCCTCCTTGGTTACATTGAAATACTCTTGGAGACTCTACGAGGTGTCAATGCTTTGTGTAGCAATGAAAGCAACTAGAAGGAGACCAAATAGGGTGATGAAAGGAGAAACCTCAAATGTACATGAGCATGCGAGGAGGAAAATGGGAGTGTTATCATGGAAAATGGCGGGATACCAAATTGAGATTGGGTAAGGGGAAAACCAATCAGATTGAAAAGAGACATAGGTGGAAGGAGAGATATTTTACTAGAAGTAGATGGGCCTATAGTAAAAGGAAACATGGATGTTTCAGCTCTTTCAATGGGGGCCTTTTATGGGGTGATCAAAGAATCAATAGCGGCTGAACCGGATGCTACTCGTTCAGTGCACGGGGTTACTTCACAAGGTTCATTGTTAAAAATTATTGGGGGTTCACTAAGAACCAAAAGATTAGGGTTCACGAATGGAAGAATCTTCTCCAATGATGGGGGCAAAGGAGTAACTAAATATACAGAGGTAGAAAGAAGAGAGGGAGCAAAACTTACTTGGTTCACAACAGTCGAAACACCTTGCAGAGTAGACTCGACTTCTTCTTCTCCTCTAAATGATGCACCAAGTCCTCCTAGATCTTGGACTCGTCTCCTCTTTGCATGATCAAAAATAGTATGCTCTGATCCTTTGGCAGTCGATCTCATCAAAAGTTGGCCTTCAATAACAACAGCGGACCCTCTTGGGGACCATCGAGTTTTTTTCCCTTTGCTTCAGGAACTAGTGGAGGATGTGACTTGTGAGTCCTTTTTCGTCAATCCTTTCCTTTTGTCTAATTTCTAGTGCTGGAAAGTATGGATTGGAAGCTCCTCCTATTCAATCTCATGTCTTGTCTATAGATTACTATTGTTAGTACCATCCTCATCATCATAAACTTCCTTGAACCTTTCATCATGTGGCTGCAATTTTTCGAACAGGGCATTGAGGCACATCATCTCTTGTCGTAACCTCTATAAATCTTCCTTCTTCCTTTCTGACCACCCCCGATGTTTCAATTATATAATGAGGGATTTACCCATTGGGAGCTTCTTGTGATACTCCACTTGCACTACATAGAAATTTAGCCATGTTGGTCATTTGAATGGTATGCAGGCCAAGTTGATGTATACTTCTGGCCTTTCCTGAGTCAAATTTTTCCTTGACTCAAAATACTCCCGACTCTCATGTTTTAAAGTTGGGAGGTTCTTTTCCAAATTGTAGTCCCACATGTCACAAATTAGAACCAAACCTAAGATCATGAGCTTGTTTGTAAGCTCACCCTCTACCTTTTGCTTCCCCAATGTCACCTGACTGTTGGCAATGCTAAGGGGGATTGGGTAAAGCCCTATCTTATGCCTTTCGATGCCATAGACATTGTCAGCAATGGTTTCCTGATGGCATGCCTCCAAAGCAAAAACTCTATCCATTACAAATTTAGGGAGTTTGAAAGGCTCCTCGATGAAACCATGGAATTTGATCAAAGTGAAATCCTCACCCAGGAAATAATCCACCGAGGTTGGAAAAACCTTTGAATCCATTGAAAAAACTTAAGAGAGAAGCGTCTCATAGGGTGTGGGAGAAAATCTTGAAGTACTAGCCTCATAAAATAATCCACATACTAGTAGTTATCCCATGTTCTTGACATTACATGAGTCCATACAAAAATTAGCTAATAGAAACCCTTTACATTGAACCTTGATAATGACAAACTTCTCTCCAGAAGCCCTAAATTTTGATGCAAAATCAAGTGAGCCAAGAAAGAAGAATACATAAATTTATACTAAGTATCATAGGTCCTCAATTTCTCTAGCATCCCTTCGGCTACTACATCAAAAAAATCATAATACTTCTAAATTTTCTCCCTTTTAAGCATGAAAGCCAGGCCCATCTGAAAGGGGTGGAATTCTTCATCACCATAAAGGCCATAAATCCATGCCAACATTGAGAAAACAGACTGTCTTTCTTAAATTTTCAGCACACGAGAGGAAAATAAAAGTGATCTCTCTCTAGTCTTTCCTTAATTTCCTCCTCATAAAAGCTTCCCTTCTTGGTTCTGGTTTCCCAGAAATTTTCCATCTCTTCCTCATCAAAGCATATGATGCCCCAAGTTGTAGGGATACATAGCATATCCTATATGACCATTGTAGAAATTGCAACCTTGATCTTATTGCCAGCAATAACTCCTATCTTCTTGTTGAATCTTTTGGCACATGCATCTACTAGCTCCAGGCATGGGTGTATGGCGAAAAACATGAACTATTGCAAAACACAATTCCAGAGCTGAGATGTGAAACTTTTAGATGACCCATGCTACATCATTCTTTGGTATTCCCCCTCCCTAAGGCCATTAGGGTTAGTTTCCAACTCTAGGTCAAAAATGTTGTCAGTGAAATCATGCACAACCTCTTTTATGACATGATTATCCAGTTGTACTAATTTGGTATAATCAAACTATCCTTCTTTTGGCATTGGGGCATTGGCAAATGAATTCCTCCCAAAGATGTTGACGTAACTTGACATTTTAGACAAGGCTCCAGCCTTTAAACTAGATGTTGATGCTTCTGCCATGGTTATGCCAAGAAGTTACTGAGAGTTTCTTCAATGAAACAACCACTTACTTTATCGCTTCTTAGAAAAATCTTCTTTTGGGTGCAGTTAATTCCTTTGCATGTACATGTAGTTGTCATTACCGTTGGTCCATCAAATTCTGTGAGTGAGGCAATACGTGTAGCTTTGGGATATGTATCCCTTGGGAATGCCAAAAATGTCATGAGAATGGAATTAGTACATTCTCCTCATCACCTCACATAAGCTAATTGCATTGGAAAGCATGCTTTTAGCTATGAGAAACATGCTTAAGTAATGCAAGGTACTTTTGAAAAGACATGCCTATTTAATTTGTTAGAAATTAACGTGTTAATTGATGTATTTTTACATAAGCAAGCTAGCTAGTGTTGAATATGTCAAAGGACACATGTTGATGATCAGTATACACAAGCATTTACTCCCAATGCTCAAATTTATTTCTCAAGACTTCTTTTCAGATTTTCTATATGATTCATCTCCTGCCCTTCAACTACTTTGGTATTTTCTTCATTTTCATCCTACCAAAGATAGACTTCCCATTTGTTGGGCTTGCCAACACCTCTTTTCTATAAATAACCATGCCATGTTATTACAATATTCATTAAAAAAAATAGCCTTTTATTTCAGCAAGATTTTCTTGCTATCTCCCATTCTGTTAGCTTCTGTTGATTTGTCATAATGTTGGCTGGCCTAGGCACTCCCATTTAGCTTCTACCACAAAGACCACAATAAAAATTTGTGGGTGAGGTCACCTGTGACAAAATTAAGTGCTTGGTGAAGAAATTTGGCTACCTTATTCTCATTGTGTTCTAGTGGGTAGTTGGTTAGGACTATATTGAAGATGATAACCAGTTGAGAAGAAACTGCAACATTGTTTGTCACTTTTTCGCCTCCCTTCTCGACCTAAATATCACCAAGCCCATGATAATTGAATTGTTCCATTAGATGTTTGACTCCATAGTTCTAGAAGGGCTTAGAAAAATTGTGCTAGTGGCTATCCCTATTGTCAGTATTATGAACGCCATGGATGTTTGCGGGCACATTGATTATGGGATAGACATAGCCCGGTTTCCTTTCCTCATTGACTTCTACACCATGGACCTTGAGAGGCACTATTCGTCATCTCAGCTAGCAATGACTTTCTTGTTGTGGGAGTATGGTGTGGAACACATTCCTGTGCTTGACTGGAAGAAACACTTCGAGTTTTTGGTGTATAGTTGTGGCAACGAGAACTGAGGTCCATGTTGTTTTGAGCCTGCGTGTGTTGTGTGTTCACCCCCCCTTTTCACCCTAACAAAGAAGAAGAAAAATAACTTGACAACGAGCCACTTCAACTACTTAACAATGGTTGGAGGCTCAACTTTACTATTTTTTGCATGTTGCCTCCTTTTTTGCTTCTTTTTCTTTGAGAATCTTTTTGGGTTTACTTGAGAGAGCTTCATGTTTAAATACGAGCCTTGGGATTGTATTACATTGTAAATTGTCAATGAATATAATATAATACAATACTTTTCTACTTCCTTTGTGTTATTCTCATGGCTTATTCTCAAAATTAAAATGTGTTTACAATTTTTTTTATATATAATACATAACTATGAATTTTTTTAAAGAATTGTGTATTTTAATGGAACAATTTTAGATAAATACTATTCACCAATATATCCAAAGTGTTTCCCTCCATATCTTCAAGCTCATACACATTCTTTTCCTTACATGCGCTGACTCGGAAAGGTCCCTTCCATAGCACTTCAAATTTCGTATGTTGTCCTAGTTTCACAGTGCTCTCGTCATACTTTAGTACCAGGATTTCTTCTCTAAAATCTGAGTTGGAGTACTTTTTATTGAACCATCATTTTACTGTCTATTGGTGATTGATCATGGCTCCATAAGCCTTTTCTCTATCTTCCTCAAGTTTGAGGAGTTTTGCAAACCGTACTTCCATTTTTTCCACTTTCTTTAATCTCTAGGGCTTTCAGTAGTTGCAAGGTAGGGATCTCTATGGAAATAGATAAAACTACCTCTTTTTTGTATAACTAGTTCATAAGGGGAGGACTTTAGGATCTTCTTGGGCATAATCGGGTCTGCCCACAAAGTAGCTCATAGGTTCTTGTGCCAATCCCTTTGTCGCTCTGACCCGATGTGCTTGATTAACCTAATTAGGTTTTTATTGGTCGAGTCTGCTAACCCATTTCCTTGCAGGAATTAATTTGATGAATTTTTAAGGTAAATCCCATGTTTGATAGCAAAATCTAACACCCCAAACCTAGAAAAGCTTGTGCATTGTCGAATATGATGGTTTTTGGAAAACAAAATGTGGTTACTTGTGTTGGCCCATAGTTGTCATTGCACCAAAAATCGACTTGTTAATGCCCAATACAACTGCTAGAGTTAACGGATCCACAGGAGGTGGTTAGTCCATGTCGCAAATCATGAGGGAAGTGTTGGCCATCTATCAAAAAACTCCCCCTCAGCATTACCGGAGAGGATTCGAACCCGACACCTTTGGCTCTAATACTAGTTGTTGGTCTATAGTTGTCGTTGCACCAAAAGATCAACCTGTTAATGCCCAATGCAACTTCCAGAGTTAACGGATCCATGGGAGGTGGTTAGTCCATGTCACAAATCTTGAGGGGAGCATTAACCATCTAACAACTAGCTCTTCAAGGAAGTTGACAATCTTGCCCTTAGTAGCATTTTTTAGGGCAACGGCCTCTGTCCACCTTATGAAGTAGGTTGTTGTGGTAAGGATCCACTTATGGTCAACACTAGAAATAGGATTTATCATCTCAAAGAAAACCAAACCCCATTGAGCAAAGGGTTCCTCAGTTACAATTGGACCCAAAGGCAAGGAAAAATTATTTATTTTTCCAACAAAATATTGGCACTAACTACACTTTTGCACCATACGGTGCACTTCAGAAAACATGGAGGGCCAATAGTATCATGCTTGCATTATCTTTAAGGTAGTCATCTTGGTGGAGAAATGTCCACCCTCAAGAATACTATGAAATTCATTAAGAACCATTTCAGCCCATGGCTTATTCAAGCATCGGAGCAGGATACTATCATAATTCCTTTTAAATAAGATACCTTCAATTAATACATACCTGGTGCCTTGCAATCGGTAGTATAACCTTTTGTGAGATGGAAGGTTCGTCTGGTACCACCCATTTTGCATATACTATGTTCGATCCATTACCCAAGACTAGTTAGATTTGAACTGGTTTGTGTAAATTTGATCGGTCTCCTTCTCAGGTACGAAACTTGATTCTTGTGCAAGATATTCGCACAGACCTCTTCCTACAACCAACTTGGTTGGTGTAATGTCAACATCATACTCTAGTATCTTGGTGATCTAGTTTTCCCTCTTCTCGATTATCTCACCTTCAGTGATATACTCCTGCACACTGGAATGTGCGATGAGAAAGGTGATTCTATTGGCCGACACATAGTTTCAGAACTTCTTTATGCTTTTAACAATAACAAAAGTTTACGTTTTGACAAAATTATACCTGGCTTCATATCCTTTAAGATTTCTTTAGTGGAATGTGATAGGATGCTCCCTATTATTTTTGAACCAAATATTTTTTGGATGTGGGAGCTCTCTTAGACTTCTAGGTTTTTGCACCTAAGAGGAGAGAGGTATCCAAAAGTCTTAATGGCTCACTCAAGAATAAGTCCTTGAGATTCCAATGCAAATGAGATTGAAATATGTCAAAGGGGAATGCCCTAGATGTTGAAAACTGATAAAAGGGGTTCACCACTAATGCAAAACTTGGACAATACAAGATGTTTGAAACCACACTATGATATGCAAAAAGACCTAGAAAATTACTTCGAAATGCAAACAAAAAAAATAGAAAGATATAAAATAGAAAGTGTGCACCTAGAAATTTTTTGAAGACTAGAAATGTTGTTGATCCTGAAATCTTGACCTACTAGGACTCATTCACCATTCTGGGCGAATCAATCCTAGATATGGAAAACTACACTAGAGCCTATTTTAGCCAAATGGGTATCTGAATCTGTAGAAATCTCTAAAAAATAGGTACAATGGTACTCATATTCCACTAATGGTGTATGGGGCCACTTTTGACTTTACTAAAAACTCAAAAGTGGAATTAGAAGCTCTCGGTCTGCTCTTTCTATTCCTCCAGGTGTCCAGATCTGAAACCCTAATTTTTGGCACTATAAGTGACTTTTTGTGAATACTTTGACCTAGCCAATAATGAGATGTCTTCAAAAAGTTTTCAAACTATTCTTCAATGATCTCCAAGCCTTGAAGGTACCAAGATCTACAATCACACAAAGAAAGAGAGAGAAATGTTGAATGTTGGGGAATGGGGGTTTGCCTTGGTCAAACCCCTTTTACGTAATTAAACCAAAATGATGAAACAAGGCAATGAAGCATGAAATAATGCAATTAAAGGCTTTCCATGATGATAGGTCTTGAATTTATGCAACAATGGATGAAGAATCTTCCCTTGAAATCCTTTCAATTCTATCTTGATGACTTAAAATGTTAAAACCCTAACTTGCTTGACTTGAGATAAATAATGAATCATGAATTAAAGTTTAAAAGATTTTTTATATAGGAAATCCACCTAAAATGCTCATTAATTTGATCCCCAAGGCCGACATTGAAGAAAAGTAAACTTAAAACTCAATTTTTCTTGCTTAAACCTCAAAAATGGCCCAAATGGGACTCATTCACCATCTTGGGTGAATGGGTCCCACCTGGATGGGAATCATTCACCCAAAGTGGAAAATGGGTCCCACAGGGGCTCTTTTGTGAGCAAGGATGTTAGGGAGTGAATAAATTAGGTTTATATGTTGATTTTATCAGGTCTTTGATCAAAATAAGCCTCGAGATGCACAATAATGGGTCATAGGGGCCTATTAATGATTATGTAAAGGGTAATTAGGGCTAGGGACACAAATTTCAATGTGAAAATGTGATTAAATACACTTTACAACAAAAGATGAGATCCACATAGCCTATAAAGGCACAACATCCAATGTGAATGTGTAAAACACATTACAACACTAGATTAAAATTAGGTTTAATTTACAAGCCTTCTAGATTAATGTGAGAATGCAACTAAATACATTTTACAACATTGAATTAAGGGAAAAATAGGTCCATTAGACTTAAATGCTTAATAAAATTTTAGAAAAATGTGAAAGTCATATACAACACTTTACAACACCTTTTCAAGACATCGATAAATGCATTTTATTCAATTTGCAAGGATCCAAGACCTAATGTGAATGTGTAAAAAACATCACAATAGTAAATAAAGGCATCATTAAGTCCAATTTATCATTAATTATTCCCAAATCAAGCAAGGAAAAGTTTTTCTATGCTACAATTTCCTTCGTCCTTCTAAGCAAGTACCAAAGCTATGCTATGTTGGTCGTTGTATACATAGAGTAGAAAATCCTTGGAAAATTCTGGGTTAGCCAACATTGGGGCAATAGAGATAGATACCTTTATCTTTTTGAAAGTTTCTTTGCCTTCGAGGTTCCATTTGAACATTATGTTCTTTTGAAAATCAACGTGATAGGCCTCGCGATGCCTGTGAAATCTAAAATGAACCTATTGAAAAATTTGATCTTCCCTAGAAAAGACAACAAGCCTTTTTTATTTACTGGTAGGGGTTACTTAATTATAGATCTCACCCTTTCGAGGTCTATTGCTATTCCCTCCTTTGATACCACAAAACCGAGTAGCTTACCTTGGGGCACTCCGAAAACACATTTTTTGGGATTCAAGGAAATTTCAAATTGTTGACATTTTTGAAAAACCTTTTCCATATGATCAAACTGATCATCCTTTGACTTTCAAAAGATCGTTAGGTCATCTAGATAGATTAAAATAATTTAATTCATATTAATCCTTTGAAAGTAATATCCATTCTCGCTAAAAAGTCGCACCAACATTTGAAATTCAGAATGACATTTTTGAGTATGCAAATGTTCCCCACTTAGTGGTAAATGTTGTTTTATGTTGGTCACCTTCCTTTACATATACCTGGTTATAACTCAAGAAACCATCGAGAAATGAAAACATCTCTGATTTAGCTACTATCTGCGGGATCTACTCCATTAATGGCAAAGGGTAATGGTCTTTGAGTGAGGCTTTATTCAAATCTTTGAAATCAACACAGAACCTAATATCACCATTATTTTTTTGAACTAGTACCAAATTAGACACCCAAGTGGAATGCCTAATTGAATATATGATCCTTGTTTCTATCAAATTGGTGATCTTTTGCACCATCAATGCTTCAACCTTCAGATTGATTCACCTTTTTTTTTTGGACGGGCTTTGATCCTTCCTCCAAGTCAATAATATGTTGATTTATGCCTAGATCATACCCTCTAAGATCATCATAGGTCCAAGCTACGTCCCTATCATATCTAGAACATAGATCCCTTATTATTTCCTTATCTTTCCACGAAACATTCCTTCCAACCTTTAAATTTATGCCACTTTTGACATCAAGCTATTCATAATCCCTTAATTTCATAGTGAACCTCTATTTTCTATTTCTTGCATCCTCATAGTCAAAAATATTTTCAAGGGAGATTAAACCTTGAGGAAGCTTATTTCCTTTCAACTGAATGACCTTCCCTTCAGGAGATCCTACTCCTGGTTGTGAATAGTCAGAAGCTCTTCCTAATTTTTGTAAAAAAGCGGTGATATGAATATCATCCTCAAATACTTGCCAGTTTTGATCATTTTCAAGAATTGCTGGTCGGATGATGATCTACATTGTATTTTGCTTCGTTATTGAATTAGAAACTAGTTAAAATTGTGAACCAATTGAAACCATCCAATCAATGACACTGTTTTGAGATCGAGGAATGACTTGTATATTAAAAACTTCAAAACTCTCAATTATATCCCATATCTGATGTATGTACGACTTCATCCTTATATTCTTCATAGCCGCTTTCCCATGGACCTAGCTTACAACTAACTTTGAATCTCTAAATGATTGTATTATATTTAGGCCTATTCATTCTAGAAGAATCAGACCATGAACCAACACTTCATATTCCACATCATTATTCAAGCATGAGAACTAAAAATGAAAAGCCTTGAGGGTCTTTAATCCTATCAGGGACACTAATCAGAAACTTTCTCTAGAACCAAATTTGCATTTGGCATGATCAAAATATAAGGTTCATAGATAGTTGTCACTCGAATCATCATATTCCTCTCGATCCATTATCAATTTTGGAAATACTTGATTGTCATCAAAGATCACATAGGTGCCTAGTCCCGTCACATGAAAGTTTTCAAATGGGTTGGAGTCAATTAACTGGTTGAGGAGGACCTCCTCTTTGGGATTCTGATCACTAGTGTCTTCTTCATCTTCCAACATCTCTACACAATATCTCTCCCTTTATGAGAAGGAGGTATGTGCTTCTTCAAAGCATAGGACTGCATTGTCTGCTATGTGTTCTGGATGCAAATATTCAGACAAGATTTTCATCTCCACCCCATGCTTAGTCCTTAATATTAGGTAGGACCAATCGAGCACCAAATATCTGCCAAGCTTTGCAGTGAAATCTCTTTAGAGGCATATTCCAATGACCAGGGGAATGTCTATCACCACTAGTTCTTGTGTGACCCTTTGGCTTGGACATGGGAAGAGGGTTAAAGATAGATATTTGATTTGGTTGATAGTTAGAACCTTCTTCCCATCTAATTGCATGATTCCCCTCTTAAGGGGCTCATACTTAAGTTTTAGGGCATCATCCACTTGCTTTGGCATGACCGTTGTACTAGCTCCTGAATCAATCATGTTATTATGCAAAAGCTTATCTTCCACAACAAGTTTTAAAAAGAAAGGCATGGGATTTGTCTTTCTTACCTCTTTCTCTTTTGCATTTTTTGCATCATTCACATAAGCTACAAATTTTGAAGCTTGAGGGTCTAACGCAGGTTCTTTATCTTTATCTTGATCGCATGGCGGAGTTTCCTCTGTCCGCGATATTTGTTATTCCTTCTTTAATTCTTCCCAAAGCAACATCCTTTTTTTAGGAATGGATATGACATCCCACAGAGATATGTTAACAGGCCCCTTCTTCAATTGTTCCACCACATTAAGCATTATGAATATTTGGACCTTGGGCTTAAATGGTGGTATCTCTCTCATCTTTAGAGGAAAATGATCCATAATGAATGGGATCGACATCTTATACAACTATTTTTCTGGAAACGGTAGAGTTCACGGTTGTTCAGTAGATCGGCCAGTTGCTTGCAGAGTCTTCTCTTCTTGCAACTGTTGTTGGTGTGGTTGAGGATATGGTAGAGCTTGTTGTGTGTATTCTCCTATGAGGGGTATGTGTAGGATCATGATGGGCCAAAAAGTGGCAATATGATGGGTATGTGTAGGATATGTGGCTGACAATGTTTTTTTACCCAAAATTGATGAAACAAAAAGGCTTTTTAAAGGATATTCTCATCTTTTAGCCAATATAAATTATTCTTTTTCTTTGAATTTACTAAATAATTATTATTCATTTTCTATCTGAATTACAACTAAAGTCCTAATTGATAGGATGATTGAAAAACATCTATAGCTTTCAAACGGTATCACATTTTTTGAATCTGAAACATGCGTCACATTCTATGCTTTGCATACTATAAGATTAAAAAAAAATGAATTTCATGAAGTTTTGAGGTCAAGTTAAGGTGCTCAGACATACAATTTTTTATATTTTTAAAAAGTTGTAATAAAAAAATCATAATTAATTATTTACTTGGAAAAAATTACAAAAAGATATGCATCACATCGGGACATGAGTCCTCTACTTATATCTAAAATATTATAAAAAAATATTATCATTTTATTATGGTTAGGGTGGTCAGACAGCCATTTACATCTTATTTTTTCCCTAAAATATAAGTACTACTACATTGAAATTTCAAATTTTCACTAAATAGATTTTTTTTTTTAAATAAACCTAATAGTTTAGACACTACATTCAATTTTCTATAGATTCTATTCTTACATATTTTTGAAATAATATATTATAGATAACTTATTCAAATTTTTATGTCAAGCTGCCTTACTCTAATTTTTTAGCCACTTAAAGGCATATTTTTTTCATGATGATCTTGCACATACCCTAAGCCTTCTTTTGGATCTAGTGTTGTAGTTCGATTGTACTTGTGGATCACTAGTCATCGGAGCTTCATTTGCAAATACAACATCTTCTTCCTTCATCAATGAAAATAGTGCTTGGTCCAGTGCAGTATCTAGTTCTAAAGACATCCCTTGCATTTGCGCTCTAAAGTGGGAATTTTCCATTTCAGGGGACTCGTATTTTTCTGCATTCAGGGGTGTGCCCATGTTTCTTTGTTTTGCTATCTTCTATTGCATATTTCCCCTTAGACAATTTCAAGGAATGTGACTATCACAGCATGGGAAGCACCATATGTTCTCGTCTTCCTCTAGGTTATTCTGTCTTGGGATTAACTCTTTACTCTGGTTTTCCTTGACTGTATGTAGCGGCATAATGACCAGAACTATCTGGTTTGTGCATGTCATTTGTTGACCTTCTCCTCTTGTGCATCCTTGGTACACGTTCTTTTGATAGGATGACCTTCCCCCCTGATAGGTCAAAGTGGCTTGCTTCAGAGGTGCCTCTTCCTGCCATTTTATGAGAACTAACTCATTAGCAAAACATCACATGAGACTCTTCATATCATTGATGTCTATTGCTAGAATAGAAGAGCCTGACATACTTGGCTACATAGTCGGATACACATGCATGGATTGCGGCATGGTTGATGTCACCACTTGTGTAGCGGAGCTACTTGGAGTAGCTTCTTCTCAATGAACACTAGGGATTTTTTTAAATATAGGCATCAAAGGTCATGGTGAAAGCTTTCTAGTGTCGATCAAACTATTCTCCACATGCACAACCAAATCATATGCATCGAGTAAGAAATCCCCTCCCATAGAGGTTATCATGACTATGATGTCTCAATTGAAAGCCTTCAAGTAGAACATAAAAACCATCACAGCTGGGGGTCGGGCAGTCACAAGGATTCTTTGCTAGGTTTTTTGAAACCTAGTGTTGAAGTTGCTCATGGCCTCTTGCAGGGCTCTTTTGATAGTGATTAATCAATGCAATAATGAAGAGAAATCTCCCTTATATGAGAAACATTCAAACAACCTTTTGAAATATGCCCCTTCAATTTTTTCCCTAGAAGTTCACAAACAAACTAGAACTATGCCAATGATGAGTGTTAGCTCCAAAATTGAAAACCAATTTAAAATGATCTCAATGCCCAAAATGCACACTCAATCCCAAAGAAGGAAAGGTTTTGTCATATGGCACAGAAAACTAAACAATAACTGAAAGAACTTAGGCGATGAACCAGCCATAAATATTTCCACTCAACCACTTAAACAATGGGGGGAATACTACAAACAATTCAACTAATTCATCCACTGTGGCGGGCATCCACTTGAGAGTGGGAATTCTCCACTTAACAGTGGGTGGTAAATGAAATTACAAACCAGATTACTCCACACTGGTGGTAAACCATCCAAGGGTTATAATATTTGAATCAATTAATCACAAGTAAATGCAGTAACAAAATGGTTGAATTAGTACTACTAATTCACAACCTTACAATTAAAGAAAAACTGCAAATTACGAGTGTTACAATGATAGAATGATTGTAAATATATACAAGATGATTCTTTCAAGTTCCAAAGCTATCAAAACACTGAAAATGAAGCATAAATCTGATTCTTTTGAAGTTTGATATAAAAACTAGCAAACTAAAACTATAAACCAGCAACTTGTGAATCAATGAAATGAACATAACTTTATCAATTTACCTCCAAATTGAGTGAAATCAATGGAAATGAACCTCTGGAGGATAGGCGCCCATGTCATGATGATGAAATAGCTTCAAAAAGCAACCATTAATTTACTTGCACAATTCCCAATGCTCCCAACATGGTACGGCCTTTAGCAAGGGCGATTTGCAAGAATAAAAATAAATACTTTGAAATAAATTTTGATCTTCTATGGGAAGGGGTGCCCATGTGCTAGGAATCCATATCTTCAATACCCAGAAGCATATTAAAATCGTACAAAGAGTTAATGAAAATCACCTTCAGCCATGAATCAACCAGCAAGCTCAAAAACTGAAAAATACTTCAAATTATCCAAAAATGAAGCTCAATGTGCACTTCTGAATGAAGCACACTCTCAATCTACCATCTAGGGAACCATAGTTTTAGGCTCAAAGAATGGAGAGAAATTGCTAAGTTTTCCTTAGCCAGATTTTGGATTTCAAACCAATAGCATAACTTTACAATATTTCCAAAGATGATCATCTCTTCAAACAAAAACAATATATAAGTGTCAATTGGAAAATGAAGCAACAAGAGACTCTTCAAATTCCAAGAAGTTGAATCACTTCAACTTCCAAAAGGGATGCCACATTAAGCATTTCACTTTTTTAAATAATAAAATATTAATCAACCTCTTTTAGGCATCCAACTTCACTTTGCAACAATAAAGCATTTAATAATTCATTAAATGCACCATTGACCCCTTAATGACCCCCTTTAAAAAACAACATGAAGTGATCATTCCTAGGTGTGGGGGTACAATTGAGAAACATGAAAATGACTAAGTATAAAACTTAATCCATGGAGATAACCAAATCCAAACTAAAACTGAAGGATAGCAATATGACTTGAGCTAAATTGTTGATGATGCTACTGCCAAAATTAGACTTACTAAAAATAGCCAATTGCTATAAATAGTAAATTCACATCAAAACAACAGAAATCCATACTAAACATTGAACCGCAAAGGATTAAACTGCTGCTAGACATATACTGCCAAAGGATAGACTTGCTAAAAATAGTGAACTGCTATAAATAGTAAGTTTGCACAACAACCTTAGAATGCTAACTGAGTAGTATTTGAAAGAGGAAACCCTAATTTTTTGCCTCATCTTAGCCTATGGATTTTTGGAAATAGGCTAAATCCCAATGAAGAGTGTAGGGCCAAAATGGGGACATTACAATCCGCCCTTCCCAAAAATTGCTTGTCCTCAAGCAATGCCACCACACTCCAAGGAAACAATTTGATCCTTACCATGCCAAATAGGATCCTAGGGTCCCAAATCATCGTAGGAGAAGGATAGCACCAATTAATGTAAGCACTGCACTGCTAGATGCCAACACAAGAAATCAGTAGATTAAAATTAAACTGAAACATCATGGGAATAAACTCTAGAAGACCATCATTGGCTTCATCATCTTCAATTGTGGAATAGAAAACCCAAATGATACTAGGATTCCAAATGTTTCTCAAGAACACTATTCCTCTAATATGTTGCACTACTCTAATTAAAACAACTGAATACTCAAAGTTGATCAACATGTCATGATCCACAAAAGACAATGCACCAAACATGTTAGTGCCTGGGTCCCATATCAGTCTATAGGACCTTCAAATCTTGTTGTCATAATTATGATTAGCAACAAAAATATTTTCAAACATGCTTCTAAACCAATTTCAAACCAAGAGAAATGCTCCACACTCCATCCCTATCCAAGAGGATACACAATGCTGCCTTTGAAGCAAACTGATTTCACTGAAAGAACTCCAAGAAATATTCACATGTCTCACATCAAGAGTCTCAATTTGACAAATCAAATCAGATAATAACTCGTTGTCCCAAAAAGTAATGTATGAGTTGGTACCACAAAATTCACTATCAATCATCAATGAACAAACCATACCTGAACTTTGACCATACTAAATCATTCCCTTGCTCATTTGTGGAAAAAAATTAGTCCAAATAGGAGTTGGAGAGGCCTAGAAATGAGGTAACCAGCTTCCTAACAGGTCTGAAATAATCATTTTGAGATCTGATTTTTGGAAAATCAGCATCCAAGAAGATAAGCAGTAGCTACAACATAAGAATTTTTTCATCAAAATGAGCATAACTGCTCATGAACCAAGCTGGTGGCACCTTTAGCAAGAGACCCCATGCCACCACAAACCAACTTATGATCATATTTTCTTCCCAAAACACCAATTTTTGATCAGAAATAAAGAACCTATGAAATAGAAAGAAGGAAGTAGCAAACATAAAACAAAATTTTTGACACTTATCTCTCCATTCAACCTTCTTTTTATGCATTCCATTCTTCATAAGAAAATACTTGAGATTCCAATTACTGATTTTCAATTGTAAACATTTCCCAACACATAAGCAAATGGTCACAACCACATTCTAAATATTATATGCTAGTGTATCCCCCATAAAATTTATAGTATTACCCTTTTGCCAGGTAATGTCAAGATCCCAAACTAACAGCCATGAAGAACCACTTCTCATTTGAACGAAAAACCGATCTTACATAAATCCTCTAATTTGTTCATTCCATCTGCATTGCCACTTCTTGAAACCCCAAGAAGTATTCAACCAACCTTTGTTCATTGAAGAGATCAAATCCAAATTCTTGTGATATGACTTGCCGAAAAAATTCCATAAATCCTTCATAAAATACAATTATGAATTCTATCACTCTAAGAGAAGATGGTGATGAACTAAAATTTGACATGAGCCTCACAAGCATCCTCATCAAGAAATAAATTAAACCTTCATCAACAAACCCATCAACTCTTTGTTGATGAACAACAAGAATTCCTTCATTTCTTTGTGTTTCTAGAGTTACCAATTCTTGTTGAATGATTGCACTAGGAGCAACAATAGATTCAACTTCATGCAACTCATGTATTAACTCCCCAATGCTAGAATACAAACTCAAATCCCCTTCTTCAGTAATCTTTGAAGCAATTTCTTCATCATTTTCAAAAAGAGGATTTACATAAACCTTACTAGCACCTTCTTCATACAAGAGATTGTCAAAAGCTTTAAAAACTTGAGAATTTGAATGCTTTGGTCTCTTAGGGCAGCATTCCAAATCATATGTTTCTTGTATGAGATCAAGCTTGTCAAGAATTTCTTGAAGCTCCTCTGCTTTTCTTTTGTTTTCTTGCTCCCATGAATATTGAACAACAAAAATCTGATTCTCTGCTTCAATTAGAGTCTCATGCACTTTTTGCAACTCTGCTTTGGTAAGCTCATTCCACTCCAATGCCTTTTTAGCAATATTGGAAACTATGTCTTTGTCACGAATGATGTGTAAAAGACTAGATTTAATTTCCTCCAAGGAAAATTTAATGGACTTCATGTCATCAATAGAAATGAAACATACAACTTCTCCCCTAGGCACATCATAAATCAACTATTCTACATGTCTATGAATTCTATCAAGATTTGAAAAAATTTGAATTCCATTATTAGCAATGTGTGAACTTGAGTTGCAATCATTATATGTAGCCTGAGATGGTGTAGAACAGTCTTGATGGATAAAGATTTCAAAAATGGTTTGAGTTGTACTCCTCAACTTGTCTCGCATGTGCTGAACACTCTTCATCATTCCATCCATAGTGCCTTCCAATTCCTTAGCTTTTTTCCTTAGCTTGATTTCCAGTGAAGAGAAGTATGCCTTATAACTACTAGAAGCTTCTCCTTCCATATCTTCTACACATGATTCAAAAGAATTGATCAAATCAGCTTTGAAGTGGGAAGAGACTTCAACTTCCTCTTTCTTCTTCTCCTCCTTGTATTGACTTTCAAATGAGCATCCTTCAGAATTGTGAAGAAGCAATTCACTGATTGAACTCATAACTCCTTCTATCCCAAATTCTTCTTCATTTGGATCTGCACTTATGGCCTCTTCATGCATCTCTGATTCAAATTTTGTTTCCAAAAGTTCTTTCTTTGAATCTTCAAAATGAAGCTTCTTAACACAAGTCAACTTATTGTTCTCCTTTGTAGAAAACAAGAATACCTCACTAGTCTTCAAGGCTTCCACTGATACATTACATTCTTCTACAAAATGCTTGGGTAAGTGAAAATTCGTGGATACCCCTTGAACTTTTGCAATGTCTTCAAAGGGATTCCAACTTTCATCCTCCTCTTCAGCTTCAAAAATCTCTTCTTTATTTTCAACAATCTTCTTCAAAAGTGGTTTCAACTTATCTTCACATTGACTGAAAATTTATTTAACTAACAAATCAGTAGTGGGAGAAATATTCTCTTCACATTTGTAAGCATCCAAGAGAAGAGTTTGGACACTTTCAGGAAGACTATCTTCTTTAATTGTAGAGATTAGAACATTCATGATAGCTGCAAGCATACTCTCTTCTTGCTCACTCAAGGTCGAGGTGAAAAGATAATTAAGCAAGTGATAAATTTGATTCTCTGTCTCCAATTCTATCAATAAGATGCAAGCACTAACTTCGGAAAATGTCTTTAAAATAGCTGCTCTTCTTGGGAACAAGCTACTACCAGTTTCATCCAAATCTTGAAAACTTTCCACTATCATATTCAATATGATCTTCATAGTTTCGTCATCATAGGGAAACCGGGGAATTACAATTCTTATTATCTCCATAAAACAAGAAGAAATCAGCATCTTGGTTTTTTCATCAGGATTCCCCAACCAATAGGGCCGATTCAAGGAATTCACTGCAGGAGGTAGTTGCAACTCCATTTTCTCAAACATTGTTCTAATAAATAAAGAATGTTCTCTTCATTTTCTCTTGACTAAAATTATTTTCCAAGTCTCTTTCCAAACATAAATATATCTCTACCAACTTCATTTCTTCTTCATTAGCCATGCCTAACTACCAACTTTTGGATACCACAAGGAGCTGAACTAGAATTCATTTTGAATTTTGATGTAGTACCGGAGATCTCTGTCACTCATCTACCTAAGCATGAAGCACTGATCCACAAGATGGCAGGATCTTCTGCTTTGATACTATTGAAATATGCCCCTTCAATTTTTTCCCAAGAAATTCACAAACAAACTAGAACTATGCCAATGATTAGCATTAGCTCCAAAATTGAAAACCAATTTAAAATGATCTCAACACCAAGAATGCACACTCAATCCCAAAGAAGGAGAGGTGTTTTCATATGGCGGAGAAAACTAAACAATAACTGAAAGAACTTAAGTGGTGAAGCAGCCATAAATATTTCCACTCAACCACTTAAACAGTGGGGGGAATACTACAAACAATTCAACTAATTCATTCGTTGCGGCGGGCATCCACTTGAGAGTGGGAATTCTCCACTTAATAGTGGGTGGTAAATGAAATTACAAATCAAATTACTCCACACTGGCGGTAAACCATCCAGGGGTTATAATATTTGAATCAATTAATCACAAGTAAATGCAGTAACAAAATGGTTGAATTAGTACGACTAATTCACAACCTTACAATTAAAGAAAAACTGCAAATTACGAGTGTTACAATGATAGAATGATTGCAAATATATAAAGGATGATTCTTTCAAGTTACAAAGCTATCAATACACTAAAAATGAAGCATAAATCTGATTCTTTTGAAGTCTGATATAAAACACAGCAAACTGAAACTATAAACCAACAATCTGTGAATCAATGAAATGCACATAACTTTATCAATTTACCTCCAAATTGAGTGAAATCAATTGCAATGAACCTCTGGAGGATAGGTACCCATGTCATGATGATGAAACAGCTTCAAAAAGCAACCATTAATTTACTTGCACAATTCCCAATGCTCCCAACATGGTACAACCCTTAGCAAGGGAAATTTTGCAAGAATAAAAATAAATACTTTGAAATAAATTATAATCTTCTATGGGAAGGGGCGCCCATGTGCTAGGAATCCATATCTTCAATACCCATAAGCATATTAAAATTGTACAAAGAGTTGTTAATTAAAATCACCTTCAGCCATGAATGAACCAGCAAGCTCAAAGACTAAAAAATACTTCAAATTCTCCAACAATGAAGTTCAATGTGCACTTCTGAATGAAGCACACTCTCAATCTACCATCTAGGGAACCATAGTTTCAGGCCCGAAGAATGGAGAAAAATTTCTAAGCTTTCCCTTAGCTAGATTCTGGATTTCAAACCAAAAGCATAACTTTACAATATTTCCAAAGATTATCAACTCTTCAAACAATAGCACTATATAAGTTTCAATTGGAAAATGAAGCAACAAGAGACTCTTCAAATTCCAAGAAGTTGAATCACTTCAACTTCCAAAAGGGACACCACTTTAAGCATTTCACTTTTTGTAAATAATAAAATATTAATCAACCTCTTTTAGGCATCCAACTTCACTTTGCAACAATAAAGCATTTAATAATTCATTAAATGCACCATTGACCCCTTAATGAACCCCTTTTTAAAAAAACATGAAGTGATCATTCCTAGGCATGGGGGTACAACTGAGAAACAAAAAAATGACTAAGTATAAAACTTAATCCATGGAGATAACCAAAGCCAAACTGAAACTGAAGGATAGCAAGATGAATTGAGATGAATTGTTGATGATGGTACTACCAAAATTAGACTTACTAAAAATAGCCAACTGCTATAAATAGTAAGTTCACATCAAAACAATAGAAATCCAAACTGAACATTGAACTGCAAAGGATTGAATTGCTGCTAGACAGATATTATCAAAAGATAGACTTGTTAAAAATAGTGAACTGCTATAAATAGTAAGTCTGCACAACAACCTTAGAACACTAACTGAGTAGTATCTGAAAGGGGAAACCCTAATTTTTTTCCTCAACTTAGCCTACAGATTGTTGGAAGTAGGCTAAATCCAAATGAAGAGCGTAGGGCTAAAATGGGGACATTACACCTTTGTCCGAGCTGATCCCAAGAGTGGATAGAACCAGAGGCCAAATATTGATACCAATGTTGAGCTTTTCCTTTGAAAGAGGTGACCAATAGTCTAATAGAAATATTTTCCTCCTCTATTTTATGCACCTTGCATACCTTTGCTGTAACTTGGAGGTGTTTAGAGGGGGTTTTAAAGTCTTCAAAAAAAAATTGGAATAGCCTTGAGGGCATTAGTAGGTATGGTAAGCCATACATCTAGGGGCATGGGCAGTTGTAGCGAACTACCACTATCCTAGGTCACAAAGTTTCTAGGAGCAGGGGTAACTACATGAGCCATGGAGAAAAAATTCTTATTAATTGGTTATACTGGTATTCTAATTTGGAAAGTTAGGCCTCCAGGTGGAGTAGATAAGGCTCTAAATATTGGGCTCTCACTTCTCACTATATTACTCCTTATAGGTGATACATAACCTATAAGTCTTCTTCTCCTAGATACCGAGGCAGGTAATTGGGAGTATTGGAACTAGCCTCTTGAGGATGCTCTTGTTTGGATTTTGGGCATGAAATTTCTAGCATGTTTCCTTGGCTTGATTTAAGAAATATTTCAGACTTCCAATAAGACATTTTAAAACCTTCAGGTCCCATCGGGCATGCTAGAAAAAGAATTGTCGATCATCAAAGCTTGCACCTCTTCGACAGCCTTATGGGAAATTCAGCGAATGGGGGACCAATTTGCACCTCATTGAATACCTACAGGATTTTTATAGAAATTCGGCTCTTCTTTGAATTTGGATAGAAGGATAGAAGGATAGAAAGAAATGTAAATATAAAACATGAAAATGGAAATGTGCCAAAAGTTTTACAACATTTGTAATCCAATTCTTTTTCTATGAATGATATATTAGACATAGAATGCCACAACCCTTCGTTGTTGGGAAGAGAACAAGAAGCAAAGGATAAATATGGGTATAGTGTAGTTTTTCAAATCTCCTCATGGGAAGTGTTCATTAAGGTTTGATCAAGCATAAAAGTTCTAAAAGTTAATAGAAAAATATTCAAAAATTGCATAAACTCTTCCTCTTCTACAACATAATATGAAGAAACAATAATCTGTAAAGAAGTTGGACAAGTTCAATAGACATAATCCAATTTTTGTAGGTTATTAATATATCATATAAGCCTACAACATGGAAATCAACTACTCAAGTGATTTGAATTAAGCTTAACACAGTGTTTTATTCTAAATGAAAACATAAAGAAGGAACTTGACAAAGGCCATAACATGCACAGTTTCAAAGATTTATTTCAAATAGTTCATACTTAAATATCAAATGAACTTAAAAACAAAGGTCAGATTCCAATCTGATAATAGTTTGAGTTAAAAAAATATAACATGCCAGAGAGAAGTACTATTCTACAAGCTTTTAGATTCTTAAAATATCTCTATAACTAAGGAAAACTAAAAGAACTTCTTTTTCCAAAAAGGGGAACCCCTTCCTTCTGCCACATCTTTCTATTTATAGTTGAAAAGGGAGAACCATTGCCAACATCCCAGAAGTAAATTTTACTAGATGTCGACATCTAATAGCTCACAATCTGATCCTAGATCTTTGGTTAGGTTGTGGCAATCTTTGCTCATTAGTTCTCAATTGCCTCATTTATGTCATTTTAGATATTTAGTAAAGATTTCTATCTTAAAACAATCAAATTCTTGAAAGCAGCTTGGAAAAATCTAGTTGACCAACCACATAGATTGATGGTGGCAACTCAAAGGTTCCAACCTAAAAACAAGGAAAACATAACATGCTCCAAAAAACTCAAAAATAGATTGTTCCTTAAAGCGTAACTTTCTCAAAGTGAAGAGATGACGTGTCGAGCAGGCGAGGACTCTCAAATCTATGAAAATAGCCTTAAAAGAAATCCCTGTCGAGCTTACATGTGCCCCAACTTTGTCCCGAAAGGAAGACGATAAACAAAAAGCCATGCAGCCACCACGTGGCACATTGCGCACCTTTCATAACAACTTTTTCTTTAAACACGGGCACATTGTGAAGCCAAAAAAGAATAAAATATGAAAATCAAAAGCAGATTAAGCAAAAAATGCTTCACACTAAGGTTTCTAGCTTGTATATTGAATTTACTATATGCAATTGCAGAATTTCAATGAAATTGAATGATCTAAGATGTAAAAATGCAACCTATATGCACTTTCACTAATGCAAATTAACTAATGAAAGATCTAATGCAAAGCTAATGTAAGCTAGATCTAGGACTTTAATGTACTACAAATTAGAAATGCAAGTGTTCGAAGGTCAAGTTCACCAAAATGAAATGTCAAAATTTGTAGGTCTATGTTTTGGATGATAGAACCAATTTCCTTCAAGTTTCATTCAAGGAAACCTTAGAGATCTCAATCTAGGGATGGAAATGAAGGATAGATATCTACAATAAGGTGTCATAGGGGTGTGATTAAAGACTAAAAGGGGCTTCACCACGAAGCAAAGTCTTGGAAAGAAAGAAATGCAATGATATGTAAACTTAAGTATGAAACTCAAGATATGAAATTGAAAATTGGAAGAATGAACTAAGAAATGATAGAGGGGCACCTAGAAAACTTAAGGAGCTTGAAACAATGCCTGAAATCCTAAAAATCTAACTTTTAAAGCATATTGGGACTCATACCCTAGTATGGGTGATTTAGTCCAAAATTAGGGTTTTTGTGCAAAAGTTAGAATCTCTCATCGATTGATTTGGATCTCCTAGAATATGGAAAAAGGAGTACTAGGAATCAAATGCCCAAGGTGGTGATTTAGTCCTAGTATTAGGGTTTTTCTAAAACTATGGTATTTTTTGGTGATCTCCTGTAGCTTCTCTCCTATCAAATATTTAAGTCTAAAACACCAAATTTTGACCTATAGGAGACTTTTCGTGATCTTGCAAGTAAGGAGACAACTTCGAAAACCCTCTTCAATCTTACAAATTTTTCTTCAAAGGATCCTCAAGATCCAAAATACCTAGATCTACAATCACACATGTAGAGAGAGAAAAAACTTGATTTTAGGGAATAGGGGTTTGCCTTAGTCAAACCCCGTTTAGGTAATTAAACCTTATGATGAGACAATGAAACATCAACATGAAACATGAACAATGATACCTTGAATAATGTCTTGAAATGTAAATCTACAATCTAACATGAAGTTTCCATGAAGAATGTAGATCTTGATCTTGAATTAGATGTGGAATAATGATTAACTTGGATCTTGAATGCCACATCACAACACTAGCTCAAGAACATGCTTGATGCTTTATGCCTTTGACATGATGGTGGATCTTGAATTGTTGCAAGAATATTCTTCAAATATGCATTTGAATGATCTTGAAGTGCTCTTGATTGTTTATGAAGTTCTAGGATGAAACTATGTGCAATAACCTTGTATTTATACTTGTTAATGCCAAATTTCTTAAAATTACAACACTACAAGTTGACATCAGATCTAAGAGGATAAAATACCACCATGAATTGAATTTAAAATGGGTCTTGATTAGATTTGGACTCATACACCCAAGGTGGCATATGAGTCCTAGTGGCTCAAAATTGGGGACACAAACTCCAATAAAGGTCCTATTTAATGTGAAAATAGAAATTAGGTCCCAAGACCTAGGTGGGACTCATACAACCAAGGTGGTGTACAAGGCCAAGATCACCAAATCTAGAACACATGACCTAGAACATTAAATTATGATTGCTTATTTGATAAGTGCCAATATTATCCATGGAAAGATACAATTAATAAGGCTTGTCAATGCAAAAATAGGACCAATTAAGGCATAAATAAGCCCAATCAATTAATAAAGCCCTATTTTAGTGTGAAAGTGTTAGGATACACTTTACAACACCCTAAATAAGGCACCTTTAAGGCATAAATAAGCCCAATCAATCAATTAATTATTCACTCCCAAATTAAGTGTGAAAAAAGGATACTTTTTCCTACACTACAAGATGTTACAACAAAAGGCTAAGAAGGATTGTTGAAAGTGAAAATGTTAAGGTTGATGAAAACTTGCAGAATTCAATTATAGTGGATGGATATGTGTTAGATGAACTTGATTGTAGAGAAGTAGGAGAATCAAAATTTGATGAAGAAGTGTAGAATGAAGAGGAAGAAACTCTATAGAAGACCCCTAAGACCTCTAAATATGTGCAAAAGAATCATTTTGAAGAGAAAATCATTGAATACAAAAGGAAAGGTGCATTAAAAGGAAGCAAATATGTTGAAATTGAGGTAAATCTATGTTTACTTTCTAAAGTTGAACCTAAAATAGTGAGTGAAGCATGCAAGGATGAACATTGGACGAATTTAATGAAAAAACTTATGCAAATTGAGAAAAATTAGACATGGGAATTGATTCCTAGATCAAAAAAAAGATTATAATTGGAACTAAGTGTGTGTTCACAAAAAGATGAATGAGAATGGAGAAGTGGAAAGGAATACGGTAAGACTTGTGTGTAAGGGTTACTCACAAGTGGAAGGAATAGACTTTGAGGAGAAATTTTCTCCTATGGATAGGATGGAAGATATCACAACTTTTTTGGCATGTGTTGCATAGAAGGAATTTAAAGTTTATTAGATGGAGTGAAGTCTACTTTTCTAATGGTGAATTCAAAGAAAATTTTTACATGGAACAACCGAAAGTATTTCAGTTATCATATCAACTGGATATGGTATGTAAATTGAAAAAGGCACTATATTGGTTGAAGCAAGCTCCTAGAGCTTGGTATGCAAGATTGGATAGATATTTAATACAAAAAGGATTCAATAAGGGTATTGCAAATAGTAATCTTTATTTCAAAATAGAGGAAGATAAAATATTGATAGTGGTTGTATATGTGGATGATATTATCTTTGGAGGTAACGAAGCTTTGTGTAAGAAATTTACTAAAGAGATGTAGAAAGACTTTGAAATGTCAATGTTTGGGGAGATGAATCTCTTCCTTGGCTTACAAATTAGTCAAACAGATAAAGGGATTTTCATTTCATAGTATAATTATGTGAAAGAGATGTTGAAGAGGTTTTGAATGGATGACTCCAAACCATTATGCACTCCTATGTTAACTAGTTGTAAATTGAGAAAAGATGATTCACCTAAGGTCAATTAGAGAAAATATAGATCTATGATTGGTGGACTGTTATATCTAACTGCTACTAGACTAGATATAATGCATTTAGTTTGTCTAATTCCTAGATTTAAAGAAGATCCTAAACAAACATATGTTGCAGTAGCAAAGAGGATATTCATATATTTAAGAGGCACTCGTCATTATGGCTTATGGTATCCTAAGGATATTGATTTCACATTAAGTGGTTATATAGATGTAGATTGGGTTGGTTTTGATGATGACAAGGAAAGTACAAGTGGTGGTACATTCTTCCTTAGATGTAGATTTGTGTCATGGTTGAGTAAGAAGAAGGATTTTGTTTCTTTGTCTACTGTCGAAGTTGAGTATATTGCAGAAACATCATGTTGTACACAAGTTGTGTGGATGAGACAAAAATTGAAGGATATCAAAGTTGTAGATGACAAGTCTATATCTATCTTTTGTGACAATACAAGTGCAATTAACATTTTAAAGAATCCAATGATATATTCAAGGACAAAACATATATTAAATAGGTATCACATTTTTAGAGAGAAGGTTATGGAGAATGAGGCGAAACTTGAGTATCTACCTACAAAGGATCATATTGCTGACATATTTACTAAGGATCTTCTTAAGGAGACTTTTGAGTATCTACGAGAGATGTTTGGGGTTATTACCCCACCTTCGTTGAGACAAATGCATACAAAGATGTATCAATTTAGTGGACCTATGGATCTATTCCTTGTATGGACTAATGTTGGTGGCTACCTCTTAAGGGGAGTAGGTAGTGTCTTGTTTTGTCATTGAGTTGCTGATTTCATTGGGTGTACTCCTAAGGGAGTATTCAGAGAAAGTATGCAGGTTCAGTGTCAAAGGGGGAGAATAATGCAAAAAAATTATCCTTTACCATTGATGCTAAAGGGGGAGAAATGTCATGTGAAAAAGTGTAAGGTATCAGTGGAGAAATTTGTTCATATTGTTGAATCATTCAGGGGGAGAAAAGAAAGTGCATTTAGAGCTGTTGTGTTGTCTTTGAGGGTTTTTCACATCATGGGTTGCCATCAATAACAAAGGGGGAGATTGTTGAAAGTTTGAAGGTTTTGTCATTGATGTCAACAACAATTCTACTGAGTAGTTTTTTCATTGATGTCAACTATGTGTTAAGGAAGTTGTTGCATGATGAAAATTTTGAGGATATTGAGAAAATTGTGGAAAAGAGGAAAGCAAGTTGTTGCAGGTTATGCATGTGTAGTTGAGATATTGAGGAAGTGTTTTTATTACATTAAGCTATCTTTTGTTGAAATGTATAGAGATGAGTTGGAATGAAGTAATGGTATGAGATGATGTCTTTAGTACTTGATTTCCAAGTGCTTTTGAGAAAATTTGATAAATAGAGAAAATAGTGTTGTGCAAGTGTTCAAAGTGTGCTCTAGATACATGATATGTGCTTATTCTATATTTATGCTATGTTTGTGTGGATTTAGTATGTTGTCCAAGGTTGTTAGAGGTTGTTATATATTCATAATTTTGGGTTCTAGATTATTGGTGAGAGGAAATTGTGTTTACCAGTATGAGAAATGGTTTTGTAGTGTTGTATAAAGGTGTTGAGGAGAAATATATTTTCTCCACATTTTTGTGTAGTTTATTTTTAGGACTTGTGGTTTTGAAGGAGAGTTAATGGTGTTGTTCTCTTGTTTGTGTGAAGAGGATTCATGATTAAATTTATAGAAAGTTTTGAAAGCGTGTACTTAATGTTTAATGTGTCGTCATAGGTAACGGTCGACCTGGTGTCTACACTACATTTGAAAATGTTCAAGTATTAATGGATGTGTAGCATGGCATGTGAGAATTAATTTTGGGTCTCAGTTAAGTGTTTTTTGGGTACCATTTCATCCATATCCACAATGGGAATATTTAGGCGCTGACCTAATTTGAATTTGTAAATATAACAGATAGAATGTTGACCTTGGAGAAGATGTTTAAGGTTGAGATTGATAAAAATAAGAGTGGATTTGTTGTGATTTGAGAGAGGATGAAGAGACAAGCAATATAGATGTAAGATCAATTCAAGTGATGTGTTTGATCTGAATTTGAGCAAAGCTGTGCAAAATTCAAAGCATTGGATTCCTAAATGCAGTGAGCCGAATGTTTCTGAATTCTTTCACGCTAGACTGTGAAAGTGTTGGAGCATTGTGATGGATTCCTTGTTGCATTGAGAAATTTTTATCTGTGTAACATTTCTCTTCTATCTTCTTATTATTTTTGTGGCAGTGATCCCAATGTGTGATCCTTTTTAGATAGTTTATACTATTCTAGCAATGAGCCTATTTGTACTAGTTTTTCAATTACTTATATTGTGAGCTAATCCTCATCGTGGTTTCTCCCTCATTGGGTTTTCCATGTAAATTTGATGTTCTCTTGTGTATGGTGTTGCTATTTTAGTTTATGTTATCTGCATTTCATGATTAATCACATTAACAAAATAAGGGTTTATTGAATGCATGTGGATCTGATCACTGTTGAGGGTTAAATTCATTTTTTTTATTAGATACAACTAATTCACCCCCCCTCTCAGTTGTCTTGCACATTCAATTTTTTTTATCAAAGTTGAGGTCACAGGTTCGAACCCCTCACTTGCACTAGGGTGTATTTTTGCAAGATGGTGTGTAACTTGGGTTTGTGACATGGCTTAACCACCTCCTATGGATCTTGTATAAATTTGGTGGTTGTATCAAGTATTAACAAGTCAATGTTTGGGTGCAGCAACAACCACCAATCTAACACAAGGTTTTCCTACATCATCCATATTCCAAAATTGGATGTATTTATACATAAAAATCATAATGAGGGGTAAACAACAAATCCTTTGGGGTCAACAAATAAATTATGTAATTCATGAAAAACTAACTAAATTGCATACTTCACTTGAGTTTTACATGACATCTTACTTGGTGTATGTTTTTGTTGTGATGGGAGATTTTCTTGAATTAACAATAGAAGGAAACTAAAGAGTGACTCCAGTGCACAAGTACTTTCCTCATATTACTCTTGATAGAAGCATTCACCATTTTAGAAGAGTGAATTATGCTTTCTTTGCTCCACTCATGTTTACTTTTGATCTTGACTTGTAAAGGAAAATGGTTTCTTATGAAGCCTCGACAGTGATGAACAAGTATGGTTGTCTCTACCTTTAGTTTCCAACATTCACATATGTAAGGGTTGGTTGCTTTGTGGGATATCAATACATGCTCCCAAGGTACCGCAACAAATTTTTTTTTAATAGAGTTATGTAGACAGATAAATTCAGTCCATAGCAAACAAATGAAATCTCACAAGTCAGGTTTCAAGTTTCCCTTAACGATTTGTAGGTATTCAATTCAAACATCTCCAAAGGCTAAGGCCATTGAATCAAAGATGCAGTTGGTCACTTTGAAGACTTTCAAAATGAGATTTTATTTTGATTATCGAGGCATGAAAGACAATATCAAGAAAGATCACACACATGTGCATAGAATTGAGGATGTGTGGGCCAACTATAGGATAGAGGATGAGATAAGGAAGCTAGATTATTGAAGATTGACATTGTAATAGATTGAATATATTGATTTGGTTGATATTCATGAAGGTATGGAAGATGATGGAGATATCATAGATCCTTCCTAGGTATGTGCAGGATCATCATGGAAAAAAGAGGCCCTTAAGTGGCAAAAAAAAAATAGAAAAATCAGAGTTAGGTAACTTGACATAAAAATATGAATAAGCTATCTATATTATTTCAAAAATATGTAAGAATAGAATTTGTAGAAAATTGAATGTCTAAAATACTAGGTTTTTTTTTTTTTAAGTCTATTTGGTGAAAATTTGAAATTTGAATGCAATAGTACATAAATTTCAGGGAAAAAATAACAAGTAGGTATTTTCCTGACCACCCTAACCACAATAAAATGATAATATTTTTTTATAATATTTTAGATATGAGTAGAGGACTCATGTCTGGATGTGATGCATATTTTTTTGTAATTTTTCTAAGTAAATAATTAATTTTGAATTTTTTATTACAACTTTTAAAAAATATTAAAACTCATATGTTTGACCACCTTAATTAGTCAAAACTTCATGAAATTCAATTTTTATTTTTAATCCTATAGTATGTGAAGCATAGAAAGTGATACATGTTTTGGATTCAAAAATGTGATACCATTTGAAAGCTATAGATTTTTTCAATCAACCTATCAATTAGGACTTTTAGTCATAATTCAAATAGAAAATGAATAATAATTAGTTATTAAATTCAAAGTAAAGTATAATCTATATTGGTGGAAAGCTAAGAATCTCCTTTAAAACCCTTTTTTTTTCACCAATTTTGGGTAAAAAAAAAGTCATCGGCCACATACCCTACACATACCTATCATATCGCTACTTTTTGGCCCATCATGATCCTACACATACCCTCCTATAAAAGGAATAATGTCATAGGATCTCCTCTACTAGTCATCCTATGGTCACATAAAGAGGTAACTTTGATTAGAGAAAGGTTTGAACCAATTCTTGCTAAAAGAAATGTATGGTTAGAAGAAAAAAGAATTCTATTGAAATGCTTTCACACTAGATTAGAGGAGGAATCACATGACCCTATAGGTAATAAATCAGAAATAAGGACATAGAATAAAAGTGATGCTCCTAGCTCCAGCAAGCCTTCTAGGAAAACAATCATGGGTTTTTTGTAAAAGGGGTAAGAAAAAGAGTAAAATAGCTATAGAGGGGCCATCTACTAAGGGGAAATGAGAATCTTCTTAAGAGGAAAGGAAAGATGAGAAAAAAAATGTCTCCTCATGAAAATGTCTCCAAGGAACCACCTGTCTCCTCTTCTCCCATTAATACTACTATCTTTGCTACTATTCCTCCTACTATTTCAGTTGGACAGTCTTTACCTGTGATTGATGAAGTCATTCCTACTGTCACAACTACCCCTTCAGTTTCCATTCAATCAGTTAATTCATCTATGTCTTCATGGTCATTTTTTTATAGTCCTAGACATGGTTTGGACAATGTTTTAGGATCACCTATGTATTTTCCTAGTTTATCATCACCTTCATTTGATATTACTTCTCAATATGCCTTAGAATAGTTTATGTATGATTCTATGCAAGTTTCTAGTGTGGAAATTCCTACTGCAATTTTGAATGACACTAATGCAATTGTGAAAAAGTTTGTGAGTACAATGATGAAAACTCAATACATGGTTGCTAATCCAGAAGAGTTTTCTCCACTTCCAACTTGGTTTTCATCCCAAACACCAAAAAGGAAGAAGCAAGGAATCTCGCTCAATGACTTTGACTTTACACAACTAGTACCAGTGAAGAAAAAATCCAAGAAAAATCCAAAGACTTTCTAGGTTATTGTCTAATAAAGAAGGTTATAGGTATTCTGAGGTGGCACAGCCTCCTCTTGTCAAGACTTTGGAAGAAGTTGACATCTCTAATTATTCTATCAGAAGAGTTGGGTTAGGGAAGATAACTCATGTAAGTGCTAAAGCAGATGCTCAATCTACACTAAATTATATCAAAGAGAAATTTGATGAAGTTAGAAAGGTGAAGGATCAATACAAACCCAAGGCAGAACAACTAACTATAGTACTCCAAAAGATTACCCAGTCTTTGGAGTCAGTTGAACTTGCAGTCATGAGCATTGAGGATCTATTCATTCAAAAGGTGGAAAAAGTGTATACAAGGGGCAAGGTAGTCAATGAGTTTGTAGACCGAAAGATTGCACAAGGTTCTCACCTCTTAATATCCTCTATGGAGAAAATGGAAAAGATGGAAAACATAAAATTAGAGTTAGAAAAAACTACCAATACTTTATCCCAAGAACAACAAGACATGGAAAAATGTTTGCCAGCTTGGATCAAGATGAAGAAGCTAAAACTAGATGGATTAGTGGAAATTGGGATAATTCCCAATAAGAAAATATTTGTTGAGGTAAAAGGGACCATGATACACAAAGTGAACATCATCAAGGAGTTGATCAATGACTTGTAAAGTGCTCGAGAAATCAACAAGGAAAATTATTTGAATCTTGTCAATAGGGTTGAAGAAATTCCTTGTAAGTTACTTGATGACAACCAAAAGTTTCTTTCCTCAAATGTAGTTGTCTAGGAATTCACCAACATGGTCCAAAAAAAATTGAAGATCAAGCCTTCTCAGTGGCTACAATGGACAAGTTGGATATTAAATTAACCTTGGAGAACCTAAAGGTTTTTTTAGGATGGAACAAGAAATCTTGTAACACCACAAAGGATTCTACAACAAGGGACCTAGATATTTGTTAGGTCCCAATAATGATGAATTTCAAACAATCATGAAGAAGTATGAAGATTTTATGGAGAAGGATAGTGGAGTAAGTTGAATGTTCCTTGTTTAATTTTTTAGTATTTTGATGCTTTATGTAATTAGTCTAGGACATTTTACATGTCATTTTCAAAAATGTAATTACATGTAAAAATAGAGAAGTCCTAAATCAAATTGGACTCTCCCATTGAATAAGTCAATTTACTTATTTCTTTCCTAGATTAGCCCTTAACTCTCCTCTATATATATGAGGGGGTTATTTTTAATAAAACCTTTGATATTTTGACACTAAATGAGGCCCATTTTTAGAATGCATACTTGAATCTTTGTGTTGAATGTGAAAATTGAAATTTGATCAATAAAAGAAGAATATTGCCTCCAACCTTTGCTTTGGAGCATGTTTGTTGTATGTAAGAGTGTTCTTATAAATCTCTTGTCATATGATCTTCAAATTGGTTTCTAAGTGGAATGAAATTTAATTATTGAAGGGGAATTCAGATTTGGTACTAATATACTTTGTGCTATCATATTGCATTTGGAGCTATATGTTTTGTGTATGAATTTGGTTGAGAACTCGTAGTCTTTTTGCTACAATTGTTAGCCATATTGTGTGGATTTTGGCGTTGTTAGTAACTTACAGTCTTTGAGCTACAACTTGATACATGGGTTACTCTTTGGAATCATCTTTGGGAATAAATTGGAGTATTTGAGCTATAATATGTTGTTGTTATGTTTGAACCATTGTGGAAAGTGATGAAATACTTTGGATTTCTATTAATTTTCTAAGTTACTATCACTTGCTAGTAATTGTTCTTGTTATTAGATTATGTCTAACAGAATTGGGTATTGAATATTATTGCTCCAACTAGTGTTATTTATCTTATTAATTTTACTGTGAACACCAAGGTCATTATTGTAACGTGATTCCCTTATTCTAAAAAATGAGAATATGCTAATGGAGAAACTCCCATGGATAGTTGTAGTGTACAAAATCTTAGTTTAATTACTAGTTGATTTAGAGAGAAATAAGAAGGGATCATCCCCTTTATGAGAGGAGAGAATAATTTCTCATCATATCTATGGCTGAAACTACCATTTTATAATTATTAAAGGAATTACCAAATATTCACCCAACACTATTGAACTAGTTTTCTTTCTATCTAGACCTCCATGGTGGTTTTCTCCACAAGTATTTATTTAAGAATTATTGATTAGATAAATTGAAGTAGCAACCACTTTAGCCTAGAATTTGTGTTCCAATCCAAACACACTAAGCATACTCATATCCATTTCCATGAATTTTGTTTCATAAATTATATAACAATATTTCTCTAAGGGGTTTAAGATTTTGTATTATGTATTTTAGTGGCATTATCCTTACAAAGTCTATCAAACTCTATAAAATAAAACTTTCCACTCTTTATTGTTCTCAAGAGATAATTAAGCTAGCTAAATTGACTAAAGATCTCATTTTCCAAGAAAATGTACCCATGCCCTCATACAATAATTTTTCATAAATAAAAAATAATACAAATACTTTGACAACATCTATAAAATCAAATACATCAAAATGAATAGGATATAGAAACCTACAGTATTTATGATAAATAGAGTGAAAACAAACATATTTTTTTATTTCTACATGAATTTTTCACAAAATTTAGTTTCAAGAGAATAATAAGTTATTTTACAATATTTTTATTGTTCAAATTCTATAGACCTCTCTAAAAAATATGGCACCTGTATTGGTTCCATAATGTTGTCTTCTTAAAAGATATATTTCTCTTTGAGGTAATTATGCCTGGGTACCCAAAATGCATGGCTACAAGCACTAGATGGAATTGACCTATTCACTATAATTTATAATGAATATGGTGTAGAAAATTTATCTCTTCACCACATTTACTAAAGATATATTAGGCTAAATGTAAGTTCATGTATCAACATAAAAGAGAGTAGAAACATAAATCCCCTTCATGAGAACCATATCCCCTTAGACTAGATTACACACTCAAATATTTTAAGATTAACTACACAACTACATCATTCATTTTACATTTATAGATAAAAAATATATGAAAAAATAAGGATGTTTAAGACTTTTAGAATCCCTGTGATCCTCCATTAGAGAATCTAATATTGACTCTTTGATGACTAACTATGTTGACATATGAGTTTTTGATGAGGTATACCTTCCAACCATCATATTTATTATAATTTTAAAAATCACTCTTAATAGAGTGTCAATTTGATAGAATCTCTAGATTTTATCCTCCATACATCCTCAAATGCATGAATTGTCAAGGCTACAAAAATTACATTACTTGCATCCTCCCAAAGATATTTATTATAATCACCATAAAATTTGAAATTTTTCTTATTTTTATCCTCCATATATTTTATTTTAAACTGGCTTGTCTTCCCATAGTTCTAACATCTTACCTTGAACTTTCCAAGGGACCTAGATCTACCATGGGATTTAAATTTTCAATTGTTATTCTTCTTTCCTTTCATTTTATACTTCCAAAATATTACCAAATCCCACTTGATAGATCTAGTATCCAAACTAATCACCTTTTTTGGGAGAAGAGTGGCCACAATATCATCAAGAAAAAAATTGGAAACTGTGTGAGGGGGAAAATCATAGAGACTAAGCAAGATAAATGCAATGAAATAGAAGCTACTCTAAATAAAAAAAACTAATCTACATCCATTCCCTCACTCATGAAATGAATTTCTAGGCTATTGAAAAAACACTTGATGAAATCCTACAATTATCAAAATGAATTCAAAAGAAAAGAAAGGTTACCATCCCTATTGCAAGTATGAATGAGTATGTTGGTGTTGTCATTAATGTCAACTGCCATTGATGTCAACATAATATAGGTTGTTGCAGAGAAAGGAAACAAGTAATTGAAGGTTGTGCATGTATAGTTGAGATACTATAGAGATGTTGTGATTACATGGAGCTATCTTTATGATGTTGCAGGTGTGTTGATATGATGAGTTACCAAGTGCTTTTGAGAAATAGTGAAGACGAAATTGTGAGTATGTTCATAATTTTCTCTGATTTGTGCTCTGCATTCCTTCTATGTTGATCTTATGCTTGTACGGATTTGAAGTGTTGTTTAAGGGAATCCTTGGGTGATATATCTTGGATTAGATCTTCTAGTTTGATGAAGAGTAAAAGTTGTGTTCACCAGTTTGTGAACTGGGAGAAATGTATCTGCTCCGCAATCCTCCACTAGTTTGTTTTAGGTCTTTTGGATTTTGTAAAATTCTTGTAATGGTGTTATTTATGTTCTGTCAAAGGTGTTCATGGTTTGGTGCTCTGGAAGACTAGGTTCAAAATTACTATGTGTTTTTGTATAGTTCAGATGGACTAATGGAGAGTATTTTGTGTATGAAGGTTGTTACATTAGTTGCAAAGGAATATGAAGGCATCCAAGATGTGTTCTAGTGTATGATGAAGCATGTTATGTGGTTTCCATTTTATCCTCTTGTTGCAGAAGCATGTACTTCAAATTTCATTTATGTTTTCATTAGGTTTGTCCAACCTAGTGTCTACACGTCATGCAAAGGATAAGTATTAGTTAAGGAAGCATGTGATTGATCCAAGATGTTGTTTTGGGTCTTGGTTAAGTTATAGTTTGGTCTACTCTCATTCTCTTCCATCGTAGGAATGGTGAGTTGCTGACCTAATTTGATTTTGTAATATGAAGTGTGTGTATCCGAACTTGGAGAAAGTTTATAAGGTTGAAGATGATATAAATATGATAAAAGATGTTAAGGATTCAATGCCACAAGTGTGAGAAGCAAGAGTGTGTGAAAGTGAATTAAAGCAGCAACACTTTAATGTGTTCGACTCATGAAAGCAATGAGTTGATGGTGTCAGCAATTCTTTGATCAAGGTTGCGTATGTGTGCAAATTGTTGTGGTGTATTTTCTGTTATCTTTCTTTATCTATAGGCAGTGGGCCTCCCTTCTGGATAGTGAGTCCTATTTGTAGGAAGTGAGCCTTGTATCTATACAACGAGTCCTATCTTTGGCAGTGAGCCTCTTTGTAATTGGTTTTGCAATTACTCTTATATTTTGAGTTAATCCTCACCATTGTTTTTCCCTTATTGGGTTTTCCGCGTAAATTTGGTATTTCTTGTGTTGATATTGCTTTCTGTTATTTTCACTTCATTCTCATACTTAATAACAGATTAAATTGGATGTGGAGTTAATAATTATTTGAGATTTGTGAATGTAATTGGTGACAGTTGATTCACCCCCTCTCAATTGTCTTCTACATTTCAACAATTGGTATTAGAGCTTTGGTTTCTCAGATAAGAGCTTAATTTCTTGAGGTAGATCTAATGGTGCACAAATTATCAATCCTTGTGTTTGATGGATCTGACTACAGTGACTGGAAAGTGAAAATGATAGGTTACCTAATCTCTCCTAGCTTCAAAACTTGGAAAGCTATTGAGACAAAATATTTTGAGCCGACAAGTGGTCCTTCTTCTACAGATGAGATTTTTGCTGATGAGGAAAATGAAAAAGAAAGGTGTGCAATCTATAGTGCTTTATCTAAGAATGAGAAGAAAAAAGTTATTTCATTAAGCACTACTTATGAAGTGTGGGAAAAGATGAAAGATATAAATAAAGGAAATGATAGAGTCAAATTATCAAAGAAGCTAACAATAAAGCATAGCTATGAGAACTTGAAAAGTGGAAGAATGTGAAGACATTACAAGATACTTTTAGAGGGTTGATATTGCAGCAAATGAAGTCAAAAATCAAGGTGGTACTTTGACAGATGAAGATGTAATGGAGAATATTTTGATGACCCTACTAGAGAGTTATAGTGACAAGGTCTCATCTATTGAGGAAATGTATGATCTAAAGAAATTCACTAAAGAATAGCTATTTGGCACCTTGAACACATTTGAAATGAGGAAATTTGGAAAATAAAAGGAGAAAATAGAAACAACCTTCAAATCCACTAAGATAGAATATGATCCAGATAGTGATGGTTCATAGGAGTTGGAAGCAAACTTTACAAGGAAATTGAAGAAAGGTACTAGAAAGTACAAAGGTATGTTACCTTTTAAATGTTTTAGTTGTGGAAATATTGGTCACTATGCTTCAAGATGTCCAGATAGAGCCATACACAAAAAGAACAGAGATAATAAAGACAAAAAGGATAAAAACTTCAAGAAATTGTATTATGTTAGAGAAGATGCTGGAATTTCTGATGATGAATCTAATTTTGAGGATGAGAAAGATGAATGCTTGTTTCTATCCTTAGAGAATAAATCTATGTCTACTAACCATGGAAGATGTGAAATTTAATGTGTTCCAGAAAATAAGAAGGATGAGATGGAAGGTACTATGGTTATTGTCTTTCATGCTAGACAAGACAAAGATTATTGGGTAATTGACAATGGTTATTCAAATCATATGACTGGAGACAAACTTAAGCTTAGTAAACTTGAAAATTATGATGGAGGATTAGTCATGTTTGGAGATGATTCTAGTGCAAAGATTGTTGGAAAAGGAACAATTAGTTTTGATGGAAAAAACAATATTGATGATCTCTATTATGTTAAGGTCTTAAGGCATAATATTTTGAGTGTTGGAAAAATGAGCAGCAAAGGATTTAAACTTGTGTTCTAGGATAATACCTATGAGATCATAAAAGGGTTTGGAACTATGGTAGCTATAGGAAGAAGAACATATGGAAACTTTTATCATCTTAAGGTTGTTGATGGTCAATGTTTTGTGTCTCAAATAAATGAAATTTGGCTATGGCACTGGAGGATGGGGCATGTAAACTTTGACATTCTAATTAGGATTAGTTCGAGAGAAGTTTTCAGGGATCTTCCTAAAACCACAAAGCCCACTAATACTATTTGTAGAAGTTGTCAATGGGGAAAACAAACAAGATGCAATTTTAAAGAAAAAGAACAATCAACTACCAGAATGTTGGAATTGATTCATACAGACCTCTGTGGTCCCACAAGAATAGGAATTCTTAATGATGATAGATATTTGACATAGCTAAGGTTCAACAAAGGATTCTCAAAAATTAATCTCTATTTCCAAATTGAAGGGAACAAAATGTTGATAGTGGTTGTGTATGTTGATGATATTATCTTTGAAGGAAATGAGGGTATGTGTAAGAGATTTGCAGAGAAGATGCAAAAGGATTTTGATATTTCTATGATTGGTGAGTTCAACTTCTTTCTTGTACTTCAAATGAATCAAATTGATAAGGGAATATTCATTTCACAATCAAAGTATATTAAAGAATTGTTGAAGAAGCTTGGAATGGATGATTCCAATTCAGTTTGTACCCCTATGGTGACTGGATGCAAACTAAGCAAGGATGATGATTCTCCTAAAGTTGATCAGAGCATGCACAAATCTATGATTGGTAGATTGTTATATCTTACTGCTACTAGACTAGATATCATCCATGCAATATGTTTGGTTGCCATATTTCAAGCAGAACCTAAAGAAACACATGTTACATCTATGAAGAGGATATTCAAGTATCTAAAAGGCACTCTGGATTATGGCCTGTGGTACCTAAGCATATTGATTTCACTTTGAGTGCTTAAATTGGTGCAAATTGGGATAGCTGTATGAATGACTAAAAGAGTACAAGTGGTGGTGCATTCTTTCTTGGAGGAAGATTGGTTTCATGGTTAAGCAAGAAACAATATTTAATCTCCTTATCCACTACAGAGGTTGATTACATTGCAACAACATCTTGTTGCACACAGGTATTATGGATGAAGCAAACATTGAAGGATATAGGAGTGATATGTGATGAGCCTATCCCTATATTCTATGATAATACAAGTGCAATAAATATTTCAAAGAATCTAGTAATGCATTCAAGGACAAATCAAATATCTATAAAATATCATTTCTTGAGAGAAAATGTATTGGAGAATGAAGTTAGGTTAGAATATGTGCCTGCAAAGGATCAAATTGTTGATATATTTACTAAGGCTCTTTTCAAGGATACTTTTGAGTATCTCCGAGAGGATTTCGGGGTTACTAACCCTCCTTCTTTGAACTAGGCGCACATGGAGGTTCATCAGTCCAGTGGATCTACAAATTCTTCATTTGTCTAGACTTATGACTGAGGTCTACTCCTCAAGGGGAGTAGGAAGTATCATTTTTGCAGTATGAGATGTGGGTGTAAACCTAAGGGGGAGTGATTAGAATTTTTTTTCTTTTCCATTGATGTCAAAGGGGGAGAGAGAGTCACGTGGAAAAGGAAAAATTGAAAGAAAGAGAGATAGAGAGAGAATATTGTAAGGAAAAGAGAGTGTAGGAATGTTTTGTAGGTTGTCTAATGAAGAAAATAAAGGAGAGTGTGTATTTTATCTTTGGTATTTTTCACATCATGTGTTACCATCAATGACAAAGGGGGATATTTTTGCAAGTATGAATGAGTATGGTGGCATTGGCATTCTATTGTCATTGATGTCTTGAAACATAGTATAGGTTGTTGCAGAGAAAAGAAACAAGTGATTGCATGCTATGCATGTATAGTTGAGATACTATAGAGATGTGATTACATGGAGCTATCATTATGGTGTTGGAAGTGTGTTGATATGATGAGTTACCAAGTGATTTTGAGAAATAGTGAAGAAAAAATTATGTGTGTTAAAATGTGCTCCGGTCTGTGCTTTGCATTTCTTTTGTGTTGATCCTATGCTTGAGAGGATCTAAATTGTTGTTTAAGGAAATCCTTGGGTGATATATTTTGGATTAAAGCTTCTAGTGTGATGAAGAGTGAAATTTGTGTTCACTGGTTTGTGAACTGGACTGGCAAAGTTGTTTGTCTATGGACTATGAGAAATGTATCTGCTCCAAAATCCTCCACTAGTTTGTTTCAGGTCTTGTGGATTTGGTAGAAGTCTTGTAATGGTGTTATCTATGTTCTACCAAAGGTGTTCATGGTTTGGTGCTCTGGAAGACTAGGTTCAAAATTATTGTGTGTTTTTGTATAGTCTGGATGGACTAATGGAAATTATTATGTGTATGAAGGTTGTTGCATTAGTTGCAGATGAATCTGGAGGCATCCAAGATGTGTTCTAATGTATGATGAAGCATGTTATGTGGTCTACATGTTGTCCTCTTGTTTCAGAAACATGTACTTCAAATTTCTTTTTTATTTTCATTAGGTTTGGCCAACTTGGTGTCTACATTTCATGCAAAGGATAAGTATCAATTAAGGAAGCGTGTGATTGATCTGACATGTTATAATATGAAGTTTGTGGTGCCAACCTTCGAGAAATTTTCTAAGGCTAAAGATGGTATAAATATAAGACAAGATGTTTGAATGCCACAAGTATGAGAAGCAAGAGTGTGTAGAAGTGAATTAAGGCAATAATGCTTAATGTGTTTGACTCCTAAAAGTAGTGAGCTAATGGTGTCAGTAATTCTTTGATCAAGGCTATCAATGTGTGCAAGTTGTTGTGGTGGATTTTCTATTATCTTTCTTTATCTGTAGGTAGTGAGCCTACTATTAGGGTTAGAAGGAAGATGTATAATAGTTAAATGTAGATTTGATCAATAAAATGGAGAAATAAAACACAAAAAATCATAGCAGAAACAAGACAACACAAAGAATTTAACGTGGTTCACCCAATCCGAGCTACATCCACAAAACCTCAGCCATCCAATGATTTTATTATCTAGTGTAAAATAATTTTACAATCTCACTAATAATTCCCTACTGCATCCTCAATCCAAACCGCTAATAACATGCTTTTTTTAAGCTTCCAGAATTAGGGTTTTACAAAGTCAGTTTTTGTTGTTTTTTTGGTGATTTTTCCTTTTTCGGTGACAACGTGAAAAAATAGGCATGAAGAGTGTACAATATACCATGACCAATCACCACAAACCAACAATCTCCCACTTGGAGACTGATCCTGGATGACATTGTTGTAGTTACAGCTCCCACGGGAAATACACACCTTGGACCTTGTTGCTCTGTTATACTTGAATTCAACCTTGAAAGCCACCTAAAGCCGAAGAGGATCTTAGCTTCTCCCTTGTCACTACCTTCGTAAACATATCTGTTGGATTTTCATCCATATGTATCTTTTCTAGCTTGACTTGTCCATCCTCCAACACTGACTGAATGAAATGATATCTCAATTGTATGTGTTTGGTTTTAGAATGCAAGGTAGAATTCTTTGCAAGATGTATAACACTCTGGCTATCTGTAAACAAGTAATTTTCAGCCTTTTGTTTTTCCAAATCTTTCATGAAAACTTGTAGCCATATCATCTCCTTTGATGCCTTTGTTGCAACAACATACTCTACCTATGTGGTTGACAAAGCAACCACCTTTTACAACTAAGAAATTCAACTCACTACTATCCCACCAATTGTAGATACATAACCTATGGTACTCTTCCTGGTAACTACATCCCCTACCAAATCTGAGTCAACATAGCCTTTTAAATCAGTATTAGAGCCCCCAAAACATAAAAACTTATTGGATGTACCTCTCAAGTACTTGAGAATCTATTTTACTGCATTCCAATGCTCAACACTGGGATGACTCATATACTTTCTAACAACTCCTACAACATGTGTAATATCTGGTCTTGTGCATACCATGGCATACATTAAACTACCTACAGCTGAAGCATATGGTACCTTGAACATTTTTTCTACCTCCTCTTGTGTCTTTGGACACATATCCTTAGTCATTTTAACATGACTGGGCAAAGGTGTGCTGACAACTTTTGCATTTTCCATATGAAATCTTTGCAACACCTTCTCAACATAATTAGCCTAAGATAAAAAAAAAAAAAATGTTTTTCCTATCTCTTGTAATCTTCATACCAAGGATTTTCTTTGTCTCCCTCAAATCCTTCATAGCAAATGAATTTTCTAACTGTTGTTTTAACTCCCTTATGTGATCCATGTTAGACCCTGTTACAAGCATATCATCAACATATAAACATAAGATAATGTAGCTATCATCATCTAACCTCTTAAAATAAACAAAATCATTTGAATTACACCAGCTATAGCCTTGCTCAACCATAAAACTATTAAATTTAATATTCCATTTCCAAGGTGTTTGGTTAAATCCATATAGACTTTTCTTCAATCTGCACACTAGTTTCTCCTTACCTTTGACCTCAAATCCTTTTGGTTGTTCCATATATATTTCCTCTTCCAAATCACCATGGAGAAAGGTTGTTTTAACATCAAGTTTTTCTAAATGAAAATCTTCAGTAGCCACAATACTTAAAACAATATGAATAGAAGTCATTTTAACAACTGGAGAAAATATTTCATCAAAATCAATACCCTCTTTTTGTGAAAATCCCTTTACAACTAATCTGGCTTTAAATATTTTCTTACCTCCATCCTCCTCTTTCAACCTATAAACCCATTTGTTTGGTAAATCCTTTTTACCTACAGGAAACTTGCATAATTCTCAAGTCTGATTTTTCAGCAAGGAGTCCATTTCTTCTTCCATTCCATGCTCCCACTGAACCTTGGTATCCACCTGCATAGCTTCATCATAACATTTTGGTTCACTAGCATCAATTAATAAAATAGAATACAAAGAGGAAGAAAATATTTCTAAAGGTCTACTTATCCTTGAAGATTGTCTAAAATTAACAAGAGTTTGTGGTATTTGTTGTTGTTGTTGTTGCGAAGCATGAGGAACCACTGGAACATTATTGTTTGGTGTATCATCCAGCACTACATAATCATTTTTTTTCTTCTCATGCTACTGCAACTAATCTTTGTACAACACTTTCTCATTGAATATGACATCCCTACTTCTCACAATTTTTTTATTTTCAAAATCCCAAAGCCTATAGCCAAATTCATCAATGCCATATCCAACAAATATACATTTATTTGATTTTGCATCAAGCTTGGTTCTATTTTCAAAATTTACATAATCCTTCACAACTGAAGGTCTTGAGAAATGAATAACTCACCTTCTTACCTTTCGATGCTTCCTCTGGAATACCACAACCCAAAGGATTAGACAGACATTTATTGATTATATAAACAATAGTGTTTGCAGCCTCTTCACACATGTTTAAAGGCAACCCAACATGCAATCTCATAGTTCGTGCATTCTCCATTATTGCTTTGTTCATGCGCTCAGCCACTCCATTTTCTTGTGGAGTCCTTAGAATTGTTTTCTAACTATGAATACCATTAGAGGAACAATAATCTTCAAACTCTTTGCTGCAATATCACCACCATTATTAGATCTAAGACATTTTAACTTTTTACCTGTCTCATTCTCAACCAAGTTTCTCCATTTCTTAAAAGTTTCAAATACATCAGATTTCTACCTAAGGAAATAAATCCATACATTCCTTGTTGCATCATCAATAAAAGTGACATAATACAAAGAGCCACTAAGAGAAGATACCTGAGCTAATCCCCATACATCCATATGCACAAACTCCAATTTCTCATCTTTCTTTTGCTTCCCATCCTTGAGAAAACTAGCTCTCTTTTATTTTCCATACACACAACTTTCACACAAATCCATATTAACACATTTTAGACCTGGTAAAACATTCTTTGAATGAAGTATTTTCATACCTTTTGCACTCATATGCCCAAGTCTATTATGCCACAATGTTGATTCAAAATCCATAGCAGCTGTCTGATTTTTTTCTTGTTGAACTGTAACAACTATTCCTGAACATTGATTTTTATCTGCAATAGCTAAAGTAGAAGGAACAGTATGACCTATACAAATATATAAGGTGCCTACTTTCACACCTTTTTCTACCACTAAGGCACCTTTTGTAACCTTCCAATTTTTATCACTAAATGTAACAACAGAACCTTCATCATCTAGTTGCCCTACTAAAATTAAATCTCTAACTTTGGAATGTGCCTTACCTCATGTAGTAGCCAATGATTCCCATTCTACAACTTAGTCTTGATTCTTCCCTTTCCAACAATCTGACAGGGTTCGTTATCTCCCAAATAAACCAACCCAAAATCCCCATGGAGATATTAAAGAAAATAACTTCTATGGGGCGTAGTACGAAATGAAGCCCCTGAATCTAAAACCCAAGAGTCATCAACATTATCAAGGGAAAGAACCAAATCATCGTCATCAGATTTATTACTTACCACATTTTCCTCTTTATTTCCTTCCTTTTTTTCTACTTCTTTATTTTTGTGAGACCAGCAATCTTTCTTTAAATGACTTGGCTTACCACAATACCAACAATCCCTCTTGTCTCTAGATTGGGACCTTTTGTCCTTTGATTTTCCTTGTGACTTCCCACAACTTCCAGAATTGTTTCCTCTCTCCTTTTTTCTGCCCTCGCTTTCTGCATTCAAAACACTGCCTGATGTGGATGTTCCACCTGAGCTTTTCCTATGAATTTCCTCACTCAAAATAACACCAACAAAATCATCAAATTTTAATGTATTTGAACCAAAAACAAAATTGCTAATAGCCATTACCAAGTTATTCCAGCTTTCTAGCAAAGAACATAAAATCAAAAGAGCCCTAACTTCTTCATCAAAGTTTACATTTACAAAAGTTAATTGACTAGTAACCATGTATAAGTCATTTAAATGATCAACAACTAACCCACCTTATACCATTTTAATATTAAATAAATGCTTCATAAGAAATACCTTATTTGAAGCGGAAGGCTTTTCATATAACTTCACTAGGGTTTCCATCAACTCTTGAGTTGTCTTTGTTGTTGTAATATTGAATTCCACTGATTGTGCTAGGCATAAATGAATGGCTCCCAGTGCCTTTCTGTCTTGAAGATTACAATCCTCATCACTCATTATTGCTATTTTTTGGCTATTCCTTCCAATGGCCTCCATAAATCCTTCTGATAGAGATAATCCTCCATCTACATCTTCCATAACTAATAGTTCTTCCCATTGAATTTATCTACCTTCAATTTACCCTTGTCCACCATTGTTCCCATTAATCATGAGACTCCCACTCAACTATGAGACCTTAACCCACTCTGATACCACTTGTTAGGGTTAGAAGGAAGATATGTAATAGTTAAATACATATTTGATCAATAAAAAAGAGAAATAAAACACAGAAAATTATAGCAGAAACAAGAGAACACAAAGAATTTAACGTGGTTCACCCAATCTAGGCTACATCCACAAAACCATAGCCATCCAATGATTTTATTATCTAGTGTAAAACATATTACAATATTTCTAATAATTCCCTACTGTAGCCCCCATCCAAACTGCTTATAAAAATATTTTTAGAAGCTTCCAGAATTAGGGTTTTACTAAGTCATTTTTTTCTTTTTTCGGTGATTTTTCCTTTTTCGATGACGATGCGAAAAAAATAAGCATGAATAGTGTATAGTATAGCATGATTAGTCACCACAAACCAACACCTTCCTTTTGGATAGTGAGTCCTATCTACAGGCAGTGAGCCTTGTGTCCGGACAATAAGTCCTATCTTTGGTAGTGAGCCTCTTTGTAATCGGTTTTGCAATTAGTCTTATATTGTGAGTTAATCCTCACTATGGTTTTTCCCTTATTGGGTTTTCCACGTAAATTTTATATTTCTTGTGTTGATATTTCTTTTTGTCATTTTCACTTCATGCTCATGCTTAATAACATATTAAAGTGGATGTGGAGTTAATAATTGTTTGAGATTTGTGAATGTGATTGTGACAACTGATTCACCCCCCTCTCAATTGTCTTGTACATTTCAACAATCACATATTTGAGTGTTTTCACAAGATGTGGGGTTATTCATATCATTGTGAAGCCTCCATGGTTGTGTGCAAGAAGATTTGATGTGATACATGTGTTGATTGAAGAAATGTGTTGAAGCATTGTCAATGTTGGTTATGATCTAGGTAGTACTTCGTTGTGCAAGTTAGGTTGATCCTTCAATCCTTTTTTGTGAGGAAATAGGTTTTTTATATAGAAATTATGATTTGAAATGGATGATCAGGATCATGTAGTAGAATATCCTGATCGATGGTTGAAGGATGTTGAGAGGATTTAGATGGGAATAATCTATGCAAAATAGATTACATGATTAGTGTAATTGAAGAAATATTGTTGAGAAATTTGTGAAATTAATTAAATGGGTGGAGAAATTCATGAAACTAAATAAATTGATTTGATCCTTCAATGGTATGGAGGAAAATATGTAGAGAAATTTGTGAAATTGGGGAAAGTTGGTGATGAAATCATGTTGGGAGCAATTTTCTAAATCATGAAAGTTGGTGAGGATAATTCAATTAATTGATTTAATTAATTAATCCTTTTGGAGTTGAACATGTAAATCAAGTTTGAATTTTGCAAACAAAGTTGCATTAGTTTGATTTTATTTTTTATGATGATTTGAATAGTTTATTCAATTTATTCAAATTTGGAGGGAAAGTGAGTTAATTAAATTATTATGATGTAACAATTTAATCGACTTAGGGGAATAAAGTGAATTAGTGACATAATTAAATAATTGGTGTTATTTAATCAATCCAGAGGAATAAAGTTATCTTAAGATTATATTAAATAAATGAAATTCATTTAATTGGTCAAATTTGATGAAAAAGTGAATTAATTAAATAATGTTGTATTATTCAATTAATAGAGGAAATTAGGGTTTTTGATGCAATTGATACTTTTGATGCTTGATGATGTGAAATGCAGTGATGTATGCTAGTTTGTAGGCTAGGAAAATTTTAGGTGTCTAAATTTTTCCCCTCTTTGAGAAAAAGTATAGGTTTCTTTATTTCAAAGATTCAATGTTAAGATACAGTTTTTGAAAAAAAAATATATCCCCCACTATGCCCCAATATGCCCCAAATGGGATAGCTTGGTGCCCCTTTGAGAAATTTGGTAAAAATTTTGGATAATGAACCAAATTTTTTGATAAGCCAATGTGATGCATTCAGTGCAAGGACTAACAGAAGAAATGGTGAGAAGAAGAAAATGTTAATAAGAAGTGAAGAATAGTTGATGTTGTTAGTCATTGATGAAATTGCTTTCGCTTTGCTTGGAGGCTTCACATTTTGAACAATCATGTTTGATGTAGCAAATAGATATGATGTACAAGGGTATTAATTACCAAGGTGGCTTTGTATCTATTGCATGGACTTTGACTCTACAAACAAGGAGTATTCTTGCTCACACAAGACATACAAAAACCTTGTTAGATTGTATGGGTGAGAAGCTTTAAAACATGTCAGGCCAGTAAGACAAGAGGTATTAAGAACCTAATGTGCCACTGCTACATGAAATGCTTCAAAATGTCTTTCACACATAGAACACACCAAGTATTCACCATGGTAGTATAACAAAAATATCCAAAAACATAGCAAACTGAAATGACACTCAATTTCACTCACTCCTTCCTCTCTAAATCCTTATGGACACTCTCGAGAGATCTTGGGAATGAGTCAATAATGTAAATAAAAAATATAAGGTAACAAATTTTTTTTTAAAATACTATTATATCACTTTCCATACCTGTTTGGGGTAGGGATATTATCTGGTGTTGATCATGTCTATTGTAGGAATAGATTCGTTAAGACATATCTTAGGATGTTGTTAGTGAAATGTCAGAAGATATATAGTCAATACTTTGGAATTGTTTTTGTCTTTTTTTTAATCAAATCTTTGTGATTTTTTTCTTGAAAGTTATAGCTTTTGATGTTTGCTCTGTTTGTTTGCTTGTTTTTTCAAAGGGTGAAGATGATGATTTGTTTATTATGGATGAAAATTTTATTGCGAATTGTGATGATGGAGGAGGTTTTTTTTATTTTTCTTAAGTTTTATGATGCTATTTTTAGTTTTTTTAAGGGACTAGCCTAGGACCTCGGGGGATCATCAAAGATAAGTCAGCCTACATTGTACTCATATAGGCTCGTAGTTCACTTGGTTTGGAATTTTTTTGATCTTTCTATTTTGTGAATATTTTTGGATTTTGTATTTTTTGACAAAGTTGAAATAAAGCATGATAGAAAACTAAGGCGAATAACATAAGGCCTCAAGGGTTTTTAAGCCTTTCTTATGTTGTACACATAGAGACCACATAGTTTGACCATTTGAATCAAAGCATAAACTTGTTTTTGGGATATTCAAAACAACATTGTTAACTTGGATTTATATTCCACTTCTATTTCTAGAGGATATAATCCAAGAAATCTACTTGAACTAGATGTGAGGTTTAAGAAAATGTTGATATCTTAGACTATTTGAGCGAAGGAATAATTTGACGATGTTGTTTCATTTTTTTGATGTTTTCAAATGTTTTTGGATTTCGTTGGTTTTTGGATGTTTTAGAATTTTTTATTTTTGACCATGGTAGGATGCTCAAATATCTAATCCACAACCAACTTCAACAAGTTGTCCCCATTTTGAGACAAGACTACTTGCCTAAATTAGTAACAAGGCATGGTTGGATACATGTTTTATTATGGAATGAATGGGTGAATGCTATGGATAACTTACCGATAGATAATGATGCAAGTTTTATTCAAACATAGCACCTATTTTCTAGGTTTTCACTATGGTACCTATTATAGGAGCAACACAAAGTATTTTTCACTCAAGGAAAGTTTTATTTCTCTTTACTATTTTTCTTACTTTTTTATTCTTTTGTATATTTTATCTTTTCCATTTTTTTTAATTTTTACCCTTTTGCCTAGGGTATTCTGACGTGCTTCATGTGTAAAACTTCTTAAGGAGGCTATTGTTCAGTGGTTCAACTAAGGTTTTTCCTTTAGGAGTATCCAATTGATAAGCCCCAGAACCATATTTTTTAGTGATGACAAATGGGCCTAACCAGTTGGGTTGAAATTTTCCTTTACCGACCTGATTCAGTTGTACCTTTTGATTCTCTTTGAGCACTAGGTCACCAACTTGAAAGTTCATGTCCTTGATTTTTTAATAAATTCATTTGAACCAATTCTGATAAACCTAAAGATGGTTTAACATGCTCAAATTCCTTTCATCTAGGACTTCCAATTCATTTAACCTAGATACTCGATATTCTTTGTTGTTGATCATGCCTATTAATGAGATTCACAATGAGGGGATTTCAACCTCAATAGGTAAGAAAGCCTTTCATCCGTAGAAAAAGGAAAATGGTGTGGAGCTTATAGATGTTTGGATGCTAGTTCGATAATCCCTTAGGGTTGGGTTTAGTTGCAAATTCCAATCATGGCAGGCTTCATTAATAGTCATTTTTAGTCTTTTCAGTATGGTTTTATTAGATGCTTCAAACTTGACTATTTCCTTGAGGATAGTAGGGTGTGGAAAATATATGTTGGATAGAAAATTGAGAGTAAATTTCTTGGATGTCTTGATTTTTGAATGGGGTTCCATTGTTCATTATTATCGTTTGGGGAATTCTATACCTACAAATCAAATAATTCTGAATGTTCAAATTTTGATATTTGATTTCCAGTGATGTAGGTCAATGGAATTGCCTCTATCTATTTAATGAAATACTCTGTTGTTGTGATAAAAAAACTTGTGCTCATTATGATGGAACCCTCAAAATTTTTGTTCCATTTTGGGAAAACTTGCATTTTTAAACATGGCTCTCATCTTTGGATTTTTAGATTTTGCAGTGTTGTTATGTTGTCATTTTTACCCAGGAAACCCTAGGGTCTATACCCTTGCAACGTTCTAATTTTTTGTTGAGCTTTTGTTTCCTGTTGTCGGTAATTTTGAAACATCTTGTGTCATTGACCATTATGGAGTAACCAGTCCCTCATGCCTAGTTCTGAGTTTCTTCCTTTTTATAAGGTTGAATTAAAATCATTTTTGGCCTTTACATCCTTTGCATTTTTTATGACCTATAATCTTGTGGAGACCTTTTCTTATGTCGTCCTAGAGCGGTCCCCTTCATTTGAACAACTTATGGCAACATGATTAAATTTTTTCACTTAAGTCCCTTCAATCATGTCTCTTTGTCACTCATCACAAATAGTTTATGAAAGGTATGTTTAGATTGGCAACAAGCGTTGAGTGGTATTTCATTGGTTTTTCTCATCATGGATAGATTTTGGAGCTCCTGGTATCAATTAGTGATGGACGATTCTCTTGCCTCTCCTTATATCATTGATTTTTCACTTATTGCTAATGACTCTTGAACCTTGAGTATTAAAATTAGCAATCAGTGATGGCCTCCAAAATTTTGTTCTTCTCTTCATTGTTCATCGCAAATGGTTGTGTGATTGTAATTTTCAAAGAGTGATGAACGATATGAAGTATCTCCTATGTTTTGTGTATCACGGATTGGTTTTGAATGTCAAGTTTTTAATTAGGGATACATGGTGCAAATCATTGGGATCTCTCATTGCTAATTGCTTGCAAACCTTATGAGGAGAATTAGCGAAAAGCAATAGCCCTAGCACCTCTATATTTTTTTCCTATTGCTCATCACAAATCCTTTCCAAAATTCAAGTTTCAAAATAGCGATGAGCAATGGAGTCAGTTGTTCAACTTTCTTGCACTAATTTGAATTGATTCTCTAAGCGATGTCTTTTGTATCATTCATTTTCATTCAAGTACACGTGTCTTAATCTTGCTTCATCACTTTATCTCCTATCGTTGATGTGATCTAGCGTTCAAAGTTAAATCAATGATGTGTGATGGTAAAATGAATGGATTGAGGATGGGCCATATTTTTAAGGGTTAATATTTCATTGTGTGGATGCTTGCATCACTGATAGAACTAGTGAAGGATGAAATGTGTTAGTGATAAGTGGCAGCTACTAAATGAAAAGGGCAATGTGGCAGAACCTGAGGACATTGTATAAAGAAAGGAAGAAAGTAGTGAGGCTAATGGAGAACCATTGATATGGTTCTAAAGAAAAATCATCAATGAGATGAAGTTCATCACATCAATACTATCATCGTTGATTGAACCCTAGAAAGATGGGTCAAGCCCACAATGAGGGATAGAGTGTATGAAGGACTATTCTCTCCAAATGTCGTCTTTGTGTACTTCATTGATATTAATGAAGGAGCACAGATTGAGTTGGTGATGCATGATTATTGTCAAATCACAAGTGAGTAATGAGGATTAAGAGTAGACATGGAAACTTTCTAAGGTGGCATCATTTTTTTCTAGGAACAAGTTGTAAAAGATAAAAAAAGATGCTCAAGATCACCATTGATGAAGTTTTAAATCCTCAAAGATCAACAGTTCACATTTAAAATGAAGGTGCTAAGTTATCAACTCGCTCATGTGATGATCTCTTCAATTATTAATTGCAGCACGCACCAAATGGTCTTTTTAATGTAGAATGCCTACAATTTGATCTCACCATTTTCAGTTCTTTGAAATTATGAAGTTTGGGTCATAGAAGGAATGTGTGAGTGTTGATATTTCAACTATAGAGGTATTTTTTTTCATCTTGAGTAATTTGGTGTTTTGTGTGAGCTCCTTTTAATTCATGCTTTTAGTTCACCTAGGAATTTCATTTTTTTTGGGGTGGGTTGTGATGGTTGGGGCTGGTGGGTTTGCTTTCGTGCAAATTTGATTTGAAATCTTTTAAGTTGATCAATTTTATGCTCAATTTAGATTTGATATTTTTCACCCTATGTCTTGCAAAATGGAAAATTTTGGTGTGCCAATTCAGCCAACTAGGAGGTCTAGTCGACTTAGCATGTTTGAGTGTCATGAGGATATGTCTAAGAAAGAAGTTCCTATAACTTCTTTGGTGTGAAAGGGTAAAAGGAATGCCCATGGTAAAAAGAAGAGTATCATTGTCTCGAGTACTTACAACTTAAGAAGCATAACCATTTTAGAAGAATTGGTCAAGTTTAAGGGAAAGGAGTAGGTCAATCCTATAAAGAAGGCCAAGAAGAGGAACAAGCATCATGGGGCCTACCTAGTAAAACATAATTCTCCCATTATTCTCTATGATATTCCTTCAAATGGTGAAGGTGACACTAATTCGGGATATGTCCATTACCTTCTCTCCTTAGTGTTGTATGATGACTCTGATGATGATATGGTGATGGTTCCTCTAATTGCATCATGAACAAGGAGTGGTCAAGCATCCTCTGATGCTGATGACTTAGAGTAGTGTCTCCTTGTTTTTTTATTTTTGATGATGTTGGTGTAATTAATATTTAATTACACATTTGCATAAGTTTACTTAGGCATATTTAATTCCTAAGTTTTAGGATTTATCTTTATCTTATCGAGCTATCTTGTTGCTCAAGATAAGATTAGCTTTAGGCATCTTTGCTTTTATAAAGCAAATTATCTCTTGTAATTATTGGTCTTTTCGAATATATCAAATTGCATGTTTTTATGCAATCTCTACTTTTTCTAGTTTTCTCCTCTGTGGAAGGTATTTTTTGGTTTGCAATCAGATCTTGGCTATTCTAACATGGTATCGGAGCCTCGATTCGTAGCCCCTTCTCAGCTTTTTTGCAGGATTTCATTGCAAAGCTCGTTCGAGGTCCCTCGAGGGTTTCAATCCTTGAGTACATTTATGCAGCATCTTGGATCAGATCAAGTTTTTCCGTTGGATTCAGAGTGCTGGAAAAAGTTAGAAATGACTTTCATTTTATTGATTTTCATCGCCGTTTGCCAGATCCGTGAGGGTCTCAAGCTCGGTGATTTTTTGGATAGATCTAGGGGTCACCTGATTTTCGAAGCACTTTGGGCCCAAACAGACCTCTCCGTTGGATTCACAGTGCCCAAAAACCCCCATTTTCATATAAAATTTGTCCAGTTTGGGCAAAGTCATCCAAAGAGGCAAAAAAAATTTACCCAAGGGCCGTACGGCCCACAGGCACAGTTTTCGAGGTGTCATTTTCGAGAAAATTTCAAAAAATTCATTAAAAAATCAAAAAAAGGGAGGAATTTTGGCACCGCCCGTTCAAATGGGTTGGGCCACCCAGTGGCCACTGGTGCACCACCGCCGCCGATGACCTCCCCCTGCAGCGCCACCCGCTTCGCATCAGCCCCCAAGGGCTTAACGTAGCCAGCCTACAGTCCTATTGGGATCGGGAGCTTAGCCCTCAGCCCCCCACCTGGCTTCCAACCCCTGCGGTGGTCACATGGGTGACCAGGGGCTGCACCACAGCTCCCTGGCCGCCAGCCCCCTGGTCCACCCATGCGACCAGGGGCCGATTTTTTTTAGCCCCTAAGGGATTACTGGAGAGCTTATTGGGCAGTTTTGAGCAGTTTTACGGAAAGGCACATAACTTTCACATACGGCGTCATTTTTTTGCAAACGAGATATCACCGTTAAGCTATTTCCGAGCTCTACACATTGGTACTGGTGATATTTTCTGGTTATTCCTTTTTGATATTTTTTTATGCCTCAGAAGTTAGAAGTTGTCTTTTTCACTCCGAGATCCATATCTTTTGACTCGCTTATCCAATTTTCATGATTTTCATAGCGTTGGAAAGCTGGTTTCGGCCTCTATGCAGATCTGAGGTCCTTTCTAAAAAATGTGTAACTTATTTTTTGCATGCATTCATTTTTTTTTCATGCTCTAGGTTTGCATTTTCTCCTATGTTTCTCTAATTTTGCATTATCTCCTTATGCAATCATTGGGTTATTGTAATAAATGAACTAATATAAAGTTCCATTAAGGGGGGTTCTTGCATTCATCTTGATTTGTTGGCAACTCGCATGGGTTATTTGGTCTCCTTGTTCTTTTGGCCACATTATTGCTATAACTTGACACATGTCGGATTCATTGGTTCACACTTCAGTTGGGAGATTACGTTTCTTGATCCTCATTGGTTCAGATTCTTCTCAGTTTGAGGGCCATATTTTTGTGGTTATTGTTCCAAAGTCTATTTTTGGTACTCCTTCCCATGGAAGAGTTTCAGTCACAGTTTGGCATCGACATCGAGATACATGGTCTCCAGATTATGTCATCATCTCATCTCTTGTTTCTTCTCAGATTCCAGAGTTGATCTAGTATGTGAGTTTCCAGTGTTCCTTGGCATCGGGTTTGCTATTGTATTTGTGATTCTGATTGGTATCTTGCAAACAGAACTATCTTTCCTTGCTTGCCAGATTTGGGGTTCCAGTGTTGCTTCATCAAACTTCTTCTAGTGATTCTTCGTAGCAGTTCATCTCACTGAGGGGGGGGTTTCTCTCTCTTTACATTTGTACATGAGTACCTGATTAAGCCTTGTTTCCAGGACTCATATTTGCATAATAATTTGTTTCTCCCTAAGTTGCACTTATGGGGGGTGTTGGTGTAATTAATATTTAATTACACATTTGCATAAGTTTACTTAGGCATATTTAATTCCTAAGTTTTAGGATTTATCTTTATCTTATCGAGCTATCTTGTTGCTCAAGATAAGATTAGGTTTAGGCATCTTTGCTTTTATAAAGAAAATTATCTCTTGTAATTATTGGTCTTTTCGAATATATCAAATTGCATGTTTTTATGCAATCTCTGCTTTTTTTATTTTTCTCCTCTGTGGAAGGTATTTTCTGGTTTGCAATCAGATCTTGTTTTTGGACTTCCGAGCTCATAAATTTTTGCCACGATGTCTGATTTTTGCCTCATTTGCGGCGTTGGAAAGGTATTGAGGAGCTCTATGTTGCTGTCCATACACTTTTTCTGTATCTGTCCTAGGTTTATCACTTAGTCCAGATTTGGCCCGATGGGTTGTTTGGCGATTACTTGGATATTTTGGCAGTTGGGAGAGTGCATCTTGCATCTTTGCACTTCATTTTCAGTAATACATCATTCAATAATTGCTTGTTGCTTCATAGATTCCAGGGTTGTTCCCGTTTGGAGTTTTCGAGTGTTCCGTGGCATCGGGTCTGCTGTCACATTATTTTGATTCCGGTTTGGTTTCAGTTGTAGACAGAGATATCTTTCCTTGCTTGTCAGATTGCGGTTCCAGTGTTACTCTACAGAGTTCTTCCAGTGCTTCTTTGCAGCATGTTATCACATTGTAGGGGGGTTTTGTCCCACTGGGTTTTTCCTTCTCTACCTCATATTGCATTTGTAAATGGGTACCTGATCAGGCCTAGTTGCTGGGACCCATCTTTGCTTTCATGCATCTTATTCTAGTGTTTTAGCTTCTTCCTAAGTTCATCTTAAGGGGGGGTGTTAGAGTAATAAGTTATTAAGGTACGGGTCCCTGCCGCAGCAGGGTACCTCGTACCCTGCAAAAACTTTTTGCACACAAAAAATGGCCCCAATAAAAAACCTGCGCCTTTTTTTTAAAGGCTTTTCAAAATATTTTTGAATATAATTTTTTTTTGAAAAATGGGTTTGTAGGAAAAATATTAGATATTTTTTTTTTGAAAGAAAAATTTCACCTCGATCTTCATGCACAGAGGCGGTACAGAGGCCGTACGGGCAAAAAAAAATTGTTTCACAAACAGCTGACACTGAATATAGGTGAATTATATGTTGTTTTTCATCTCTCAGATGCTCTAGATCTGATGGTGAGGTCCGATCTACCTGAAAATGCACCAGAAGTGTCGCAACTCCCAGATCTGACAAATCTTCAAACCCTCATAACTCTGGCATAAAATGTCAGATTCAGGCGAAACAAAAGTCAATCTTGACTTTTTCGACAGCCCTAAACTCAAATATGAGCTCAGATTTCCTCCAACGTGCATCGAAAGTAACCATGCAAGAGCACCCAAATAGAGAGACAAACTTGAGGTATGAAAACCCTCAAGGAATCCCGAACCAACTTTGCAATGATTTTCTCAAAAAATCTGAGAAGTGGTTTGCAATCAGATCTTGGCTATTCTAACAGATGACACCATGGTTTTTGCATCAGGAGTTTCCTTTTTCAACATCTATGTGGTGTTGGTCTTTTACTCTTCTATGCTAATGTCAACATCCTCCAACTGGTTTAATAAGGAATATTTTTCTAAATGTGGATGTTGCGGCAACAACTAACAATACCCTGTGGTTGAATTTTGTCTTTTGTTGTCCCCTACTCCAAAATAATTGCATGTAACTTCCTAGGGAGTTTCTCAAAATCAGTTGAAATGAGGTTTTTAAATGAAGTTTGAAAAGTAATTATAATTCAGTTGGGTGCTTGTTGCTCCCCTATTTATAAAGGGGATTTCATTGTTGATTACAGATTTTAGATAATTTTTTGAGTTTTAGAAGGGTCTAGGAAAAAGCTAAGCTTAGAGAGAAATAGAATGTAATTAGATGAGTTGATGAATATATCAAAAGCAAGTCTAGGGTATGATTCATAATGTATTTTGATCTTAAAATGGTTTTAGAAAGTAATATCAGTAATGAAAGAAAATAGTAGTGTTAAAATATGTTCTATCCTGTGTATTTTCCTTACAAACTATGAATAAGATTGTTAATAATAATTTAATTTATCTTCTATCACTTGCACTGAATGAATGGGTTTATTTGTGCTTCAATTCAATGAGTTGATTAAATGCTAAAATAATGTCATGGTTTTGTGGGAAAAGGACATAGGGTTTAGTAAGTAGCAGTATTTTAAAGACATTGAGTTGGATGCCACAAAGTTGTATGCCAATAGTCCTCTGATTACTAAGTTAGATTGTAGTTTTATTACTGATTAATTGCAAAGTATGACTCCATTATTCCCTTAGACAAGGAAGTGGTCCTTTTGTTGGTTTATCATTTGATTAATTGAGCTATTGGTGAACTTGTCCAGATACTTGAAATAAGAATGGATTCATAAGCAAAAACTTTTAGTTACTGAAATAGTATTGTATTCCTTGCACTACATAATAACTCGTTAAAAGGTTTTCCAAGTATTTCACATTTTTTCCTTATTTGCACTTTCTGAGGAATACATCTGTGTGTGGATATTCTCTTGGATAAATAAGTATCTTATGAGCATAAATGGGATTACCCTCTTGGGTTTCACAAAGCCCAAAGTGAAGAGGTAAGATCTTTTAGAGTCTCACTTTTGTGTCGGTCAATCCTTACCCTTGTTAATAATTGGGTTCTAGAAGATTCATAGATGATGGAAAATATTAAGTTTGGTTCATAAAAAATAACCAACAAAAATGGCAACTCTACTAGGGACTATCGTGAACATATTCTAAGTGAAGATCATTTTTCCCTAAAAGAGTCAAATTATTTTTTAGGGGGTTATTCTTAAGCCTGGTTTTGTGTCAATGAGCCAATCTTTAGTAGTATGGAATGAGTTTGTTTTGTTTTGTTGAAAATACTTGTGGGTGTTGGAAAGATTTAACATATTTCATGAATATTTGAAAAATCACTCACTAGATGTGGGTGGCGACTTCGTTAATCTATGTACTAGTATGGAATATTGCAAGACAAAATGAGAAGTTGCTAGAAATAAGTATAAAGGGTCATATGTGGTTCTATTGATTAATGAAGGTTAAAGTAAAACATATTCATCAAGGAAACTTCATATTGATGAAGTGGGTTCCTCTATAAAGGAGGTGGCGACTCTAAGCATAAGAACCTGGTGAAGGCACGAGGAAAGTTCCAGATCTACAAAGTTTTTTTAGTCAAGGGCACAATTCAGAAGTAATTACACTATATCCAAGTATTTTTCCCCTGTTTTGGTTTTCAATGAAGAAATAAATATGTGAAAATGATGTTGAAATGATCTGATGAAAATTAGGTTTCCCTATTATGTGAGTTTTAAAGCACAATTTGAGGGATGATAGCTATTTTATATACTTATAAGGTGTGATATGTGATATCTAAAGTGGGTTGAAGAAGTATGTTTATTCCTGAAACTATGCCTCTTAAAGAGTTTAAAGTATGAATGTGTTCTAGCTCCAAAATTTGATTAAAATTAAGGAATGAGGCAATAGAAAAATTAATGATGAAGTTGATTTTGAAAGATTGAATAATGGTATAGGGGAAATCTATTATTCTCCTGCATTTCCCTATGGAACATCAAATAAAGATATGCAAGGCATGCATATCTTATCATGCCATCAAAAGAAGTTCTCTATTGAGAGATATAAACCATTAAGTTTTAATGGTATTCAAGGTTTCCCTAACAAAATTCCAAGCGATGTTAGGAAAAAATTTCCTAAATTTATAGGACACAATTCTGAGTTAGCATCTAAATGCTTGAATGCACTCATAGATTTGATGGTGATTTTGAGATAGATCATGAGGATGTGGTCATGAAACTTTTTGCTCAGTCTTTAAAGGAAAATGCTAGAGACTAGTTTTCATATCTACCAATTTGTTATGTAGCTGCTTGGAATGGTTTCATGGTTGCATTTATGGAGAAATTTGGTGAAAGGGTCAATACTAGCTTGGCAAGGAAAAGAGTTATGGAAATCCAAAAAGATGAAGATGAGTTGGTTCCTACTTTTAACCTCAGATTTGAACAAGTAGTAAGAGATATTATTGAATACTTAAGACCTAGTGATGTAGAATGTTTGATTATATATTTAGGTGCATTTGATAATGAAATGAGTTATTCGATAAGGGATAAGGAACCCAAAACATTGCAGCGGGGTTTTCGTATTTCTATGGATATTGAAAACATTATGAAATATGATGAGGGGGTTTTGGCTACAAGTGTTTCTTTCCCTAGTTCACAACAAGTGAGTGGATCTCCTAAAGATGAAAGAAATGATCAAGGTGATAGTGCTCTAGATACCTCATCTTGTTCACTCTCACAGCATGTTAATCATGGATTGATTCAAGATAGACTTCAACAAAGTTTAATTAATAATGATCAGGTGTTGTTAGTCCAAATATTGTCGAACATGAAGAGATATGAGGGTGAGTTACTATATGAATTGTTAGCAAGGTTCTTAGATGCCCTGCTAGAAATTACTAAGGGGTTATGACTTGGATATTCAAATTGTATTGACATATTCTGTGACATTTATGAGCCAAGACTCAATCCCTTGCCTAAGGAATTGAAACCTCAAAATTTTTATCAGATACTTGATTGGATCAGGATTGTTGAGGCTAAGAATGATTATATACAAAGAATGAGGTTTCAAGCTCACAGTGGTAATTGTCCTAGTGAAGGCCAAATGTTTACTCAAGTAATGAGTAGGGATGTCTCAAAGGAAAAAACATCTATCTATTATTGTAGGTGATGAAATTGTCACATTTACAAAAAAACTAATGATATACCCTTGAAGGTTGGTGACCAAGATAATGAAAATAAATATTTTGATTGCTCTTTGGAGGAATATGAATCTCTCTATGAGACTGACCTAGAGATATCCTTCTTTCCTGAAGGATTTAGTTGTACCAGTCTTCATGATTTGTTTCCCTCAGTAGTAAATGAACAAAGTTCAAATGGACTCATGGAATGCAGTTCAACATCCTTAGAATTGGAGTGCTATGTAACAATATGATTAATGGTGAATTTCAAGACAAGAATGTTTGTATTCAACAACCTATGTATGAGCTAAATACCAGGAGTGATGAAATTAAAAATGATAGCCAATAGTGTCATTTCCTTAATTGGCTTATATGAAAGAGGAATGAATTGCGAAAATTTCATGGAAGAGATGGATATGATTGTTTTTAACAGGTAGCCTATTGAGGAAAGGAATGAAGAAACTTGTTTGGCTGTTAAATTTTCAGGGTATAATAAGTCCTAAAAATATGAATCAACAAAATTTTCAACTGATGACATAGTTTAGTACCATAATGCTGATCACAAAAAAGCCCAAGATGCTTGACTCATCCTATGAATTTTTTTGCTACAATTTCAGCAATAATTGGAGTAAAAGTTGGAGTATGCAAATGAACCATAAACTAAATAATATTTGATTCCTGAGATGGTAGGGATGATGATCTTTGTGGAAATATCCCTAGTATGAATGAAAGCAAGAATTTTATGGGGTCTGATGAGTCAAATTCCAAAGATAATGGAACATTTGGCAACATAGATGGTATACACTGCTCTCATGAATATAAGCACCAATTTGAAATGAAGCTTATGTATGAACATTTCATTTTTATTGCACAAGGTGAATGTGTACCCCCAAATGGGAACCTTCAAAGGAGCATATATGAGGATTTCTAGCTTAATGAGCAAAATAAATCTAATATAAGTTTGAATGATGATAGTAATCAAATGGATTATAAAATTTTCACTTTCCCAGACTAGTTAGAGGGGAATTTAGTGGAATATAATGGTAAGCTAAGTCAAATAGAATGCCACACTAATCATATATTCTAGTTAACACTTGACCACAATTCACAGAGGGACATGAATGAATTAGAAGATTGCAAGTTTAGGAACATGTCTATGGTGGTTGAAAGTAGTGGCCACAATATGATTAGCCTGTGGACCCTCCATGATAGTTTTTTTAGCTTTAACATGGTGCTAATGGTGGAAAACTGAGTTTTGAAAGAGGTAGGTGGGTATGTGCAAGATCATTATGGGCCAAAAAGTGGCAATATGGTGGGTATGTGTAGGGTATGTGGCTAACAATAATTTTTTTACCCAAAATTAATGAAACAAAAAGGGTTTTTAAAGGAGATTCTCAACTTTCCACCAATATAAATTATTCTTTACTTTGAATTTAATAAATAATTATTATTCATTTTCTATTTGAATTATGACTAAAGTCTTGATTGATAGGATAATTGAAAAACATCTATAGCTTTCAAATGCTATCACATTTTTTAAATCTGAAACATGCATCACATTCTATGCTTTGCATACTATAAGATTAAAAAAATAATTTGAATTTCATGAATTTTTGACCAAGTTAATGTGGTTAGACATGCAATTTTTTATAATTTTTAAAAGTTGTAATAAAAAATTCATAATTAATTATTTACTTGGAAAAAAATTACAAAAAAATATTCATCACATCAATACATGAGTCCTCTACTTATATCTAAAATTTTATAAAAAAATATTATCATTTTATTGTGGTTAGGGTGGTCAGAAATACACCTACTTATTTTTTCCCTGAAATTTAAGTACAACCGCATTAAAATTTCAAATTTTCACCAAATAGAATATTTAAAAAAAAAAAAACCTAGTAGTTTAGAAACTACATTCAATTTGCTACAGATTCTATTCTTACATATTTTTTAAAATAATATAGATAATTTATTCAAATTTTTACACCAATTTCCCTAACTCTAACTTTTCTCAATATTTTGCCACTTAAGGGCCTATTTTTTCCATGATGATCCTGCACATACCCAGGTGATGGAGATCCTAATATTTCAAAATTTTGGACTCATTTTGTGTTTGGTAATGGTCTATCACACATATGCCCATGGGTTGGGTTTAGGGTTTTAGCTTTGTGATCTTGTTCTAAATCCCTTACGTTTGAAGACTTTAACATTTTAATCTCCTATTGACCTACTCTTTCCGGTCTCTGGTTGATCAAGCCATAACTTAGACCATCGCAAGCGTCATTTTACTAGCCCCCTTTACTTAGGTTTTTTGGTTGCCTAGTTTTAATCATCATTTCATTAATGCCTAAGGTCAGGCCAAAAAATATTTTATGAATTTTTCCTTAGGAAAGTATAAGCATTTAGGGTCAAGACCCTTTGGCCTAGTTAGGCCCCTATTTCAAGTTAACCTTTATTGGCATGTGTAGAAATATGGTGTATTGGATCTACCAGTGAAATCCTAAACGTCCATCGCAAACCATGTAGGAGTTGAAGAGTGCCCGCCAGAAGGCGTGTGTGGTTCATGATTCTATGACGCATGTCCTCGCCATGCAGGGGCCCAATTTTTTTGCACCACACTTGACACCCAGTACATTTGAGATCAATGACCCACAAGTAACATCATAGTTAAATCTTAGCCGCCCATCACACACCTCGTAGCATTAATTTAATGCTTGTCAAGAGACATGCGATGTCCGCGATTAGGCGACACGTGTGTATTTTTGTTCACTGGGAAAAGAGGTGGAGCCCACGGGAAGAAATGACCTAGTTCCTAGTCAGCACATTCTCATTGGCTAATGGGTTGATTAACCATTGTGGAGAAAATTAAAACTTTGTTTACTCAATCCAAGTCATTCATCATTCCATCTTAGAAAGAAATCAATAGTTGTCATTTGAAATCAAATACATAAACATTAGAGGCATTTTACTTCACGCAAGTGAGCAATTACTGAAAGGACATTGGCAATGATTGTAATTGGGTCATAAAACACTTCAAATTGATTTCCTTGCATTGTCAAAAATTACAAGCTGGTGCAGAGCTACTAGAAGATTAAGCCAAGGTGTTCAAGCCAAGACATGAATAAATTAGGGTTCTTGTTAATGCAAAAAGCCGTGAGTACAACTAAAACTAAAATTTGTGCTTTATTTCAAATTATCTTGAATTAGGGCAGGTTGCATTTATTTTCTTTAGTTTTATTTAGCTTGTGTGCTTTAATTACCTTTTTATGCTAATATTCTATATAAAACTATTACTCTCGGCTAAATTGTTCATGTTTGTGTCTTCTAATTGCACCCTAGGTTGCTAATTGAGGGAATTAAGTTTTGAGCTCCTTTCTGTTATAACCCTATTTCATTGTGAACTTGCCTTAGTATCCATGGCTCCCAAAACATAGAAGCCTCATCTTGAAATCCCAACTAGGTTACTCTCTAATGATATTGTCGACCAACTTAAACCCTCAACCAACAAAAGAAATCAAGGAGTGGTGATATATTATGGCCCTAGGATTTATGAGGGATTGTAGGACAAGAAAGCTTGGATCAAGGATGCTAAATATACTATCTAGAAAATTTTTAGAAACTGGTTCAGGAACGAGAATTGTGAGTATGCCATTTTCCATACTTGGAGGTTGGATATGGGGAAACTTGTAGTCCCAAATGTATATGTGGATGTGGACCTGGTCAAAGATATTGTAGCAAGATATGATCCAGTGCCTAGAATTGTTAGGGAATGTAATGGTGTTGAGGTGGTCAAGATCACCAAGGAGGAGATTGCAAAAGTTTTTAAACTGCAGAAATGGAATGAGGATATGGTCCCCATTGACATTAACACCTTCAAAAAGGAATATGAGAATACCAAATTCTTGTTCTGAACCATAATGTTTCCAATGCATAGCGCTTCAACTGGATATGGGAAAAATAAGAAGTAGATTAATATTGAGAAAAATGAGAAGGAACCTTTTCCCATGAGCTACTTTACCCACTACTTCAAGAAGACAATCTACTCTTTGTATCAAATTTTTGGCTTTGATGCACTTGAAACCATAACAATTAAATATCTATACATGGTGGGAAAAATTTGAATTGAGTGGTGTGAGCAATATTGCTGATATGAGGGTGGAGGCCTACAAAGAGTTCATGGAGTATGATTCTTTCATTTAAACACGAACTTTCAGGGATTTTACATGGAGAGAAAAAGCTGGAAAATATGTGGAGAGGGTTGTTGTTGAGAGAATTTTACTTCTTGAATTTCCAAAGAATGTTATCTAGTCCAATGTGATGCAAGAGATGAAGAAGTAGTTTAAGAATATTACACCTGAAGAGGGTAGAGAACTTGTGTGAAAGATTGGTGTTTTGTTGTTACCTAAATGAGATATTGTTGATGTAGTGGTACTTGATACAATAAGAAGGGTTGATAAGAGTTTATTTCAAACTAGAGAAGAAGCTAGGCTAACACTTTAGGGATTTGCATTCAGTTAGGAACATGATGCTCTGGCAATATGGTCATTGTCTCTTAGTTCAAGAAATCCCAAAGTTGCAGAGCTATCAGACTTCAGTGGTTGATTGATTATTAAGAGAGTTGTAGATACTCTAGCATTAGAAGTTACTGACATGACTATAAATGTTGCTTGGTTCACAAAAGAAATAGTTGAGCATTTCACTAGTGATAGGGATATGTTAAGAAACAAGTACCATGAGATTCTAGGAGAATACAATAAGAGTCAGTAGAGAGTAGCTGAGCTTGAAAAAGAGCAAGAATTTTGGAAACAAGTGGAAATTCTAAGGTCCCAAGGTCCAACAAGATCAAGTCATACTGTCCCCATTTCCCCTACAATTCATCCTTAGTATCCTCCACCTAAGCAGCCATTGTCAATCATGCCTTACAACATGGGTTGAGAGCCCATTGCAATAGAGAAACCGAGTACATCAAATGCAGCTCCATCCAATGAACCCACAAAAGAACAATTACTTCACCAAACAAGGGAAAAACAACTGAGAGGGGGGGTGAATCAGAACTGTCACATAAATTTGTACTTATTAACCTTATTATCATATTTGATTAATAACCATGAAATCATAAATCATCAACACATTAGAAACACACATAACACCAATATTTTTTACATGGAAACCTAGTTAGGGGGAAAACCACGGTGGAGGTTAGTCCACAAGATTATACCTTGTTAAAAGTATAAAGAATAAATGGGAATGAACATGCATTTAGGAACATTTCCTAGAGCTCATTGCTCAAATACAACAAGGCTTACTACCCAAAGGAAGACACACTATCTTACATAAACATTCGGATTGCATATGCAGGATTTTGAACTAACAAAATAGCATCTACTAATGCCTGATTATAGTTCACGTTAAGCACATAGACTCTTCTTCACTCTTCTTGACTTTTCTTCACACTTTTCTTTTTCTTTGAATTATTTGGAAATTATTCACACATCTCATACACACACATATGCCTACAAATGGAATAAACAATCACTTATATATATTTGCAACAAGAAATTACATCACTACATGTCGGCTTCAACAAAATAATAAAATGAATACAAAATGTCAGCCCAAAACATAAATAATTTTCAATGCTAATCAAGCAAGGTCGACCACAACATAGTGAAAACCCAAAAGATATCCTTGAACATGCAACACCTTCAAATATTATTCCACAAAGATCCACAACCCGCTACAATCACCTTGTCGACGATATACATGAAAAACATGAACACACAAGAGAAAATCACCAATCGCGAGTACAACGATCAATGTGGACCAACAACATAGATAGAGAATGATCTAGAAACATCCAAAAACATCATGAATCACCAGAGAAGCATCCACAACAACTAAAATTACTAGAATCATATCATCTTCATTCAGGAACACCAACTAAAGCAACAAAATAATTGTCAGAACACAACTGTTCATAACTCGATCAAATCTTTATCTGGATCTATGAAACTTAACGTGGATAAACTAGATATACTCAAAAAGAAACACTTTAATCCACAACCTCTAATCATCAATGTACTGAGCTAGCCAGCATCATGAACTTCACTACATAACTGACAAGCTGCAACATATTTTATTACAATTTTCTCAATATCCTCGACATATGCAGCTTCTAATGTCTTTAAGGAAAATAGTGTTGGCATAAATGACAACCACATATCAACAACATCCAACAGAGGTATATAATAATTTTCTTGAGGAAACACAAAGCCTAATGCATGAAAATAATGCCAAGATTGTTCATACTATTCTGAAGCATCTTAATAGGAAAATTTAGAATAAATTGAATAGTGTCCATGCTAATTATTCTTTGATGTTGAGAGAAATGGATATGTCTCAGGGAGATGGAGAATTGGGAACCCCACTCTTGGATAGATGGATTCCTAAAGTTAGTGATTTGAAGTTAATGGCAGCTAGGGAAAAGCAATGAGAAGATGAATACCCAAAGGTAATTTCCACTTACAAGTTTGTCAATGTTGTTAGGGAAAAACCATTCCATGGGTATGTAGCTCCGTTAGAGAAAAAAAAAAGATTTAAGGATCAAGTATGATCAGGTAGAGTTGACACTATTACCTAACATCCTGCAAGACCATGATGAAGTGAAGCCTCTGCAAATGTGGACAAATCATGTGGATACTACAATTGCTACTCACACAAACTTAATATGTGAGGATTTCAATATTGAACTGCTTAAAGATACTTTGGAGAAGTTATCTTTTATCATTAGTTTCCTCAAATATTTTGACAAGGAAGCTAATTCAGTGATGACAAAGTATGCTCCTTATAGAAAGAAAATGGATGAAATTATTGAATTCAATTGGCCAACAGAAGAGGAGCATGAACAATGGAGAAGAATATTTGTAGCTAGATTGGATTAGTGAATTCACGTTGGAACACATACAATTGGTCAAGTATTGTACTATTCTATCCTTCGAGGTTATAATGTATACAGTATGTGTTTCCTAATTAAGAGTACTACAGGTAAGGATTGATCACTAATGTGGATGTTGATTGAGATTTTTCTTTTCTTTTCCTACCATTGTAAGTTTTGTCATCTTGCCAAGTGGGATGGACATGCTACAACAACTTGAAGGATATTCTTTTCAACATGTTCCTTTTGGAAGGTGGGTTTTCTTCTTCATAGCAAATGAAAATAATCTTTGTCTCATATGTATTCCCTCTAATTGAAAATGTAAATATAACTATAAGGGAATATTGTCTTGTAGTTGTCCAATTAGGTGTAGAAGTTGAAAAACCAACTTCACAGTCCCCAAGAACACCTACAAGCAATCACCTATCACATGCACAAATATTCAGAACAAAACAACAAAAGTTTTGTAAACTCTCAGAGAAAATGTGTGCAAGCAAAAATCAGAATTATGATTATTGAGGATAATTGTTTTACAAATATTACAAAATCCTTCAAAAAGGAAATGATGCAATAAATCATGAAAAGACAACCCTAATCTTATCTTGAGCAAAAGGACAGCTCAATAAGATAAGATAAGAATTAAATAATAATTATCCTAGGAAATAAATAATTACCTAAGTAAACTTATCCTAAAGTGTAATTAAATAATTAATTACACCAACACCCCCCCATAAGTGCAACTTAGGGAGAAGCAATTATTATGAAAATATGAGTCATGGCAACAAGGCCTGATCTGGTACTCATTTACAAATGCAATGCAAACTAAATCAAACAGGGTAAAGGAGAAAACCACGTGGGAACAAAACTCCTCCCCAAAATAGAATGCAATAAATAGCTAAGTGATGAAAGATGGAGGACTCCATAAGAGCCCCCAAGGACACCATCCATCACAAATATACATAAATAAATTCCCCCATAAGAGAGGAAGAAAGAGACCACATATCACCCCATAATGAAGCAACTCCAAAAGAAGTGAAGAAACTGAATCTCCTGAAAGAAGTGAGAGGGAAGAGGCTGAATGAAAGAAATCCTAAAGGTGGAATAGGTGTAGCCCAAGATTTCTCCATAGAAGCAAGTGTGACCTCAACAAATGAAGAAGCCGAAGTAGGTGAAGACTCAATAGAAACCTCTAAAGATGTATGATCAACTAGATCCTGCTGCACTAAAATAGAAGAAGCAATAGGAGGTGGAGGAGATGGAATGGAAGGCTCAAGAATAGGATCCGAAGTGAGAACAGCAATGTTCAAGAAGCCAATTCTCTCCTCTGAATGATGATTCACACTCAAAGTGTGAGGAACAGCTATAGGAACAGAAGCACCACTAGTAGAAAAATTAGTGAAAGAATACAACCGAGATGAGTGACCCACTATCCTAGTAGCAATAACTACTCTACTCTCCAAGTCTCTGATGATAACTGAACCAGGTGTGAACTCCACAGATCTCCCATTGCCCCCATGTGTTATCTGATAAATGGAAAGAAGGTTATTTGTCAAGTGACGGACACACAAGACATCTTGAAAGGAGTGATCCCCAAAAGTAATAGACCCCTTCCCTGTAACACTCATGTAAGTGTTGTTTCCCATCAAAATGGGAGACATAGTGCAAGGCTCAAAGGAAGTGAACATAGACTGCGAAGATGCCATATGATGAGATGCTCCTGAATCTAGAAGCCATCTCCCTGATCCAACACCTAAAGAAGCACAAAGAGCATGTCCCTTCATATCTGATGAAGTATGTAAACCAGTTGTGCCTGTGTTATGCTACTCTGAAGAAGAAGAATGAGGAGAAGATGATGATGTATACATCCTAGAAGGAAAATCAATCTGATGTTTCTGAAGAAGATGTTTCAGGTCATCAATGTCCTTCTTGCAACAATTATGTTTTGCATTTCCTTCCCTCTTGCAATATGCACATGTAGACTTCTCCTTCCTAAATGATTTCCCCTTAGAAGAGGAGGATGAATCTGAGGACTCCTTTTGCTGCTCATGAGGTTTGGAATCCTTTTGTTTTTGTTTCTTTCCTTTGCATGTAGAAGCCTTCTAATCTCTGGACTCCTGTGATGCAATAAGTGCCTGTGAAGAGGAAGAAGGTTTCATGGTGCCCATGCTAGCTAACTTAGCTTGCTCTCAAGTGAGAGATGAAGAAAATTCATCAAGAGATGGAATAGTGAATCTTGTACCAAGTGCATCCATAGTGGCATAAAAGGTAGATACAAAAACTTAATAATCTGGTCCAAGCTTAGAAAGAATGGACAATATCAACTGAGAGTCTTCTTTTTGAACACCGCACTGTGACAACTGTAATCTAAGAGACTTGAGTTTGGTGAAAAACTCATGGATGTTGTCAAAATCCCTAGGATTTAATCCAATAAGCTCATTCTCTAACTGAAACCCTCTCATATTATCCTGCTTCCCAAACAAGGACTCCAAAGTATCCCATATCTCATTTGGTGTAGTGCAAGACTCAATGTGAAAAATAAGGTCAGATGAAAGAGAAAGACATAATGTACCATAAGCTTCATCACACCTATTAAACCATTTTCTCTTTTCAATAGCACCTGTAGGTTCAATTTTTGTACCCATGGTTACCCTATATAGGCCTTGTGTTACAAATGAATCTCCATTTGTTTTCTCCATCCAAAATAGTTGAATGGAGTAAGGGGTGCAATGTTGTGTAAATCCATGACAAAAAATAGCAATATATACTCTCAAATAAAAAAATAATGCTCACTGATCTCAAAAAATACCCTGATTGCACACTTCCCAAGAAAATAACTAAAAAGGTCAAGGCTGAGATCAAACAGAAATATCAGATATCTGGTAAAAAAATCTGAAAAAACAAGGCTGATATCTTTGTAGATCATTGAACCAGCTTTCCAATGCCTGCTTGTTTTCAAAAAACGGAGCCAGGATGCAAAAGTTACACCTCCCAAAGTGAAAACAACAACTTCTGGCTTTGATAGGCGAAAAAGATATCAAAACCGCAAAATAAAAAAATCAAACCACCACCATTGCGAAGATTGTCAAACCAGATTTACGACGATATCTCGTTTGCGAAAAAATACCTTTCTTTTCCCAAGTTATGAAAAAATGAAAAAAAGGCTTGTTTTAGGACCTTTCAACACTAAAAAGAGTCAAAAAATCAACACCTAGGGCTAAAAAATCAAAGCCCCCTGGTCGCATGTAGGACCAAGGGCTGGTGGTTGGTTCCTGAGTGGATCCCCTAGTCAGCAATGGGACCACTCACTGGTGCTCAGCGGCCGACGGGGTTTGGGGTCTTGGCTCGTGGGCACCAATAAGACCACGAGCTCGGTCTTTAAGCCTACGGGGGCTGCAGGGGAGCTGCGAACTGGGGTGAGCTCAGTGGTGGTGAAATGGCGAGCTCAGTGGTGGCATAGTGGAGCTTGACAAAGGGCTAGTAGAGCATGATGGAGCCTAGCGAAGGGCTGGCAGGGCGTTGGCGGAGGAGTAGACCACCGACGGAGATAGCGGATCGAAGTAGCGTGGTGGAGGCTGGTGGCCGCTGGGCAGAGAACCAGTGGCCACTTGGTGGCTCAAGAGTGGCACTCACCTTTTATACGGTGGGCACAGATTTTTTTTAAAACCTTTATTTTTTTGAATTTTTTTGCATGATTTTCGAGAATTTTTTCCTCGGGAAGTGAGCTTGGGAGGCCATATAGCCTCTAGCTAAATTTTTTTTCCTTTTTTTCAAATTTTTCCTAAATTGATGAAACGAAAGGAATTTCTAGGGTTTTTGGATGCTCTGATCGCGATGGCGACATCCATTTGAGCCCAAAATGCTCCAAAATTTTGGCTACCCCCAGATCTACAAAAAATCAATCTGACTTGGAACCCTTGCACAAAAAAAGATGCTGTGAGAGAATATCTTTAGATCACGAACACGTAGCAACAGGTCTGGAGCTTTGATACCATGTAGAAGTTGAAAAACCAACTTCACAGTCCCCAAGAACACCTACAAGCAATCACCTATCACATACACAGATATTCAAAACAAAACAACAGAAGTTCTGTAAACTCTCAGAGAAAATGTTTGCAAGGAAAAATCAAAATTATGATTATTGAGGATAATTGTTTTACAAATATTACAAAATCCTTCAAAAAGGAAATGATGCAATAAAGCATGAAAAGACAACTCTAATCTTATCTTGAGCAAAAATACAACTCAATAAGATAAGATAAGAATTAAATAATAATTATACTAGGAAATAAATAATTACCTAAGTAAACTTATCCTAAAGTGTAATTAAATAATTAATTACAATAATTAATTACACCAACATTAGGATGTGACATGTGTACTATTGGCCCAAAGCTTGTTTTTCTTCCTTGTTTCCATAAAAGGGAATTCAAGGCCAATAGTACAGGCCTTTTTGTTGAATTTTGGAATCGAACAGTGTAATTGAAAAAAATAGAGTGAATATGATAGAAGTCCTTGCCTAATGCTTTGAGTCTAGATAGTAAGTTTTTTCAAATGTATGGTTCTTGAGCATATCTGAATGATAATGCAAGTTCTCAGAGTTTTTAGTCTCTCCAATTTTAATCTGTACTTGAGTTATTAATGAAAATTCTATTAAAAGATCATTTCATTAATTTTCATCATTGTTGTGCTTTGGTATATGCTTTGAATTTAGCTCTAGTTCAAAGAATCAATTAAAATGCTAGATGCTTAGATAAAATCATAAATTCATGTGTAAGATAATTGGATTTGATAAGTAATCTTAGACTTCAATTATCGATGGGTGAATTGCAAAGTAATTTCACTTAGAACATTTGTGTTCAGGATTAAATTTACCTTGCATTTCAATTTGCTTTGACTCCTAGCCCATAGATAATGACACGGATCTATATCATTTAAAGCATCTATTAGGATTTCGGTCACCCAACTTGAGAACATCATTGTAAATAACTTTTCAATCAATATTTTATTTTTTGTATTGGTGTTGTTCATATTCTCAGTTTTGGATGCACAATTATTTCAAGGAAATGTCGATTTCTTGAAGGATTTCATCTTCCCAACCATTCATGAGAATATATCTGCTTATCCATGCAATGTATTTGTTAATTATTTAGAAGATTCATATGATTTACTATGGGACTACCCTCCCGAGTTTTGTAAAGCCCAAAGTGTAGCAGATAAAGCAATTGATGGTATATCTCATTTTTTGGCCACTTATCTTGCACGTATTCAAAAATTAAGTCTTGAAAACTCATAGGTATCTGGTGAGATCTGATTGGTTCATTGAAATTAACCAATTGTAGGCACCATTTTTAAGGTTTGTTTGGCCCCATAACTTATGTAAATGTTGTACATATGTTGTTTCGTTTGTGTTTGGTGTTTTCACTTCATCATTGGTTTTGGTTCTATGTTCTTGGTCTGCTTCACTTGAGATTCTTAACTCTCACTCTGTTCTGGAGAAATAGATGTCCCCAACTAGAGTCACAAATGGAACACTCGGAATTTTGGTTCCATTTTGCAAAACCCTACATTCTTAAACATGCCTCTCATCTTTGGAATTTTTGGTTTTGTAGTGTTGTTATGTTATTGTCATTTCCACCTAGGAAACCCTAGGGTCTATACCCTTGTAGCATTATAATTTTTTGTTGACCTTTAGTTGCCTATTTTTGGTCATTTTAAAACATCTTGTGTCATTGACCATCATGGAGTAACCAGTCCCTCATGCCTAGATTTGAGTTTCTTCCTTTTTATAAGGTTGAATTAAAAACCTTTTTGGCCTTTACATCCTTTGCATTTTTATGACTTATAATCTTGTGGAGACCTTTTCCTATGTTGTCCTAAAGTGGTCCCCTTCATTTGAACAACTTATGGGCACGTGCTTAAAAAATTTCACTTAAGTCGGGCCTTTGGCCATCTCTCTTTGTTTCTCATTGCTGATAGTTTATGAAAGGTATGTTTAGATTGGTGACAAGCAATGATTGGTATTTCTTTGGTTTTTCTCATCGCAGATAGCTTTTGGAGCTACTAATATTAATCAGCAATGGTCGATGCTCTTGCCTCTCCTTATATCATTGATTTTCCACTTATCGCTAATGACTCTTGAACCTTGAGTATTAAAATTAGCAATCAACGATGGCCTAATAAAAAAAATTCTTCTCTTCATCATTCATCTCAAATGGTTGTGTGATTGTAATTTTCAAAGAGTAATGAGCAATATGAAGTATCTCTTTTGTTTTGCATATCGTGGATTGGTTTTGAATGTCAATTTTTGTATTAGCGATACACAATGCAAATCACTAGGATCTCTCATCGCTAATTGCTTGCAAACCTTATGAGGAGAATTAGTGATAAGTGATAGCCCTGACACCTCTATATTTTTCTGCTATCACTCATTACAGATCCTTTCCAAAACTCAAGTTTCAAAATAGAGATGAGCGATAGAGTCATTTGTTCAACTTTATTTCACTTATTTGAAATGATTCTCTGAGTGATGTCTTTTGTATCATTGATTTTCATGCAAGTGCAAGTGTCTTAATCTTGTTTCATCACTTTATCTCTCTTCGCTGATGTGATCCAACGTTTGAAGTTAAATCAACGACGTGTGATGGGAAAATGAATGGATTGACGATGGGCCATATTTTCAAGGGTTAAGATTTCATCGTGTGGATGCATGCATCACCGATAGAACTAGTGAAAGATGAAATGTGTAAGCAATAAGTGGAAGCTACTGAATGAAAAGGGCAACATGGCAAAGCGTGAGGACATCGTATAAAGCAAGGAAGAAAATAGTGAGGCTAATGGAGAACCATTAATATGGTTTTAAAGAAAAATGATCAATGAGTTGAAGTTCATCATGTCAATACTATTGTCATTGATTCAACCCTAGAAAGATGAGGTAAGCTCGCAATGAGCGATGGAGTGTATGAAAGACTATTCTCTCCAAATGTCGGCTTTGTGTACTTCACTGATATTAATGAAGGAGTGTAAATTGAGTTGGTGATGCATGATTACTGTCAGATCATAGGTGATTAATGAGGATTAAGGGTAGACACGGTAGCTTTCTGAGGTGGCGTCGCCATTTTCTAGGAAGAAGTAAAATATAGAAACGATGCTCAACATGGCCATTGATGAAGTTTTAAATCCTCCAAGATCAACGGTTCAGAGTTAAAACTAAGCTACTACATTATCAATTCACTCGTGCGATGACCACTTCAATCATTAATTGCAGCACATTCCAAATGGTCTATTTAATGCAAAACGCCTACTATTAGATCTCACCATTTTTCAGTTCTTTGAAATTATGAAGTGTGGGTCACAGAAGGAATGTGCGAGTGTTGAGATTTGAACTATAGAGGTGCTATTTTTTTCATCTTGAGTAAGTTGGTGTTTCATGTTAGCTCCTTTTAATTCATGCTTCTTGTTCACCTAGGAATTCTATTTTTTCTAGGGTGGATTGTGGTAGTTGGGGTTAATGGGCGTGATTTCATGCAAATTTGATTCAAAAGCTTTTAAGTTGATCAATTTTCTACTCAATTTAGATTTTCTAGTTTTCACCTTGTGTCCTACAAAATGGGAAAGTCTGGTGTGCCAATTCAGCCAACTAGGAGGTCTGGCCGACTTAGCATGTTTGAGCTTCATAAGGATATGTCTAAGTTGGAAGTCCCTACAACTTCTTTGGTGCCAAAGGGTAAAAGGAAGGCCCATGGTAAAAGGAAGAGAACCATTGTCTAGAGTGCTTATAACTTAAGAAACATAACTATTTCAGAAGAATTGATCAAGTTTAAGGGCAAGAAGCAGGTTGAGCCTACGAAGAAGGCCATGAAATGGAACAAGGGTCATAAGGTCTTCCTAGGAAAACATAATTCTCCCATTGTTCTCTCTGATAGTCCTTTGGATGGTGAAGGTGACACTGACTCAGGATACGACTATTAATTTCTCTCCTTGGTGTTGTATGATGACTCTGACGATGATGTGGTGATGGTTCCTCTAATTGGATAATGAAAAAGGAGTGGTTGAGCATCCTCTGATGCTAACGACTAGGAGTAGTGTCTCCTCCTTTCTTTTGTTTTTGATGCCACCATGGTTTCTACATGATGAGTTTCCCTTTTCAATGTGTTTGTGGTGTTGGTCTTTTACTCTTCTATGCTGATGTGGATGTCCTTTGGCTGGTTTGACAAGGAATATTTTGCTTGACGTGGATGTTGTGGAAACAACTAATGGTACCCTATGGTTGAATTTTGTCCTTTTCCCTCCCCTACTCCAAAATGATTGCACATAACTTCCTGCAAAGTTTCTCGAAATCAATTCAAATTAGGTTTTGAGATGAAGTTTGAAATGTAATCGCAATTCAACTAGGTGCCTGTTGGTCCCCTATTTATAAAGGGAATTTCATGGCTAATTACGGATTTAGGATAATTTTTGAGTCTCATAAGGGTCTAGGAAAAAGCTAAGCTCATACAATAAAAGAATGTAATTAGATAAGTTGATTAATATATGAGAAGCATGTTTAGGGTATGAGTCATAATTTATTTTGATCTTAAAATGGTTTTACAAATTAATATTAGTAATGAAAGAAAATACTAGTTTTAAAATATGTGCTCTCTTGTGTATTTTCGTTGCAAACTATGAATGAGTTTGTTAATAATAATTTCATTTGTCCTTTATCACATTCATTGAATGAGTTGATTAAATGCTAAAATAAGGTCATGGGTTTGTGGGAAAAGTGCATAGGGTTTGGTAAGTAGCAGTATTTTAAACATAGTGAGTTGGATGCCACAAAGTTGCATGCCAATAGTCCTCTGATTACTGAGTTAGATTATAGTTGTATTACTGGTTAATTGCAAAGTATGACTCCATTATTCCCTTAGACAAGGAATTGGTCCTTTCGTTAGTTTAGCTTTTGATTAATATTGGTGAACCTAGCCAGATAATTGAAATAAGAAAAAATTCATAAGCAAAAAAAATTAGTTACTGAAGTAGTACTATATTCCTTGCACTAGGTAATAACTCATTAAAAGGTTTACCAAGCCTTTGATGATTTTTTCTTATTTTCACTTTCTAAGGAATACATCTATGTGTGGAAATTCTCTTCAATAAATAAGTATCTTATGAGCATAAATGGGATTACCCTCCTAGGTTTCACAAAGCTCGAAGTGAAGAAGTGAGATCATTTAGAGCCTCACTTGTGTGTTGGCCAATCCTTACCCTTGTTAATAATTGAGTTTTGGAAAATTCATAGATGAGGGATAAGATTATTTTTGGTTCATAAAAAATAACCAACACATGAGATGAAGTAGGTGAAATCTTACCTACGAGGTCTAAGCCCCTTTGCAAGAAGGCCATGGTGTTATATGATGGGTCTCAACTCCTGTGTTGGGGCATGGAGAAGGTCACTATGCTGCTACCATTGACGACACTTTCTAGAATAATGAATGCATTCTTGTTACATGGAGGGCTAATAATACCCCATTCTAAGCAATTTTTGGACTAGGTTAGGTCCATTATAGTGGGACTCACAAACACCTTCATGTACCTCTTATTAGGTTTCTTTTGCTTCTTCTTCATTAATACATCAGAGTAACATACCATCTAGACTATGACGGTATAGGGTACATCTCCTAGGATTGTAAAGTGGGAGGTTCTATTGGTGAAGGCTTTCTTTTGAGTGGTTGTTAGGTCAAGTAGTATGATACCATTCTCGATGTATTCAAATGTATCCTCGTACCATGGGGAGTTAGGACAAACAACAACACATACCAATTTTGATTTTGAGATGTCAAATGGAGGTATGAGCAATTATTCCATGAGGAACTCATTCTTAGGAACAATTTGTGGAATATCAAGAAGTGAGCCTATTGTTGCCATTGGATTGACAACTCTATTATTGATCTAACAAATTTTTTCAAAGGTTATTGTGACAAAATATTCCTTGAAGATATCCACCATCCTTTTATATGGCATCCCTTTTTCATCCTTTTTCTGGTACTCGTCATTCACTTGTCTAATCACTAGATGAGAGTCTTCAAAGACATGTAGCTCTTTTATTCTCCATCCAATAACCATTTTGAGCCCTATGATTAAAGATTCATACTTTGAGATATTGTTCATGCTTGGGAAATCAATCTTGTATTCCTTGGGTATATTATCTCTTTCTAGTGTGAGAAATAGAATACCTACTCTAGAGCCATTTTGAGTGTGGGACCCGTCAAAGTATAGAGTCTAATGGCTTGTTTGTTCTATCATCAAGATACTTTCATCTAGAAATTCCACCATGATAGGCTTGTGATAGTCTATGGGTGCTTCAACCAGCTGGTTTGCTATGATTTTTCCCTTGTTGGCTCTTCTATCCACATACTCTATATCAAACTCACTCATGATCATCACCCATTTGGGAATTCGACCTGTTAGGGCTGCTTTTGCTAGTAGGTACTTTAGTGGGTCTACTTTTGAAATCAATTATAGCTTCTTTTTTAAGATGTAGTGTCTCAAATTTTTTGTCCCTAATATAACTAAGAGGCACACTCTTTCCATGGGCGAGTAGTTAAGCTCGTATCCCACTAGTGTTCGGTTGATGTAGTAAACCACCCTTTCTTTGTTATCATCATCTAGCTGGGCTAGGTCATCTCCCAACATTGCTTGTGTGGTAGACACATAGAGTACCATTTCCTTATATGGAATAGGAAGCATGAATATAGGAGGAGTATGTAGGTACTCCTTGACTTGTTGGAATTCTAGGTCACATCTCCCATCCCACTTGAAGGTGATATCCTTATGTAGGAAACGTGTGAAAGGGTGACATTTGTCTTCCAGATGTGCTATAAATCGCCTGAAGGATTGCAACTTCCCTTGTAAGATCCTCATTTTATGTGTGTCTTTGGTGGAGGCATCTCTAGAATAGCTTTTACTTTTGCAAGATCCAATTCAATCCCTCTTCTTGACATTATGTATCCTAACAACTTCTCAAATGTTACTCCAAACACACACTTCTTAGGTTTGAGTCTTAAATTATATTGTTCCATTTGATCAAACACCTTTGCAAGATTGGTCAAGTGATCTTCCCTTTTGAATGACTTTGCTAGAATTTCATCCATATAGTCTTTCATGATTATATGTAGCATATCATGGAATATGGTCATCATTTATCTTTGATATGTTGATCTTGCATTCTTTAGACCAAATGGAATTATATTCTAGCAGAAGGTCCCCCAAGCACAAGTAAATGTTGTTTTGTGTTGATTGTCTAGATAGATTTGTTGTCTAGTTGTATCCATAAAAACCATCCATTAAGGATAGCATCTCATTCCCTATAGTTAGATCCATGATCATGTCAATACTGGGAAGGGGGAATTCATCCTTTGCATAGAATTTGTTCAAGTCTCTAAAGTCTATGCAGATCCTTTTGCCCCTAGTAGGCTTTGACATTGGTACTATATTTGATATTCATTCCAAATAGTCAATAGGTCTAATTCAAAACCCACATCTAGTAACTTTTTTAGTTGTACATTTACCAAAATGCAATCTGAGGATGCATTTTTCTAATTTTTTTCTTAATAGGATTTTCTCCAGGGGAGACGGCCAAATGATGTACACTAGTGTTGGATCTAATCCAAGCATATTTGCATAGGTCCATACAAACTTTACTTTCCCATCATTGATGAATGTTGCTAAGTTCTCTTTCTCGTTAGGATCAAGCGATGCCACATGGTATGTTATCTTTGGGTCTTCTACAATGCCAACATTTATGGACTCTATTTCTTCTACCAGGAGCATTGATTTTTCTTGATATTCTAATATGGGGAGATTGAACCCTCCATCCTTGGGTGCCTCGGGGAGGTTTTCACTATCAGATGTGTCCTTTATTTTCTTCTTTTCAGGATTTGATAGAGCCACATTATGGTCTTCTCTAGGGGATCATATTTTTACTTGTATGTTTTCTCCTTCATTTTTGCAACTAGAAGATTCAATCTCTCCACCGAAGTATGCATCCTATTCAAGTTCCATGACAAACCCTTCTTTTTGATCCTTGCTTGTATGTCTATTTGAAGTCCCATGAACTCTATGATTGCCTTATCATTCTGGAATTGATCCAGAACATGTGTATGTTGTTGTTGGTCCCAATCTATCAATTGTAGGTAGTAGAGGGCTAGGCTACTATAATTATCCGCAAAGCTTACAAAGGTTGTTGAAATGGTTAGTATGGCTCTGGTATCTTTTTCCAATTGGGTGTCTAGGTTGTCATTACTAGAAGTGGGGGAATCATATCCAGTGATAAAGGATGAAGAATCCCATTTGTATTCATTAGAATCCATTCTTGAATAATAATAGATATTGGGAATGGTTTTGATATGGTAGATATCCAGTGCCTTAATGCTAGTATAAGTTTCATGTTTCTTAAAAGAGGTTCGTCCGGTTTTTGAAGTAACCACATCTCTTGGAACATAGCCTAGTCCCATATTTTTCTTTCTCCATTCCACTATGATAAGCTCCCATCAGCCTTGTTTGTGTAGCCCAAGGCCACCTATTCATGGATGTCCCATTTTTTTAGCTAATTGATAACCTCTACTTTTAGGATGATCAATTAGAATGGGTTGTGGCATTTCTAGTTCTTTTTGGTCCTCCATGTAAATAATGGATGAGAAGTCCTCTTTGAATATTTCTTCGTCTTTCATGCTCACCCACTTGGTGAAGATCATGGGTTTGGCTATCATTTGCATTGTCTAAGTATGCTTGATCTCTTTCATAAATCCATAGACTTTGGGTGTTGGTGGAAGCATACCAATTCAGATGCTTGGTTGAAGTGGTAGTTTCCATTACCCCTGTCCAATACTTGAACCTTGGTTTCCATTTTTGGTTGTTCACTTCATGTGATTTTGGTTGAGGTTGATGGTAGTGTGGAAGGGTCAACATATGAGAATGAATGGAAGGATGTGTCATTGCTAGGTATTCATTGGATTTTATTATACTTCTCCTCCAACTTTGCACAAAAATGAAAGGGTTCAAGATCAACCTATACCTAGTATCACCTCTTTTCCTTCACGAGGAAACTTTAGGCATTGGTGAAAGGTTGATGGTACTACATGTAATGCATGGATCCAAGGGAATCCTAAGAGTAGGTTATATGAAAACTCAAGGTCAAGCACTTGACATGTAGTTTTTATGGCCGGTCCTATCTACACTAGTAGCTTGACTACCCCTTCTAAATTCCTTTCAAGGTCATCATAGGTCCTTATGGTAATGCTCTTTCCTTTGTCTATCACATCATCAAAATACCCCAAATTTTTGATGAATTTTAAGGTACAAATGTTTAGAACCATACCATTATCTATCAAAACTCACTTGACCATGTTTTTGTGAACACCAACCTCTATGTAGAGAGCTTGGTTGTGGAATTTTATTTATGGAAGATCTTTCTCAGAAAAGAGTAAATGATTATTGGTCGTGTTTTTTCAAACCATGGCTTGGAACTGAATAGGATCAAATTGATTAGGGATCGATGCTTCTAATCCTTTTTTTCATATCTCCCTATGTGCGGGTGATAGTTTTAACAGTTCTAGGATTGAGATTAAGGTTAGAATCTTCTTCAATTGTTCCACAATGTTGTAGTCATTTGATGACTTATCCATGGGTTTAGGAGGGGCTCCTTGTATTGTAACTCTCCCTCAACATGTAGTTATGTTATATTTTTTGTCTCTACCTTGTATAGTCACTACATTTTCCCTATTATCATCAACTTGTGAGAGGGTTCTTATAGCCGTGTCACCACAAATGTAGTTAGCATTATGTAATTTTGGTCCTTTCCTTTGCCATTCCTTTTAGCGTGGTTTGGGATTGGGTTTGTGTATATTTGAAGGCCCTTGTTTCTGAGAAAATTTTCAGCATCCACTTCTCCTTTGTCTATCACATCTTGGATGAGGTGCTTGAGTCTCACGCAATTTTTTGTTGTGTTTCCTTTGATCTTGTGGAATTCGTACAAATCCTTCTCATTGTACCATGGTGTTTTGAAGCTATGTTTCTCATAGTTTGGGTGATCATTAAGTTTGATGAGTCTTTTTTGTATTATCTTATGCATGACTATCTCAAGTGACTCACCTAGTACCATGAACTATCTCCTTGGTTGATCGTATTGCCTCTATTTCCCTCCTTGATTTATTTGTTCATTGACTGCCTAATTGTTCTTGGTATAGGTAATTAGGTTATTTTGTGTACCATTTGGAACATAGCTTTTTTTTTTCAAATTTTTGTTTGTTTTGAGGCATGTTTTTTTCATTCCATAGTGCTCTAACATCAACTACTCCATTGTTTGTAACTAGAGGGACTATCATTTGAGCTATTCAGTTTAAGGATTCCTCATGCTATGAGGGCTCTCTCAATAGGTAATCCCTTTTCAATGGTTTCTTTGAAGTTTGTGGACATAACATAGTGAGTTGGTAGTTGATCTCGGGTAGGATATTCAAGACGAAGATATCTACCAATTCCTTTTTGGGAATGGGCCATTTGCATCAACTAGCTTTGTGCCTCCATCTCTATAGGTAGGGGGTAAAGGACTCTCCTTGAATTTGTTTAATTTTGGATAAATTTGTGATGGTGACATCTTGCTCTATGTTGAAGGAGAAGCGACTTATGAATTTTCAAGATAGTTCATTCAAGGTTTTAATTCCCAATGACAGATGAGAAAACCACTCCATAGCATGACCTATAAGGCTATGTGGAAAGAGCCTCATGAGGTAAGCGTCATTGTTTTGTACTTCCATACATGTTTATGAAAAATATCATACGTGCTCTACTAGATATCCTCTTCCTTTGTACTTTTAGAACTTGTGTATTTCAAATATTTTGGGGAAGGGTAGGGTAGTGATGGAAGGATCAAATGGGAACAAACATATTTCCTAAAGGGTATAGGTTTTCTTTTGTTTTCCTACCTACATTTCTGCTATCTTTTGGTTCATCTCCTCTAGTTGTAGTTCCATCTTATTCTTCAGTACATTTTTTTGCAAGTCTTGTGTAAAATAGCCTCCTTGTTCCACAACATTTTTTGGTCATAAGTTGGGTAGAACGGGGGTATTGAACCTTGGTATCCATTTTGAACATAGGGTGGGTTAGGTCCTTGTTGAGTGTAAGGAGGGTTAGCTCCTTGTTGAACATAAGGAGAGTTAGCTCCTTGTTGTTGGGATGAGTTATACTGAAGGTTACCCTATTGATGCATTAGTAGGACACCTTGTTGGTAGGATGAATTGGGAAGGGTACCATGTGGTACACCTTGTTGTTGGGATGTGATGTTTAGAAGGTTCCCTTGATGATGCATTAACATGACACCTTGTTGATAGGATTAATTTGGAAGGGTACCATGTCACACACCTTGTTTTTGGGGTAAACTATGTTGAAGGTTTCCCTAATGGTGCATTGGCAAGTTACCTTGTTGATAGGATGAACTAGGCTGAAGGTTTCCTTGATGGTGTATTAGCGAGTTTCCTTGTTGATGGGATGAATTGAGAAGGCTTCCCTATGGCATTCCTTATTGTTGAGTTGGACTTATATTAAAGTTTTCCCTGATGGTGCATTAATGGGTTACCTTGTTGATGTGATGAACAAGGAAGGGTACCTTGTGGCACACCTTGTTGTTGGTACTAATATAGAAGGGAACCCTATGGTCCACCTTGTTGATGGTACTATTGATTGTGATGGGGACCTTTTGGTCCACCTTATTGATGGTACTACTGAATAGGAAGGGGAACTTGTGGTCCATCTTGTTGATTATACTACTAATTGGGAAGGGGGCCCTATGGTCCACCTTGTTGATGGTATTGTTGATTGGAAAGGGGACGATGTGGTTGACCTTGTTGATGGTACTACATGTTTTGGGAAGGGTCGACATACAAAGTGTTTTGAGGTATGTATTGTCTTGGTGGAGGATTGTTGCTTTGTGATACATGTTGGGAAGGTCCTCCTTGATACTCTTGGGCCATTTTCTCTTTTTTGATTTGAGTTGGTTTTCTATACAATTTGTTTTCCATTGGTTGACCATTATTTTTTGAGAATACAGGTGACATGTTTAGAATTTTTGTGGGTTTAGATATTTGTCTCACAACTGATTTATCCTCTAAGGGAATAACATTAGGATCTTTAATAGCCTTCGTGTTGAAGTCTACTGGAAATTTAGCACCACTCTATGCAAACATGAATAAGTAAGAATTTGGGTCCTTTTTCAACAAATTTTCCATTAGTCTGATCACCTTGGGGTTGTTGGAGTGTTGAAATAGTTCTTCCTCATTTATTTCATTTGTAGCATCTACTTCTTCTATGAGTACTTTGTTTGGGTCCTACCTAGATTATTCCAACACCTATCGTCATTTACGGTTTATCTCTTCCTCACTAAATGTGTCTTTGCATGTGGGTCTCTTTTGAGATGTTTCAAGGTCACTCAGTTTATAGCCCCATGGGCCATGTTCTTCATTCATGGTGTTTGTTGGTGGGATGTTGGTGTTGCTTTTTCTAGATTCTATGTTCTTTCTATGTTGTGATCTCGTAGTTGTCATAAACAACTACCAAGATTTTGTGATTGTTTTCATGAATCATAACTATGGAAAAGAATGCATTTATTTTTTGGATTTTATGTTTTAGGAATTTTATTTTTGGGATTTTCTATGGAGTATCTAAGGGTGGTTGGCCCATCGAAAAGTGTAAATAGAAATGGTCTAGTTGATTTTGATGGGTGTGATATCTTATCAAGATGTACCCTTTGGAAAACTTTAGAGTAAGACGGTTCTTTGAAAGTTGGAATATAGATTTCCACTTAAGGATTTTTCTCTTGCCAAAGATCATGAAGGATGGATACCTATTTCCACGTAGGAGGTGGTAACACATATCTTCCTATTGCTAGGTCTTCTTTCTCTTCCTCTTTATCCAAGATTTTTTTTGTGTTTCTCTATTGGTTTGGTGTTTCATTCTTCTCATATATGAAGGTCCTTAAACTGATAATGATATAAGTTTGTTCACCTTCAATGTGGGTGAGACTTGGTTGGAGAATTGGTGCTATAAGGTTTAGTTGTTGAACTAGAGCAACTAGTCACCAAATGGTCATATGGTGAAAGTGTGGATGTTTTGATATGGTTTGTTATGAAGCTCAAGACCATAAGTTTTGAGTGTTGTTTAGAGGTGACACTATTCTCAGAACTCAAAATGTTGAGGGGCCTGGATTGATATCTCACTTCTTCTAGAGGATATGTTGTGGACAAACTTACTTGAACTAGCTGTGAGTTTCAAGTAACTGTTTATATCTTCAAAATACGAGTGAGGGAATAATCCATGTTTGTTTTTTTTATTCTGATTTCCAAAAGTAGGATGGAATATTGAGAGTGGATGAAGGAATGTTGAGAGTGGATGAAGGACTATATGACTTATCTGGGTTTTCAATTCTTTCATTCAAAAAAGAATCCTGTAAGAAGCTTTGATTCATTTTTCTAATTTTCAAGTGTGGATTATGTATGTTTTTCTCTAATGAGGTAGTTTAATCATTCGAAAGTGATATTTTCTAGAAAATGTGGCTAGTTTTCTTGCAAGTGCATTAGAAATGTTTGGCAATTGTAGCATAAAAAGAGCAAGTGTGCTAGTTTTTGCATCAAGTGCATAGGTTTTTTCAAATTCAATAGTTTTTCATCAATGAAATTTATGGGATAGAGAGAAAAAGTGAGCTTTTTCTAGCAAGTTTGATGAAGTATTAGTCAAAAGCACTAGAAACAATAGCAGAAGTGACCTCTATTCAAATTTTTCTTCTAGTTTTAGTATTTGGTAGCATCGTTGATGCTTTTCTTGTAGTTTTTGGATGTCTTGATTTGTTTCCAGATTTGGTAAGTGATACAACAACTTTGATTGACATAAAAAGCATGTAGTTGTGTGACATGTATGTCTATGGCTTTAAGTTGTGAAATCACGATACCCAAGCCATAGTTTCCAATGTTTACTTTGTGCCAATGTAGCCTAAATATTCAGAAACCTATAAGGAGATCCTTTAAGGAGTGCAAATATAGGGCTTATTTTAAAAGCATACACTAAGTCAAAGGGTTTGTGATTCAACCATCATGTTTAGTGTTTGTTCTAATATGTTCATTTTAAATTCAAGCACAACGTTTGATGTTTGAACAAGTTTGGCAATTTTCTATGAAAGAAAAAGTACACCCTAGGGATAGGCACTTCTTCCTTGGTGGGCTTTCCTCGTGCCCCAAAGGAATGATTTTGCATGCAACAAATGGAGAGACTTTGTACACTCAACCATAAGTTGGACTTGGTAAGTAACTTCTCAGAAGTAAATTCCAATGCACCACTTTAGAGTATGATTTGGATAAAAGGGGCATCTTCTACAAACATTTGGCTCTTAGTAATGTTTTGGGATTATTAGTTTCAGTTGTCTATACATGTAGTGTTTTTCTCAATTAAGAGGCCTCCCAACCCTTGCGGGTTTTTACGTATCACACGGATACTGGGGGAGACTCACGTCAGTATAAAATGGCATCACCCAGTAGATGAGAACTTTCCTCACACCCACAATTATTTATATAGTGGTCCAAAACAAGAGTACCACTCGGGTCACCTTTGAGTTCTCCAATGTGAGATGTGTCTCAAAAGTTAGGCCCTCTAAAAGGTATGCTTTGAAAATAAAAATGTGAAGCTCAAGATGTTTTCGCTCACCCAAGATTTCCAAAAGGTGTGAGGGGAGAAAACAAACACCTAGCTTGCAAAAAATATAAAGCACCATATGCAATTCCTCACGCTATTATTTTTATGCACCTCGAATGATGCTATCCACACACCAAAAAAAGAGAATTTTAAGTGTGTACAAGATTGCAGTTGTTCTTTTTAAAAGCACCCAATGGAAGTGTTATGAATATCAGTCAATACAATAGCAAAGGTGCAAAACAAAACAACTTGATTTGTTCATTTTTAAAGCCCAAAATTTGAGTGTTCCTAGATCATGGTCTTACTTGGTCAACAAAAATGAATTTGATCATGCATCAACAAAAGAAAATTGTTATGGTCAATAAAAAGGAAAACAAACATTCAAAGTGTTTAATTTGAAAGCTTAAAAACCTTTTTTGAGCACCAATTGAATTTTTTTTTGTGTTATTCCTTTTAAGCACCAAGTGAAAAATTTCTAACTATGAAAGCTTGAAAAGAGTTCATTTTAGAGCACTTAAATTGAAATATGTTGTTTGAAGGGTTCTTTTTAAGCACCAAATTAAAATTCTCCTAACTTAAGAAAGCTTTGAAAATGATTGATTTTAGAGCACTTAAAAAAGTGTGTTGTTTGTAGGGTTCTTTTTAAGCACCAAAATGAAGGATTTTTAACTTAAAAGGAATTGAAAATGATTTATTTTAGAGCACTTAAATGACAATGTGTTGTTTGTAGGGTTCTTTTTAAGCACCAAAATGAAGGATTTCTAACTTAAAAAGCATTGAAATTTTGAAACCCTTTGACCCTTCATCTTCCTTGTAGAAAGGTGTTAGTGGTTTTTCAATCTTGCATACGTAAACATTAATACCTTTCACACATTTAAATTAGGAGTTCATTAGCATAAAAAACAAAAATTCAACATGCAAATCTTAGACACTAGTTAATAGAGAAAAAGTGCAAAAAAACAAGAAAAAGTGCCCTCTGTCAGAGAGCAAAAGTGCTAGAAAAATTAAAGATCACACTCTATCAAAAGAAAAAGGCGTGGGAAAAATTCAAAAGTGGATACATTGGGGTCAAATGTGCCAGAAACAAGCTCAATGCTCTGGATCCATGATAGCAAGTATGAAAATTCCTAGAACAGTGCATGAGGATTTTTCCAAAACACTTCCAAAACCTGCAACTTCAATTTAAACTCATAAAACCGTTAGTATTTAGAACTGTGGTCCCACCAAGCGTTCAATAATGTGTGAGGGGGAAAATCATAGAGACTAAGTAAGATAAATGCAATGAAATAGATGTTAATCTAAACAAAAACACTAATCTAGATCTATTCCTTTAGTTATGAAATGACTTTCTAAGCTATTGAAAACAAACAATGAAATCCTACAATTATCAAAATTAATTCAAAACAAAAGAAAGGTTACCATCCCATGTCAGAGTGTGTTCACAAGATTTCAGGTTGTTCATATCACTACGAAGCCTCCATTGTTCCATGCGAGAAGCTTTGATGCTATGCATGTGTTGATCGAAGAAATGTGTTGAAGCATTGTCAATGTTGGTTATGATCTCGGCAGTACTTTGTTGTGCAAGATAGGTTGATTCTTCAATCCTTTTATTTAAGGAAAAAGGTTTGTTATATAGAAATTATGATTCAAAATGGACGATAAAGATCATTTAGTAGAATATCCTAATCGATGATAAAAAGATGTTGAGAGGATTTAGATGGGTATAATTTGTGCAAAATAGATTACATGATTAGTGTAATTGAACAAATCTTGTTGAGCAATTTGTGGAATTGATAAAGTAGGTGGAGCAATTCATGAAATTGAAAAAACTAATTTGATCTTTCAATGGGATTGAGGAAATTATCTAGAGCAATTTGTGAAATTGAGGAAAGTTGGTGACGAAATCATGTTGGGAGCAATTTTCTCAATCATGAAAGTTGGTGAGGATAATTCAATTAATTGATTTAATTAATTAATCCTTTTTGGAGTTGAACATGCAAATCAAATTTGAATTTTACAAAAAAAGTTATATTAGTTTGATTTGATTTTTGATGATGATTTGAATAGTTTATTCAATTTATTCAAATTTGGAGGGAAAGTGCGTTAATTAAATTATTATGATTTAACAATTTAATTGACTTAGGGGAATAAAGTGAATTAGTGACATAATTAAATATTTGACATTATTTAATCAATCAAGAGGAATAAAGTTAGATTAGGTTAATATTAAATAAATTAAATTGATTTAATTGGTCAAATTTGATGAAAAGTGAATTAATTAAATAATGTTGTATTATTCAATTAATAGAGGAAATTAGGGTTTTTGATGCATTTGATGCTTTTGATGCTTGATGATGTGAAATGCAGTGATGTATGCTAGTTCGCAGGCTAGGACAATTTTAGGTGTCTACATAAACAATTCTTCATATAACCATTACTATGTAGTCACATGAGTCTAGCAAAGAATACAAAAGGGTCATCCATCAATTTTTCTTTTTCATATTCACAAACACAATTTATAATTAGGTTAAAATAATGTTGAATACATTTGGGTGCTTAAATCACCATCAATCATCCTTATAGTGTATAATTCTTCTAAAGAAAAATCTAATTAACCAAGAATTTAGCATGGTATAGTTCCCATACATTTATCAAAGAAATTTTATAGTGGATTCTTCATAGATATTTTGTTGGAGTAAATGGTTTTTACCATTTACCTACATAAGTTTACTTAGGCTTAATTTTGCATTTAATCTCCTAGGTGGTTTTTTCCCGTGTGGGTAGTTTTCCCACCCATCATATATTTTCTTTCCTTTGAAACGTTGTACTAGTATGTATTTTATTCATCTCATTTTTTATTTACTCTTTTATGGTGAAATGGCCTTGTGTTGCCTCTCTCATTTTCTATGAAGGTTATTCTTACAGATGGTGCTCCTGGGACGTGGATGACACCAACATATTTAATAATAAAAACTTATAAAATAAATCTTGATAATAATTCTTTCCTTTTTACCCATCACTACCCAATTATCTAGTGATATTATAATTTATTTGTATTTAGATACTAAAACTCATAAATATTGTTTAATGATCAAATCCTCCATCTTTATATTTGAAAAATAAAATTTACTACTACTCTGATGAGGGCATAGCCCAAGACTTAGAAAATAACCCACAAACAAGAGAATAATTTTATTATTTAGAAAATGGAGCTTCTTACATGCAGAGGATCTCAAATCCCCAAGTTCTACAACACATGCAAGTTACAAAAAGTTATAGAATCACCCTTTCACAATATGCGAGCTTGTCCCCAAAAAGTTACCCAAAAATTAGAAACCCACCCATAAATATAACTCCTCTTTAGTTTGGAGCCAAAACAACATTCAAATTTGAGTTTAGGTGGTTTGGCGCCAAAAAATTACAACTTGAAGTTCAAATTTTAAAAGAACATTTGCAATTGTATCTTCTAGAAAGTGCGCCAACTTCCCGAGGCCATAACTTTTGATCCAGGACTCCGATTCACAAACTGTTTGAACCACTGGAAAGGTCTTGAAGTCAATAATGTGTTCAAAATCCTCTACGCCAATTTTGACAAGTTTCAGTGCCATTATAGGAACTCTAAGTGCCTCAAATCTAACTCAGAAGATTTTCACGTGCAAATCTGGGAAACTAAAACTGTAATATCTTTCAACCCAAGAATATAAAATAAAAACCATAAATTGGGAATTTCATTATGACGAAAAGGGTATCCAAAAATGTAAGAACATCTTAAAACTGAGAAAATTGAAATTTAACTATTTTTGGGTGATGCAAGATTGCCCTTACACCACTGGATGCTCCTGCGTCAAACACCCAGGGTAATTTGATAAGTGGCCCATCACGTCTCAAATGGTTGAGGAAAACCCAACCAGTCAACTATTGCCTTAGATAGCCAGGATGAATCTTCCATAGGCCTTCCTCTCCATTTCACTAGATATTCTTCATACTACCTATTTCTGGTACTCCTTCCCACATGACTATCCAAGATTGCTTCAATCTCCTCCCTTTTTGAAGTAGGTGCTAGAATGCCATACTGCCTTATTGTTGGTGCTTCCTCTGTTCCACCTTCATGATACTCTGTCAAATCTAAAATGTTGAACACGGGGGAAATGTTGATTCTATCAGGCAACTCTACCTCATATGCATTCTCTGAATCATGCTTCTTCAAAATCTTACAGGGACTGAATTTCTTCATCTTCAATTTGTTATAGGTTCTCACGAGAAACCTTTCTTTCCTCAAGTGGACCATTACTTCATCGCCAGTTTGAAGCTCCTTATTCCTCCTTTTCTGATCTGCCTTAGCCTTATATTACATATCCATCGTATTAATGTGTTCTCGTACCTTCTCATGTATATTCTTGATGTGCTCTGCAAAATCTTCGGCTTCAGCACTTATTTTCTTCTCTTAGTCCATCTTCCTCAATTTTGGAGCTATTCTGGGGCTACCTCCATACACAATTTAGAATGGTGATTTACCAATGCTTTTGTTGACAGAATTGTTGTAAGAAAATTTTGTCTGGGGTAAGATCAAGTCCCATCCCTTGGGTTTATCTCCTACCAAACATCTCAGTAGGTTACCCAGACTCATATTAACAACCTTTGTCTGCCCATTTGTTTGTGGATGGTGTGCAAAACTGAACTTCAACTCTTTCTTCAGCTTCTTCCACAAGGTCCTCCAAAAGTACCCCACAAATTTGGTGTCACGATCTGAAACAATACTCTTTGGCTGGCCATGTAGCCTCACCACCTCTTTGAAGAACAAGTCAGCAATGTGGACTGCATCATGGATCTTCTGATATGGAATGAAATGTGCCATCTTTGAAAACCTATCAACCACCACAAAGACTGAATTATTCCCTCATTGTGTCCTTGGAAAACCAAGAACAAAGTCCATACGTATATCCTCCCATGGCCTCTCTGGTACAGGTAAGGGATGATATAACCCTGTATTCTTGCTCACTCCTTTGGCCATCTGACATACCCTGAAGCTTTGTACAAACTTCTTCACATCATGTGACAACTGAGGCCAATAATAATTCTCACTGATAATGGCAATGGTCTTATCCCGACCAAAATGTCTTGCCATTCCTCCACTATGCTTCTCCTTTATTAGGTTCTCCCTCATGGAACTCCTCGGGATACACAATTGACTTCCCTTAAATAACATGCCATCTTGGATTATCAAATCCAGCCACCTTGTCCTATCCATTGTAATAGGTTCCTTGCAAGCTTTCCAAGCCTCTGCAAAATTAGGATCTTCTGCGTACATTGTCTTAAGTTCATTGAATCCAACCACTTCAATCTACATCTTTGTCACCAATGTATGCCTCCTACTTAAGGCGTCTACAACCCTATTTGACTTCCCACTCCTATGTTTCAAACAAAGGTATAACTATGCAAAAACTCTACCCATTTCATATGCCTCTGATTTAATTTTTCCTGACTATTTAGGTACTGCAAGGCCTGATGATCAGTATATAGAAAAAATTCCTTCAGCAACAAATAATGTTTCCATTTCTTTAATGCTTGAACTATTACATAAAATTCTTGATCATATATAGAATACTTTCTCTTGGCATCATTTAACTTTTCACTGAAATAGGCAATGGGCTTACCTTCTTGGCTCAACACTACTCCAATGGCACAACCACTGGCATCACAATCAACCTGAAACACCTTGTTGAAATTTGGGAGGGCTAGAACAGGTTGCTCTGTTACCTTTTGCTTCAACAGTTCAAAACTCTTTGCTGCTCTAGTGCTCCACTTGAATTATTTTCTATCCCCTCTCATTGTTTTAGTCAGGGGTCGACAAATACTAGTGAAGTTTCTAATGAACTTTCTATAAAAACTAGCCAAACCATGGAAAGATCTCACCTCGATAGCAGTTTTTGGGGTAGGCCATTCCAGAATAGCCTTCACCTTCTCTGGGTCCATCTTGAGACCTTCTGCTGAGACAACAAACCCCAAGTACACTAACTCCCTCTTCACAAAACTGCACTTCTTCAGATTAATCAATAGTTTCTCTTCTCTTAACTTCTCATATGCATTAGATGCTCATCCAACGTCTTACTGAAAATCAAAATATAATCTAAATACACAATATAATCAAGGCTCTTCGAATATGCATCAGATGCTCATCCAACGTCTTACTGAAAATCAAAATATAATCTAAATACACAATAACAAAACTTCCCAAAAATTGTTTTGAGTACCTCATTCATGATCCGCATGAATGTGCTCGGTGCATTGGTTAGCCCAAAAGGCATGACTAACCACTTGTACAGGCCCTCTTTGGTCTTGAAGGTAGTCTTCCATTCATATCCCTCTCGAATTCGGATCTGGTGATATCCATTATTTAGATCAATCTTTGTGAAGTATTGAGCTCCACTCAAATAGTCCATCAGGTCATTCATCCTTGGTAGGGGAAATCTGTACTTGATTGTTATCTTGTTTATGGCTCGGGAATCTGTACACATCCTCCACTCCCCATCCTTCTTTGGTGCTAGTACTGCAGGTACTGCAAATGGACTCAAACTCTCCTGTATCAAACTCTTTCTCAACAACTCTTAAACTTGTCTATTCAACTCCTCATTTTCTACTGGAGTCATTCTATGAGCCGCCTTATTTGGCAAACTAGCTCCAGGAATTAAGTTAATTTGATGATTGATCTTCCTTATTGGTGGTAAACCCTTACGTACATTATCATAAACAATATCCTAAAACTCATCCAACATCCCAGAAACTTCTTCTGGAACCTTCTCACTATCCTCCTTACTCACTTTAGGAATCAATGCATAACACACATGCTCATGCTTCATACCTTCTAAAAATTTTCTTCCATCTACATAACAAATTCTAGCACTACTGCATACCTTTTCTTTGGTCTCCTTCAACCCTATCTTTGTCAAGGAATAAGTGTTTGCATGGCCATCATGTATAGCTCGCTTATCGAATCCACGCCTCAACAACACGCGACATGCATCCATGGGGATGATATCATAGAGTACCTCATCATGGTAGCTCCCCGATCTTGAACTTTACTAGGCATGCTCATTGACCAAACTTTGTGGTCTTTCTACAACTGTGCAATTCGATATGGATGGTTCTTTCCCTTCTTCAACTTCAACTTTGTGACCATCTCTTTCCGACACCGATTATTGGTGCTCCCACTACAATAATGACATCACAAAATTTTCCTTCACACTTGTGCCTTGTGTGAAACAAATTCTTCCTCTATTCTAGTTTCTTTTCCTCACCACTAGGCTCTCCTAATCACTCAGGGCTCTCATTTCAAAGATCATCTAAATTCAACAAATTGGGCCTTTTGTCTGCCCTTCCTTGGTGTTGTGGAAATTCATAGGCTTCGATGCCCTTCTTCACCACATTGAAACATGTTCCTTTGAAACCACCTCTTCCAGATCCTTGTCCATATCTCCCTCATCCTCTACCTCTTTGATCACCACTATTTTGATCATGAGGGCAGTAGTTGTCATTCCTTTGGCTTCGGCTGGTACCCACATCTTCACTTTTCTTTTCGCATCATTTCGCTTCTTGAAGGTCTTCCACTGCTCTTCCACTTTGACCTCCTTGTCCTTTTTGTTGCCATCAAATCTTTTGTTCAGCTTCTCTTCCACCTTCAGAGCAAACTAATACACATCCTCAATGGTGGTCATTTTGACTAGGCTTAACTCCTAAATGCTCGGTCGAACCCATTAAGATATCGCTACCTCTTATTGGCCTCTGTGGGCCCGTTCTAATGATTATCTTGTGAAAATATTCAATATATTATTTCACAGATCTAATTCCTTACTTCAACCCTTGTAATTTCTTCAACATCTAACTTGTAGTCCACTGGTATGAATTGCTTCTTCAATTTCTACCATGCGACCCCATCTGGTGTGATATTTCCTTTTCCTCTTTGATTTCTTTCTAACTGGACCTCTTTCCACCAAATACTGGCATGGCCCTTCAGCTTCATTTTCACAAATTTAACCAAATCTGGTCCTCTATTTCCTCATACTCAAAATATTCTTCTAGCTCGTTGATCCAGTCGATCAACTCTTCCGGGTTCGACTTTAGGAATAACTAGGGACTTCTGCTCTAGGTCTTTTCCCGATCTTCGAAATGGACCTTATTAGTCGCATTTGGTCTTGATCAATTGCTTCTTCTTCCTCTTCTACATTTAAACCTTCTTCCTCTCCTTCATCCTCACTTTCCTCCCTTAGGTTTAACCCTCTTCTCAACTGCTCTTGTAACGTATCAATCTGTCTTTAGAGGGCTGCCAGTGCATCTCTTCCACCAGCATTTATGCCACCTTAACCACCTCTGGCACCACCACACCTACCAGGCATCACTCTTGGAGGCATCTTTCTTGACCTCGACCCACAACCACAGTCCTGGTGCGAATTGCCTCATGATCGGTGATCTGTCCACACGCTTAATAAAACTCGCTCTGATACCACTTGATGAGGGTGCAGCCCGAGACTTAGAAAATAACCCACAAACAAGAGAATAATTTTATTATTCAAAAAATGTAGCTTCTTACATGCAGAGGATCTCAAATCCCCAAGTTCTACAATACATGCAAGTTACAGAAAGCTACAAAATCACCCTTTCGCAATATGCGAGCTTATCCCCAAAAAGTTACCCAAAAATTAGAAACCCGCCCATAAATAGAGTTCCTCTTTAGTTTGGAGCCAAAACAAAATTCAAAATTGAGTTTAGGTGGTTTGGAACCAAAAAATTACAACTTGAAGTTCAAATTTCAAAAGAACATTTGCAATTGTATCTTCTAGAAAGTGCGCCAACTTCCCGGGGCCATAACTTTTGATCCAGGACTCCGATTCGTGAACTATTTGAACCATTGGAAAGGTCTCGAAGTCAATAACACACTCAAAATCCTCTACGCCAATTTCAACAAGTTTTATGGCTGTTATGGGAACTCTAAGTGCCTCAAATCTAACTCAGAATATTTTCACGTGCAAATTTGGGAAACTAAAATTGCAATATCTATCAACCCATTAATAGAAAATAAAAACTATAAATTAGAATTTCATTATGAGGAAAAAGGTATCCAAAAATGTAAAAACATCTAAAAATTGAGAAAATTGAAATTTAACTATTTTTGGGTGATGCAAGATTGCCCTTACACCACTGGATGCTCCTGCATCATACTCAATTTTCTCTCTAATCTATAAATTATTATTTTCTTTTAATTAAAAATAGATAGCTACATATGCTCCGACATAAAGAAAAATTGGTACAAAAATCTTATCCCACCACCTAAGGCATGAGCTAATCAAGCTCAGATACACAATGAAAGGAGTCTAATGTGTAGAAATGATTCATATGCTAATCTAAGAGGATAGATGAATATAAAATATAATCTAAAATAATTTTTAGGAAAGAAACAAAAAGAATCATTTACAATAAGACAATGATTATATTGGGAAAACCATTTGAAGAAAAAATATAACCTCTAAAATTTACAATAACAATACTAATTGCAATGTGATCTAGACAAGGATCCTTCACATGATACAAATAGGTCTACACTTAGATCTAGTGTAGTACTAAAAACATAAAAATAACTAAAAATATGCTAAGCTAACTACATACCAAGAAACTAGAAAATAAAGAAAGCAGTGAATGAAACAACCAAATGATAATTATAAAACCATAATATAATACCACATGTGGAAAAGTGGTGTCGAAGTCACCTAGTGAAGTTCCAATAGCCAAATCAATAATCAATAGAGAATTATGAATGTAAGAATACTTGGTTAAGGGGAAATGAAGGATTGTTGAATTTTGGTCATGGCTATCCAAGGCAAAAGTTGACCATCTTGGTTTTCCTCAAAACACCTTAGATGTGACAAGGTCACCTCTCAAATTACCTTGGGTATCTAATGAAGAGCATCTAGGGTGTAAGAGAAATCTTGCATCACCCAAAAATAGTAGTTTTATTTATTTTTATTTTGGTTTGTAAATAAGGGCTAAAAAATAATATGTTTCTATTTTTAGTAAGTTTGTATATGAAGGTTTTGGGATTTGAGATTTTTCCCAAAGCTTTGATTTTATAAATTGCACATGCTAGGTGAGTTTCAAGCCAATATTAGCTCTAGGATGGTAGATATTAGTCATTGAATTTTTTAGCATCCTAATTTAATCTTTAGAGTAAAATATGAGGCCTTAAATGACCCTTTCTAGGCTTGAAACATGCTCAAAATCTGTTTATGCTACTTCTATTCACAATTAGAAGTAACTAGGTGTAATAAATTCTACTGATTAAGCAATGAAAAATGAGAGTTTACATGATAAGAAAAAGGCATACACATCAAACTAGTTTGCCAACAACTATTTAGGTATCTATTATCTTTCCATATTAAGACATGAAAATTATGTATATTATATTATAGTTACAAAAAAAAGTGGGAAGATGTAATGACTTATGTCCAAAACTATCAACCTTCCAACCACCTATGGGTTGAGCATCCTAATGATTGGAATTCTAGCCCATGAGCATAGAAGTCCACATGTATATATCTATTGATGTTATTAGGTGCTTGCATGAGGTTATGCAAAGACATATAGTGGCATGTGATGAAGCAAAGATTGGCACTTGAGTTATGTGTCATGGTGTTCAATGGTGTCATACATGTTGTGTGCAATGCATATGTGTCACAATTGAGAGCACAAGAATTTCAAAGATAATAAAGATGTGTGTTTTATATAATTTAATTATCTATTAATTTTGGTAAATATAAGATATAAAATTGCTATTAACTATTTACAAGAGAACAAACAATATCATAAACAGAAAATTAATTTGACACATCAAAGATAGCTTGCTCATTTAATATTAAGTTTTAAACACCCTTCTATGATGTATACTATGTAGCGGGTAATTTCAATTACAGTAATTTTTATGTTCTTTTTGTCATAATTCAGTCATGCATGGCAATCTCATAGACAAGTGAATGTAATTTTCACTTCAACCTTAACGTTTATTCCTTATTTGGATGTACCTTCATTATCCATGTTAACCTCAGTTCTGTTTGATAGTACATGCAAGAACATTGTAAGTCATCATGGCCATATCAGCAGTAAAAGACATTAAAAATATTTATCATCCTTATATTTATAATAGATTCTTGTATATTTTACAATGGTGTAAGTATAATTACAGCTTCCAAACACAATCATATTGAAGAAGAAACAGGTTCTATCTTACTAAACTTCATTTATGCCCAATTCATTAGCACTTTTCTGAATTTGAAATGATGTAAAATATCTCGAACATTTGGAGATCTACACTTTATGCTTCTATAACAAATCTTTCATAGCGATTTATTTCCAATCATCAAACCATAAAATCTCTTAAGATGAAGTGAATAAGCTATAAAATTATGACTAATTGTTTGATAGTTGAAAAGCTCCAACCAAACCCTATATCTCATAATCGTCCTCTACTTCTCCATGCACAAAGCTGTGTGGAAGCAGAGAGATTTTGCTATTGGAGATTATTATCCCAGCTGCCCAGCGTTGCATTTAAAATAGAAGTTTCTACATTGACTCTGCCATCGACCACCGACCATATTGGAGAGTTCTCACCAACTTGGAAACATACTGTTTTGCATTCTGGAGAATTCCTAATCCCTATATAAATAGAGGCAGATGTAATGTGGCATACACTCCTTAGAAGAGTCTAGCTCCACAGAGCTATTAGAAGATAGTAGTATGTTGTTTAATGCATGAGTTGAAGCTCAATAAATCGATGTATTGTTTTGCTTTGATTTAATATAAATCTATCTCTATTCTACTCTCCCCTGACTCCTTCAATTTGGTATTAGAGCCGTAGGGTGAGATCCTATCAGTCTAGCAGTAAGTATGGTAGTTGGTCAAATAGATGAGTCTGTAGAGCCTCCTAGCTCAAGGAGATACAAGAGCTAAGTTCAAGGTCATCTGGGTTGAAAGTTTGCAGAAGCAAATGCTTAATAAGTTGGCTATTGTTTATTCGCTTCTTTTGGATCCTCCTAATTTTGTCTATGCAAGGAGAGCTACAACAATGTTGCAGGATAATATGCTTGATGTGTAAGCTACTTGGTGTATGGTGAACCCAAGCCTGGTTGCACAATCTTTTAGAGACTCCTTCACTGTCTCCTTCCTGGAACCTACTACCAATGGTTCTTGTTGAGCTTGGGTGATTAACCAAGCTCTGCTCCAACTCTTCTCAAAGATTTTTCCACTTGTGCTTAACTTAGGAAGACCAACACCATTTGAAATTGCATTCTCCTTCTCAACACCTAGAAGGATCTAGATGCCAACTTCATCAACTTGCTTGAACTGCTTGCAAGGGTGTTAAAGGCATTGTTTTCTTGTATTTCACATTCATTTGAATGCATCTTGAAAGATCTTCAATCCTCAATCTACCTGATCTCAAGATTTTACCTTGAAGAGGCATATTCCCTACTAGCCCTTACCAGTCAGTTTTTGGCTTTTCTTGCTCAATTTTGACAAACAACCTATCAATTAAATTTCATTTCCAGACACCCTTTTCAAGCCTTTAAATCTTTCATAGGGTTTCAAGCCTCTGTCTATACTGTAGAGTTGATTCCTACAATCAAGGAGGATTAGGGCTAAAAGGCCTAATTTCTAGGGTTTTAACACTTTCTCCTTCAAATCTATCTCTTATGGATTGGTTGAGGTTTCAATCCTTTCAACCTGTTAAAATGTGACTAAAACCTCCCTGACACCATACAAATTCCATACAAAAGTCCCTTCCCCTGCCTAAGTTCTTCAATTTTCACTCTCAATTCCCTAACCGGGCAGTCCTAGCTCGCCTAGGGTTTGAGTTTAAAAACATTTGCTTGGCTCTTTGGATCTCCTACTACTAAATATGTACAAAGGCATGGCTCCCCTATCATTTCCATCCAAACTCAGGAAAACTTCGTGGTCAGATTTCATGGGGGAGCCATTTATTGGCTGACTGCTCAAAATTGGAATTACAAACCCTTTAAACTCTAATCTAAGGATTCAAATCAACGACTCTACTCTAATTAACTTGAATACAAAATGAAAGTGAATCAAATCTATTCTAAGAACTCAGATACAGTGCTAATTCAGAGTATACCACGCCTATGATAGCTCTATTTTGCAAAACACACGGGAAAAAAAACACATAAATCTGCTAAACTTCCTTCTATTCCTTCACACCAAAATTGGTTTACAATGATAATTGACTGCTCATTACGAGCCACACATTTTCATAGATGTCTTTTCCATCATTCAAGGGGATTTTCTCGGCTCCACATCCCTGATTTCAAGGGAATCCAATATAGCAATGTTGCATGCAATTCCACAAAAATTGCCATGCAACTTTACAACAACATTTTGCAACTTCCACTATGTCATGATCCCGAATCTTTGGACCTCTAACACCTTGATTATGAGCCACCAACATCTTAACTTCCTCTTGGAATCTTCAAGCAACGAGGATGTGGTGATAATACATTTAAAGCTCATCCTTCCAACACAAACTGTCCAAAGCTAAATAAAGCAACATTTATGAACAATGATTCACTAAGATGAAATTAGTCCTAGTGACTAACTCCCCACACTCCACCAAGACCTTCTAAGGTCCAAACTAAGAACACTACAATCCTGACTTGGCTAAGGTCAGGTACAAGCCAAAATTGCAACATAATCAAACTGGAGTTAAGTCAAGGTGCTCCTGCACCACTACTATTGAGGAAGAAAGAAGGCGCCCTTATGGTTAAAGATTTGCAGTCTCAATTGAAGACAAAGTGTTCAACAATTTTCCAGAAGATGCCTGCCAAGATGGAGAAGATCGCAAAATTGGCTAGGATGGAGATTCTTGTTTCCACATTTGGCATCACAAAGGGAGAGTTTGACAACTGAGATTTTGATAAAGCGTGTAGACATAAAAAAATCACAGTTTATTACAACAATGATAAGGGGAAGCCACTGCTAGAGGACAATGTTTGTTTGGAACCACGCAAAATAAAAGGGAGGTTAAGAAGGCACGCAAAGCTGCCGATTTCTATAATCGAAGGAGAATTTGGAGAGGAAATCCTGTCACCATTTGTGACAGATGTCAAGAGTCTTTTAGGATCCCTGAGCACCTACAGAGTGACTCAATGGGAGGTGTTGATAAAACAAGTGAATTACACCTGAACCTATGATGGACCGGTAACCAAGAGGGCTAGAGCTCATGGTTAGAGCATCCCAATTGCAACATGGGATTTCCTAGGTTTGATCACTAGATGTACAAGATTTTAGATGTCGTAGCATCAGTGAAAGAGATAAAATGTAATGATAATTTGTGGTAGTTGTGATTAGGAGGGAGTGTTGGAGATTATAATCCCAACTACCCAGCATTGCATTTAAAACAGAAGTTTCTACATTGACTCTGCCACTAACCACCGACCATTCTAGAGAGTTCTCACCAACTTGGCAACATACTATTTTGCATTATGGATAATTCCTAAGCTCTCTATAAATAGAGGCAAATGTAATGTGACATACACTCCTTAGCAGAGTACAGCTCTGCAGAGCTATTAGAAGATAGTAGTCTGCTATTTAATGCATGAGCTGAAGCTCAGTAATCGATGTATTGTTTTGCTTTGATTTAATATACATCTATCACTATTCTGCTCTCCCCTGACTCCTTCATCTATAGCAAGGACACATCCTATGATCCCCATCAATCCATTTGTCCAGACAATGCCTATGAAATACATGACAACAATTGCAGAGCTCCCGAATTCTGTCATCTTCATGAAAGAAGCTCAAGCAAACGGCGCACAGAACATTGTCCCCCATCTCACCAAACCTCTATGCGAAATCCCTGAAAGTGGAGAGAAACAAAGAACTCATAATCCTACTAGCAAAATCAGAAGAAATGGTAGAAGGGATTTGAGAGAAGTGGTCGGAGTGAAAACTGTGTGGCTCTAATGGCATACGCAGCCCAAGCCAAGAAAGAAGAGAAATAATGGCATTGCTAATATAATCCAAAAAAAATCCCAATTTCAGGAAATATCCCATGATAACTGGAGTAGCAAGATATCCAATCATTTTCCTAACTTCAACAGCCCGCAGGTAGTTTAGTCTTGTGATCTGTAAAGCAAAAGCACGAGAATTGTATAGATGCAAAGTGGGGGGAGGGAGGAATTATAGAACATAAGTATGCCCCCAAGATTGTGGACTGCACCTCAAAAAAACCGGATTCAAATGGAAATGTGGTTGAGTAACAAAAGAATCAGCCAGTCACATCACACATGAGCAACCAACTATGTTAAAATTGGTCAATCAAACAATTTAATACTTTTACACCTCACAAATATTGAAAAAAATAAGTATAACTAGTCAATGAGTTTGTATTTCTATTGCAATTTCTTTATATACACTGATAGGAGAACTCACAGTCAAGCATACCTGAAGAGTTGGAAAGGTAACTGCAGAATATTCAAGAAAATCCCAAATTTGGTCCTCAACTAGACCAAAAATCTGGGGGAGGTTTGTCTCAGAATCCAATATATAATTGTTCTGCTATGAAAAAAGACAGATATATGTGGGGGTCGGTGATTTATTTATACAATTCATGGTTGGTAAATGTTGAATACTTAAACAGAGTTTACACTAATATCAAATCAACCTTAAGTGCTTAGTCTAACTCTAGACTAATCTATACAATGCATATTATATTTAGCTTAAATTATAATATAGAGGAGAAGATAGAGCCACGTAGGTTGCTCCTATAAGTATTTACCACTTTTAAAAAGGAAATGAGAAAGATATAATCACTTGGTTCAATGAAAAATGAATGTATGTTAATGAATAAGACATTAAAATGACTATGGCTAAACGAATATTTTTATCTACTCTATTTTAGGTTGAATTCATTGATCTAGGTTTAGATTTTGACTATGAGCTATGGCCATAAACTTTAGATTTTGACTATGAGCTATGGCCATAAACTTTGGCTTTTGACAATATCTAGATTCTATCTTTTGTGCAATATAAAATAGATTGTATGAATTATAATGGGAAAAATGAGTTAGTATTGTTATTAGTTTGTATTGATTATGAAATAAAATTCTTGTGTCAAATTAGGTAAGGATGTCAAATCAATGACTTTAACTTAATGATTAAAGGTATTAGATAATTTTCTAGGAATCATATTCATTACATCTTTTGTGTATTATATTCAAATATATCACTATTGAACATTTTCTCTTCTAAATGCTATAAAATGAATTAGAGATCTTTGATGTCTTTTTAGTGATGTAAAATGAATGCAAATGATGCCTTTCAATACTAGGACATGGCATGAAATCACATAATTACATATTTAGTCAGCCTTAGGTAGGATTTAGGTAAAGAGGGGAAACTAACCAAATTTGAATTTTCAAATATAAACCTAGAAAAATTGTGTTTGCACTTACAAGGAAGACCCCATGACTATAGACTTAATGTGGGACCAAATAAATAAGATAAATTGTGATAGATATATGCTATCTAGGGATCATTGTATGGATAATTATGAATAGAAAACAAGCAAGTCAAGGTTACATGGGAACATGTGTATATAGGAATAAGATATGTCAATTAGCATATGATTTTGTGTAGATAAGAGCTAGGTATAAGGGGATGAATTTGCACAAGAGTGCACAATCAATTATCATATAAATGTTTCAAAAAATTATCTAAATACGGGAAAGAAAATGAAAGTGAAAAAGTATCAATAAACATTTTTTATTTATACATTTTATCCCCACTTTGATGTGAACGTGATTTTTAAATGAATCATGTATATTTTAATATGTAGTTGTTAGTGTAGGCTTCTTATTTTCCTTAAATGTTAGGGGGTATTTCTTTTTCCTATACAATATTAATTAAGCTTGCTTAGGTTTATTAGATGTGGTAATATGAGGACATGTGGAAAAATACAATAGCTACATGTGTCACTTTCTCCCCACACATGGGTAGTTGAGTTACAAATCCTCTTTTGGCTTGTTGTGCCACCTCTCATAACCACTATTTTGTTTTTACCTGAGTAGTTTATGGGGTAGTTGGGTTTCTCACCCTCTTTTGGCTTTATGTGCCACCTCTCTCCTATCTTAACTTGAGGAGGTTATGCCACATGTCTTGTCATTCACCAAGTAGGTGATAACCTCCCACCATTTATGGGGAGTAGGAGTTAATGCACCTCTTGGGTGTATTTACCCTTATTCTTCTATATATTGAGCACTCTTCTTTGACCTTCACAAGTTCAACTAGTTTAGCTAGTTCGGTGATCGTTTTGTGAGAGATGAGAGTCTTCTCAAAATTCTCTTGCAGTCTTGTCTCTATTTTCTCTCTTTCTCTCTTTCAAGTTTCTTCTCCATTCTACTATTTCGATTTTCAATCATTTGTTGACTAGAGTGTATATGATCTACTACCGACAATAGATCATGTCTCAGTTATCACAGAATCCAACATGGTATCAGAGTAGGTTTGTCTAGTATAGATCATTTTTTTTCTAAATTTGTTTTCAGAGATTTCTGACCAATATATTGTTGAATTTTTCCTCAAAAACCAAGTATGCTCTTCTCCTACATCCTCGAATGACCTGGGGAATTAGAACAATTTAAAGGAAAAATAAACATCTATTTAATCTGGTTTATATATGTATGTGTTCTTATGAGACCTGGGTGATTGCAACTTTTTGGTAATATTGGAGGTTTTTTCAACATTTCTAGATTGTCCAGAAGGTTTTAGAAAGTCAAGATTGACTTTTATTTCACCAAAATCAAAGATTGGAAGACAAAGTAGAAAAATTTCTAAATTTTTATTGGAGTTGTTTGCATTTTGGCTTCAAAATTTCAGCTTCCACTCATTTACAGAAAAAAATGATTTCTAGGTTTTATTCCCAGGTTCAAGAAAGCATCTAGGTAGTTGTTACTTTTTGAAAAAAGTTGATAATTTTTTTAGAAATCAAGTCAAAAATAGGCATGAGTCATTTTTCATAGGCAGATTTTGCAACTTTTTTCAAAATTGCATAACTTTTTCCTTGGGTGTCAGATTTTCACAAATGAGTACTTGTCGGAAAGCTAGAAATGAGCACTTTCCATACAAAAAGGTTTGTATAAAAATTTCTGCCCTTTTCAATCAGATATTGTAGGTGGAATCTGCTGCTTTTTTTATCTTCAATATGTCATATCTTTCACTTTTGTAATCCATTTTTTCAAAAACAAAAAAGTGTTGGGAAGATATTGAAGAGTAAAACACAGTTGCAAGGTTGTTTTTCCAAATTATATTTAAAAATTAATTTTCATCAAATATTGTATTTTTTTCTATTAAAATCCTTGTAATCTGGAAAAGTCTTGTAAAAGCACTAATCATAAAGTGACAACATTGTAATATCTTGCAGGGGGGGGAGGGTAGGGTAATTTTTGATACTAGTGGAAAGGGGGGGGTTCATTGTGTCAACTCTTGTTTGCACATATTCTTTTTTTCACACATGATTTTATGCATCATGGTTAAAACATTTTAATGGGGTTAATTGTAATCATGAACTAAGATAAAGTTCCACTATTGGGGTTTAATCAAGGATATTGGTAATGAATTTCACAAATTTGTTGTAAGGTGAAATTTAGAGAACTATTTTTCTTGGAAGAAAGGGATAAAGAATCAATGCCTTGAGTAGGATCTACTACCCTATCTCCTAGGACTTGTTCCTAAACCAATTACCTATGAAAAAAAGAATGCATGGTTTAACAATAATTACATGGTCAATGGACTAATATGTCTTACTATATCTGAGGATATTTTGCATCATATTGAGCATACTGAGTGCCCTTTCACTACTTGGACCATCATTCAACAGTTATATGGAGACATTGAATCTTAATCTAAAAGTGATGTTTCCTTGGATAACCAAGCTATTGTGGATGATACTGAGACTTATTTTTCCCAATCTTTTGTGGACAAGTCTTGTGTGGATGATCAATTCATTGATACTCCATCACCATCTACTATTGCTACTTCAGATTCCAGTGTTGCTTCTTTGAAAGTTTCCAGTAATTCCTTGCAGTAGGACATACATAGTTTTTCAATTTCAGCTCTAAGTGATGATCTCTTGACAGGTACTTCAAACTTGTTTGTGGAGACACATATTGCAGATCTGGGAGACACTATTGATGATATTAATCTTCTCTACAATGAAGTCAACTTTTCTTCAGTTGTTGTGAGGGAACACTTTGACCCTCCTCTTCATTCTCTACATAATCATTCCTTATAGTTTGAAATGAGTGTGGATACTTTGGATCATCATTTGGAGAAGACATCTTTAGAGGAGATACTTGATTCTTTGGCTTATTCTCTACATCAATTTCTAGGAGATTATAATTTTTCATCTTCAGTAGTGTGGCCTAGAACGCCTGATTTGATTGTGGAAACTTTCAACATTGACATGGGGATACTTGAGTCAACTTTTGGGACCTCATTCATCTTACACGTTATGCCTACATATTCCTTTCAGGAGTGGGTAGAGCTCACATACAACTTTGGTTTTGTTTCTTCCTAAGGGGAGGAACATTGTTCAACAATTTTGGACCATCTTCTACATCCATTTTTTAGCATCTACCATTGGATCTCTTTGGGGGGATTCTTTTTCCTTCCACTTCATTTCTCTCTCCATTATGGGGGGCGTACTTTCTTTTTGTGGGATGGTCCTTCTTCTTCTTTTGGTGGAATTTTATATGTACATGGGTGCCTAACATGGTTTCATTTGTTGAGACCCATCATCTTTTCACCCACCTAAGCTATGCTTAAGGGGGGGTGTTAGTGTAGTTTTTTTATTTTCCTTATGTTAGGGGGTATTTCTTTTTCCTACACATTGTTATTTAAGCTTGCTTAGGCTTATTAGATGTGGTAATATGAGGACACATGGAAAAATACAATAGCTACATGTGTCACTCTCTCCCCACACATGAGTAGTTGAGTTACACATCGTCTTTTGGCTTGTTGTGCCACCTCTAATAACCACTATTCTATTTTTACCTGAGTAGTTTATGGGGTAGTTGGGTTTCTCACCCTCTTTTGGCTTTATGTACCACCTCTCTCATGTCTTTACTTGAAGAGGTTATGCCACATGTCTTGTCATTTACTAGTAGGTGATAACCTCTCACCTTTTATGGGTAATAGGAGTTAATGCACCTCTTGGATGTATTTTCCCTTATTCTTCTATATATTGAGCACTCTCCTCTGACCTTCACAAGTTTAGTTGGTTCAACTAGTTTGGTGATCATTTTGTGAGAGTGATGAGAGTCTTCTCAAAATTCTCTTGCAATGTTGTCTCTATTTTCTCTCTTTCTCTTTTTTAGATTTCTTATCCATTCTACTATTTTTATTTTCAATCATTTGTTGATTGGATTATATATGATCTACTACTAACAACATGTCCTATCTTAGTTATTGCAAAATCCAATGGTAGCAATAAAAATTATGTATACATGTAATAAATTAAATACTTAGACACTCAAAAGATACACCTTGAAGGGCTCATGAGATCCATATAAAGTTATGGTACTTGCAAGATGTGATCATGTGGATATACCTTTTGTGTATGTTCTCCCATGAAGTCTAGTGAAATAGAGGAGGAAATATTCCATGAGTAGATTTTTCCCACAAGATAAATCAAATATCTAAAATGAGAAAATTAGCAATTGTATATGCCTAACCTTCAATTGATTGTTCTCAAAGGGTATAATTAATTCATGAAATATGATGTTAGATGAATCAATTATAATGTATGATGCAATCTTATAAACCTAGAAAAATAAAAGAATACATCTTGGTATGATTATTAATTTTGATGAAATGATAAATTATGATGAGCACATAAATAATAGATGTATACATAAAGAACAATAGGCTTATTTCATTATAGGAAATATAATGGTGTTTTGGACCTTAATGACCAAAAATACCCACACAATCACATAAGTAATATAGTATAGAGATGTGGTCCCAACATAGAATATGTACACATAGTGTAGAATGAAATAATTGACACATATACTAGAGAGAAAAAATTTCATGAAGCCTAACAATATTAATATAATCAATGTTTGAACCACAACGTGATCAATAGGAGCAATAGAATGAAGCTTGACATTGAGGAATGTCTCCATATATAGTAAATATGAATAGGAAATGAACATGAATGCAACAATTCGGTATCAAAGAAGAATGAAAATATAGATGTGGAATGGCATGGAAAAATGATGGGGCTTATAAAAAGAATGGCGGGATGATTCTGCTCGAGAGGAAAATAAATTATTGTTGAAGTAATCAAGATAATCACTTGATAATTAATTAATAATTAATTAATTATTAAGTCCTTTATTTCTTTAGTTCACTCAAGCTAAACTTAGGAGTTCTTTTTTATTATTAGTTTGAATTAAATATAGGAGAAGTCTCATTGCATGAGATTAGAACATTTGTCACCATCTAGTCAAATATTCATCTAGGGTTTGCTTTTTCATTCTTTTGTAAAGCTTGCACATTCTCTATAATAATTCAATTCACAACCATTTAGGTTAATACATTGCACATATTAGTGCTCTTCTGAATTCAATATTTTCTCTCTTGGCTACATAAATAAATCAATTTATTTGATCTTTCTTTTGTGATAGGATAATTGCTAGTAGGTGATTTCTCGATGTTGTGGAGTTCAATCATTAACTTCAACGTAGTATTAAAACTCTAAATTTGTAGCCTCCTGTCTAGATTTTAAGAGATCCTATCTTGAGAAAAATATTCTAGTTTTTTAATCCATTTTCTAGAAAAATTAAAATAATCATCATCATCAATTTTGATTTTTTCCTTTTTTATTTTCTTTTGAAAAAAGAGAAAAAGAAGAAAAAAGAAACAAAAAGCTTTTAAAAATATTTTGCCACCCACTAGCCACCAACCAAGGTTTTTTCCTTTTTTGACCTATTTTCATAAGGGTCAATGCAGGATCATTGGGGTCCAAAGTAGGCCTCTAAGTGGCAATGAAAATTCAGAAAAAATAGAGTTAGGAAACTTAGACATAAAAATTTGAATAGGTTATTTTAACATAATTTGAAAAATATGTAAGAACAAAATTTGTAGAAAATTGAATGTAGTTTATAGGCTACTAGTCCTTTTTCTGAAAAAGAAAAAGTAAATTTGTTTTACAAAAAATTTAAATTTCAATGCATTGCACTAAATTTTTTAGGAAAAAGATAAGAAGCAAGTGTATGTTGACCACCTTAAGTACAAGAAAAAAATAATATTCTTCTTTGAATCTCTCAATATAAGTAGAGGACACATGCCCAGATGTGGCTGATTTTTTTTGGTAATTTTTTTCCACGTAAATAATTAGTTATGATTTTTTATTACAACATTTTAGAATTATTAAAATATGTGTGTCCTAGCCAAAAGCTTCTGGTAGTATGTGAAGCATAGGGGTATGTCTTGAGGATCATGGTATGCCAAAAGTGGCAATATTTGTAGAATATGTGGTGACTTTTTTCACCCAAAGAATGTGAAACGAAAAGGGTTTTGAGGAGATTCTCAACTTTCCAAAAATATAACCTATGATTTAATTTGAATTTAATAAATAATTATTATTCATTTATTAATTAATGTGACTAAATTCTGATGATAATTGAAAACATCTATAACTTTCAATCGATCATCATTTTTTGAATCCAAAACATCGCCACATTCGCTTATAGCATACTATAGGATTAAAAAAATAAAAAATTAAATTTCATGAATTTTTGAATGTTAAGGTGGTCGATAGACGAGTTTTTATATTTTCTAAAGTTGTAAATAAAACCATAATAATTATTTACTTGGAAAAAATTACAAAAAAAATATGCATCACATCCTGGACATGAGTCCTCTACTTATATATAAAATCTTACAAAAAATATTATCATTTTATTATGGTTAGGGTGAATGGACATACACCTACTTTATTTTCCCCTGAAATTTAAGTACTACTCCATTGAAATTTCAAATTTTCACCAAATAGATTCTATTTATTTTTAAATAAACCTAGTATTTTTAGAAACTACATTCAATTTTTCTACAAATTCTATTCTTACATATTTTTGAAATAATATAGATAACTTATTCAAATATTTACGTCAAGTTGCCTAACACCCATTTTTCTGAATTTTTGCCACTTAAGGGCCCTGTTTGGCATACCATGATCTTGCACATGCCCATAGAATGTGATGCATCTTGTAGGTTTGAAAAATGTTAAGTAGTTTGAAATTTATAAAAAAAAATTAATTAGCCTATCAATTAACACTTTAGTTGTAATGTATGTAGAAAATCATTAATAATTATTTATTAAATTCAAAATAAGGAATAACTTATATTGGTGGAAAGCTGACATTTTTTTCTATAAACCCTTTTTTTCATGAAATTCAGATAAAAAAATTCACCAGCCACAAGGGTGAACTTCAAAAAACTAAGCAAACTTTCAAAACATGTTCTTTAGGTTGAATTTCTAGGTTAGGCAATCCCGAACCAAATCCCGAGCCAAATCTCGAGCGGATTGAATTTTTTAGAAAACCCAAATATCTATTGCCTGTATTATTCATAATACATAATATTTAATATTTTAATATATATTAATATATTATATATATTATTTATTATTTATTATATTATATATTATTATATTAAATATATTATATATTATTATATTATTATATTTGTAACGTAGGGGGACCAACCACACCAAGGCTCTAGGTCACGAAGAGCCAAGAGAGGAGTGTTACCCTATCTTACCTCAATTTAATGAGTGTTTAGGAAAAGAATTGAGAATGAAGAGTACTCTCAAGGGCTTTTATCACTCTACACATCTAAAAACCTAAATGAGGCTAGACGAGCCAGTTTTTGGAGTCCAAACTACACCTTAAATAGCTCTTTGTCTGAGGATGATAGTGTAGGTCTGGGATGACAATGTGGTTCACTAGCATCCATATGGCTAGAAAATGTGAAATACAATATTGAAAACAAGAAAACCTATTATCTATCTAGCTGACTAATTTTAATGAAATAAATAGAACTATCAAGTACAAGAATTAATTGTATAAATGATAAAGGAGATAAATGAAAATGATGGTGATGAGCATCAACTCACTAAGTCTCCAGTTCACCAGTGAGCTTCACAAGCACATTCACCTACACATAACCAAGAGAGGAAAATATGTTGGGTTGTATTAGGGTTTTCCTCAGCCAAACCCCTACTTTGGTGTTTCCACCTCCACAAAGAGCTAGGAAAGCCACGAAGTAGAAAATGAAATAAAGAAAAGAGGAAAGTAAAGTATTGAACACTACAAAAGATAAAATGTTACTCTATCAAACCACAACAAGAAAGGAAAGTGAAGCAATAAAACCTCCACCCAAAGGCTCTCAAGGCATTAAAAGGGAGAATGCAAGACAACGAGCTTTGAAAAGTCGACATAGCCACAACAATGATGAAGTGAGGCCTTGCAAGACTCCAAACTCGAAACTTCTTTGGTAGCACAACACATACAAAAATGAAGTTGATAGAGTAACAAGCTATTATAATGCTCAATGGATTGTAGAAGATCACACGAATTGCAAAGAAGATGAGATAGATTGCTAAAAAGATCGTAGAAGATGGAACAAATGAGAAAGATAGGAATTTCAAGATCAAAATGAGAGGGAAAGAGCTATTTTTGGGTTAGCTGGCCAACATAGAGGCATTACACTTCATGCCCAAGTGTAACATCCCTATGGACTCTAAAGGTGGGAATCTATCAAGGATGGTAGCGCACCACATAAACATCTACACACAGTGCTTGCATCCCTAAAAAATATTCCCCCATCAAAATACAAGACAAATTCCAGGTGGATGGAAGGCAGGTAGGTGATGTGAAATTTCTCCTTTTGGTTTGATTTTCCAAGGTGAAGGGATGCAAAAATAAAATTTACACAAGGGGTGCAAATTCACTCCTATACATTTTTCCCCCACTTTAGTGAGCATGAGTATCAATGAGTGTTTGGTAAAGTAGATTGAAGAGTTATAAATTATGTATACCTAAACCATCAAGGAAGAAGACCACAATTTGGCGAACTCAAAAATGTAGGGTAGAAAAAGGACTCTATAGGTACTCTCTTAAGGAGGTTTGAACAAATGACTTTATATCTCCATGGAACTACGAAGTTGAACAAAGTACACCAAAGACTCATAGACTAATGATGGAAAAATTGTGTAGGATGCAAGCACTTCACAGGCCCTCAAACCTATAAAGAAGGTACCCCCAAAGTACTCTCTCCTAAAGGAACCCCAGTGTAAGGGGACTTCATAGAGTCAGACTGGAAAGCAACTTCACAGAATCACCTACAAAGCAACATGTTAATATGCAAATATAACATGTTAGAAAACAAAAGGTAGACATGTAGGAAAAAAAACAAATAGTCATGTAGATAGTCAAAAAATTAAATAGCTTTCAAATAGGTCCTTTGGGAACCCTTCAAAATAAAAGGGGTCTGCTCAAGGGATGCACTGTTTGAAAGTGAGAGAATTTTTCATAAATCAATTCAATCATCAAGGAATCTTTTCGAAATATGCTCACTTCATCAAATAATTCAAAAGGAAGAAAATGTGCCCTCACGAGGGGAAGATCAAGGCTTCTCCCACAAGAAAAGTTGATCCCTCCTTGGAGGAAAGTTTTTCAAGTTCTTTCTTTGCGAACCCATGACGAAGGAAACATGTTCCGCTAGGGGTACAAGTTGAGAATGTGATTTTTGAAAAAACTTTGAAAATATTTTCAAGAAAATGTTCATTGGCAATCAAATGGATTTTCTAAAAATCAAATTTGACATGATAGCCCCACTCGTTAGGATGGTGTGTGTTGAACACAAGGCACATGGCATCCTAAGGAGAGAAAAGCATGAATACAAAAGTGATGTTGTGGCCCGTAGGACATAGAGATATGTCATCATGGTAATGATGTTGCGCACATGAGGGACAACAAATGAGCACCAAAACATCATGAATCAAGTGAAGAAGAGAGAAAGATAACAAAACTGTAAAAAGAGACAATAACATTATGAACAAGGAGCACATGGGTGATCTAATATTTTGGGATTAGAGCTACTCATAAATATTATAAGTATAATAATAGTATATTTAATGAGCTATCATCAACCCCCTACTATATCAAAACATATAAAGAATGCACAAGAAAACAAAATAAAAATAAAAAATTGGGTCAACATGGAACAGAAGCCTAAATGCCCCCAACAGTTTGCATCATCCCCAATTTCTGAAAATAAATACACATAACAAAGGAAGAATGATGCCACAAATAGAGGAATTTTTACAACATAAAAACACTCCTATATCCAAGCACCTACAAGGGTGACAAGGGTCATCCAAGAAAACATAATGCAAGCATGGGAGAACACAAACACACACACACAATCTACACTATAAATAAATAAGAGGCACCCCCCCTAAAACTCATCAACCAATGGGTCACTACCCTCCCAATCTGGATCATTATATGGGGAAGGTGGATGATCCTACAAGGGAAAAATGTTAAGGGGAGAACCCTTCGACCATCTCACAACAAGAGCTAAGGAAGAAGGCCTGTTGAGGTCTTCTCCACTTGGTTCCTATGGAGAAAAGGTTAGTGACTTTGTGAAGATTGTTGATAGGACTGAAACCTCATCCAAAGAGTTAAACATGCACTTCATAGGAGTTCCATGCATTACTTCAATGGATGAGGAAGGCGACTCCCAAGATTCACTACTAGACTCACCGAGTAACTTGGGAGCAATGATGAACTCTGAGGATGCCAGAATTTCCTTTATCACTAGGACAACACATGCTAGCACAAGACCACCCTTTAAAGAACGTGGACCCCCCATATGGATCCTTCCCCTTACCATACCAAATGGGCCTAGGAATCATGGGTATGACGGGAAGTTCGAACATTGGATGCTTGGGATTTTTCCAAGCAGGCTCCGTAGGATTCTCTATTTATTGTTTAGGAGTGGAATCTGATGATGCCACAATAGGGTGAGAGGAAGTGACAGGTAGGACAATGGAAGAGGAGGAAGAATAACCTCAAGCACGATTATCTTCCTCCCTTCTCCGAGCCAAGGTGGCATCACTGTCAACTTTCAAGCAGACCCTATGCTAGACAACATAGGGAGATGGAGGGTATCTTTCCTTAGGTGTTAAGTGCCCTTTCTTGTAATTCTCATAGGTCTAATACAAGAGGTTTGTCCAAGGTGGAAGCAGACCAATGGATATTGGCCGAAAGTGATCTAGAGAATAGCTACCACATGCAACTGGCGATTTATAGCCGATGTCATGGATTACATGCATTGAACCCTCATGGATAAATTCTAGACACTTATGCATGACCAAGGGAACTAGATTTAGAGTGACTAACCAAGGGATATCTAGTTTCACCTTGAATAGTTCAGACCCTAGGATTATGTCAAAGAGCAAGTTTACTGACTTAGGTTCAACAAGGACCGACAAGGTGATGTTTCCAAGGGGAGGTATGGAAACTTGGTTATGTTTATGAATGGTACTTTTAGGTGCATCATACCCATCTTTCTTTAGGAAATTGATCAACATAATCTCCTCAATAATCGCATTCACCTAACATGTTGGGTCAACAAGAACACATATCATAGTTTTTTTGTTGATTCATGTGGGGATGTATAGAGGAGATGGCTCTCTATTATAATCCATCGAAAAGTCTTGGGAGGTGAAGGTTATGTTAGGAGAACTACTTGCAAGCTACATAGAAGGGATAGGTAGATGCAAAAAGGAGGACATTGTGCATACTAAATAATACTTTCATGAAGCCCCCATAGGATTTACAATTGAACAGTGACCCAATTAAGGTTTCATTCTACGATGCTTATGGAACCTTCCAACTATGCCACTAAGGGTTGTAGGTAGGGTTAGAAGGGTAGGTGTCTCGCAACACTCACACCCACAACACTCCTAAGATATGATGAAAGGAGCTTTTAGCACCACTAAACAAAACCAAAATGGTTCATATTAGGTTCACCAAAAATGTAAGGTAGGGGGACCAACCACACCAAGCCTCTAGGTCACAGAGAGCCAAAAGTGGACGGCTTCCCTATCTTACCTCAAGCTAATGGGTGTTCAAGAAAAGAATCAAGAATGAAGAGCACCCTCAAGTGCTTATGTCACTCTACAAATTTGAAAACTTAAATGAGGCTACACGACCCAATTTCTAGAGTCCAAACTGGACCTCAAATAGCTCTCTATCTAATAATGACAGCACGGTTTGGGATGACAGTGTGGAACACTGGTGTCTCTCTGGAACATTGGCATCTGTACGGCTAGAAAATGTGAAATAAAATATGAAAAATAAGAAAACCAACTAACTATCTAGGTAACTAATTTTAATGAAATAAAGAGAAATATAAAGTACTTGAAATAACTATATAAATGATAAAGGAGATAGATGAAAATGAGGGTGATGAACATCAACTCAATGAGACTCCAGGTCGCTAGCGAGCTCCATAAGGATGTTCACCTACAAATAGTTAGGCAAGGAAAATTGTTAGACTATATAGAGTTTTTCCTTAGTCAAACCCCTGCTTTGGTGTTTCCACCTGCATAGACAGCTAGGAAAACCATGAAGTAGAAAATGTGATAAATGAAAGAAGAAACGAAAGTACTTAACACTACAAAAGACACAATGCTACTCTATCAAACCAAAACAAGAAAGGAAAGTGAAGTAATACAACCTCCACCCAAAGGTTCTCAAGGCAAATGAAGGGAGAATGCAAGACAACGAGCTTGGAAAATTTGACACAGCTACAATAGTGACAAAGGGAGGTCTCACAAGACTCCAAACTCATAACTTCTATGGTAGCACAACATGTACAAAGATGAATTTGATAAAGTAACAAGATAATGTAATGCTCAATGGATTGTAGAAGCTCACATGAATTTCCAAGAAGATGAGATAGATTTCTAAAGAGATCATAGAAGATGGAATGAATGAGCAAGATAGGAATTTCAAGATCCAAATGAGAGGGAAAGAGCCATATTTAGTTAGTTGGTCGACATAGTGGCATTATGCTTCATGTCCAATGGAGAGCATAACATCCTTGCAGAATCCAAAGGTAGGAATTTGTCAAGGATGGCAGCATGCCATACACACGTCCATGCAATATGCTGACATCACTCACAAATATTTCCCCACTGACATAGAGGGAAAATGCCAACTAGATGGGAGGCAAGTGGGTGATGTGGAATTTAACCTTTGGGTTTGATTTTCTAAGGTGAAGGGATGCAAATTCACTCCTATACAATATTATATATTATATATTCTATATTATCATATTATATATTATATTATATACTATATACTACATATATTTTGTATAGTATATTATATTATATACTATATATAACTAGTATATATATTAAATATTATATTAATATTATGTAATATATATTATACATATTATATAATAT
>VDFB02000008.1:348413416-348567560 GCA_007258455.2 Sequoia sempervirens | reverse complement strand
AGAGAGAGAGGGAGTGGGATGGACCAAAGAGAGAGAGTTTTTTGTGCCTAAAGATATCTCATCCATGCTACCTATTTCAATTGAAGTGTCCTTGCTCTATTCTTCAAAGGCTCTAGGAGCTCATGGCCCCGCATATTTCTTGGGGAATTTGGAAGGAAAGAAATAATAGAATTTTTTGAGACTCTTTAAACTTAAGGTGGATAGTGTGTTTATCAAAATTCGAAGGGCCATTATGGAAAAAATTTCCCTTTAGTTTCAGGACTCTCCCCGATGTGCTCCTTATTTTTTGGTTGGCTATGTTCTCTTGGTGACTACTAATTGGAAGATCACTTTCGTGCCTTCTAGTCTTGTTAATCCTAGTATCAATGCCATATTGAACGCTACGTGGAAGCCCCCACCCCTAGGATAATCATGGGATTGTAGGTTGTGGGAGGATGTTGAGAAATGAAGATGGCAGGTTCTTGGGCGCAGTGGCACTCCCATTGGGAAACCAAACCACTCATGACATTGAGGCCAATGTTGCATTCATAAGTATTAAGTTTCTATTGGATAGGGGTTATTCTAAGTTATGGGTTGAGGGAGATTCTCTCAATATTTTCAATTGCTTAGTTGGCATTCAGAAGCTAAGTTGGATTGTTGAATAGCTAATTATGGATTCTATCATGATGCTAGGATCTTTTGATGAGATCTGTGTCATGCATATCTATAGGGAAGGTAATTCCCTAGCATATTTGTTTACAAACGAGGTTGTTAGGCTTCATAATTAAGGCATGGGAGGAGTACTCTCTCCTTCCAAAGGAAGACAAGATTTTATTGCAAAATGATAACTAATGTAGACCCTATGATGTGGGGTGATTGAGCAATTATCACCCTCCTTATTATTACACACTTTGTGGTTTATGAATTACCTAATTTTATTCTAGAAAGTGTGTTTTAGCTGGTGTATTAGTTAATGGTGATAGTCAAGATGGGTGGAGATAGGAGTAGGATTGAGCCTCTAACCTATGAGAGATGGAAGAATAAGCATAGAATTTGGAGAATCTTGAAACATGGGAATTATACACCCTATTAAAGAGACTCCATGGCCAAAACCTTAAAGCCTCCATGGATTTTGTTCGTTGTTGGCACAATTGAAGCTTGAAGGTGAAAGGTATGGAATTTGTGATCAATGAAGAATTCATAGCCTTCATTACTAGGTTGTCGATGGATGCCTATAATTTTTTTAAGGAAAGGAAGAGCAACAATGATGTTATGTACCAATTCTTCAAAGGAAATGAATGGGAGAACCTAATAAAGATGCCCTCATGGGGTTATGAACGGTATTCCCTTAAGTGTATTTGGGCCAATGTAGAGGAATTCATTGTGGTATATTACTCTAGATGGATGGTATATTGCTATTCTAGGGCACCATTTTACCCTACTTGATCATTTTAGGCATGGATTACATGGTTCTTTCCTATTCTTTCTCCTATCATCTTTGGAAGTTTTTAGTTTATGCACATTTGAAGAATCATAGGGCTCTTGTGCTTCATGATGGCCTCATTTTGCTCATTATGGAGCATGTAAGAGCCCATACGCCTACCAAATCTATTAAATGAAAGGAGAAGGCCATTAGTGATGAGTCTTTTTTGTTTGGCTTAGAAACCAATGTTGATGGTGAAGCCGAATGGCATGAAGAGGAACAGAGCTCATTGGGGGGCTCCTCTTTACTTGTGGTGGCCCCTATAAAAAATTAAAGAAGGGGATTTTAAAGAAGGTCCCTGCCAAGAATCATGTAATGCAGAAGTTAGGTTTCCATGGGTCCCTTTCTATGGGAGATGACATTGAATCTCTAATGCTTCTCAAGATTTTTCTAAAGAGAATATTGAGTTTCATGGTTAGGATTATGGTGCATCTATTTGGGAGGAGGATGTTCTATCTTTTGAGGCTAGGGTTAATTGGGTCAAGGAGATTATGTGAAGGGCTTCCAAATGGGTCATAAATTTGAATAAGCACGATTTAAAAGGTGGTACCTAAAGGGTAAGTAGGCCTCTCCAGTCAAGGGAAAGAGTGTGGCTGACAACATTGTCAAGATTACTGATTCCCCTATTTAGTAGTCATCTTGTAGTGGGGAAGGTGTTGGGAATCTAGGTAGTGAGGAGGTTTTGGTCGAGACCTGACTATGCATGAGGAGTATATTGTGAATTCGAACCTTGGAAATCCTGAGCCATTAAAGGTTAATCCTCTTTTTGAGAATTTTTCTTATTTGAATAATAAAAATACCTCCATGTTTGAGCTATTGAATATGGCTCATTCGGGTGCGCATACACCTTTAAACTAGAAAAATAGGTGTTGTAGGAATTTAATAAGGTAAATATTAAGATTAGGGGTTTGAAGGAGAACATGATGAACCACCTAAAGGGCTCCTCTCCAGACATTCTAATTAAAAGACTGGTTGATTTAGAGTGCTCTTTTTCTGACTTCAAAACCTAGTGTGAGCATCACCTTGGTGAAATGGAGGGAAGGATTAAGTAAACAAATGAAGATATAAATAAATTATTTCAAGTTAGTCATAGTTTGGTTAAGAATAGTGTGGAGTCCTTGAAGGTGTTTTTTGGATAGATTATTCAGCTCAGGGAGGATCAATTGTACTTTGTGGATATGATTGACAAGGACCAGTCATCCAAGGGTAAAGGGAAGAAGAACACCAAACAAGAGGTCAAAGGCCCATGTACCAAAACTAGGGGCAACCTTAGGAATACATTTGAAGAGGAAAAGAAAGAATTAATGGATATGGTTAACCTGCAATCCAACTAGGAGATTGAGGTGGCCAACACCTTGAAAAATATGAAATAGTTTTTTTGTCTATTGTTTTTTTCTATTTTGTTTCTTTGTTGTTGGGTCCTTATTTTTTGGCTATTGGTTTTATTATGGTTGATGCTTATGCTTCAATGACTATCTCTCTTAGAAACATTTTGGTTTAAACTGATGTAAATGGTTTTGGGTCCCTTCAAAACCTATTTTTCCAATATAATCAAAATAAGGGAAAGTATTGATCACCTTCTTATCCACTACATGATTATGCTTGGAGAGCCTAGCTAATTGTCCTCAACAATTTATTTGTGATTTGGGTCTGATAGAATAATGTTAAAATCATCACTAAAATTTGGATCCACCCCTTCATCCCCTAATTATGGAAATCTAGTGGCAAGCCTTCTTCCATAGCAGTTGGGGATTATGGAAATAACGGAATAATAGAAAATTTAGAGATAAAAAGAAAACTTGGGAGGTTCTTTCCAAATCTATTATTCACACATCAATGAAAACATCCAAGATGTGGACTCAAAAAATCCTAAAATAAATCCATCTGATATGGAATTATAGATTACCCAGAAATAGGGTATCTCTAAAATTCTCATCAAGGTAGATATTCAAAAGTATTTATCTCATAATCTACCATTTGGACCCCTTGATCCTAGTTGGATAAAATTCAATTTTGATGGCTTGGCTAAAGGAAATCCAAGATAGGTGCAAGGGGTTGCTACCTTAATAGATTGCGTGGGGAATATGATCTTTTTTTATGTTGTCAGCCTAGGAAATCAACCTTTAACTTTTTTGAGTTTGTAGTTTCTTTCCATTGCATTCAAATTGAAAAAGAAAAAGGATTAACCAAGGTTTTAATCATGGGTGATTCTAGAAATTTAGTAAACATGTTGCAAGTTAAAGCCAATCCTAGCTAGTCTCTCCATCACATTATAAGGGAAACATGCCTAAACATGAGTAGCTTTAAAACTCAAAGGATCAAGAAAGTGTTTAGAGAAGGTAATATGATTGTAGATAAGTTGGCTAATTTGACCTCTCACATCCAAACTATTATGATTTTGATTGATTTTGATACTCTCTTGGAGCATGTGAAATTAAATATTATTGATGTGGCAAAATATTTCACAACCCCAAGTGTTAGCCAGGCAGAAATGACTTTCTCCCTTGAGTTGATGAATAACACTATCAAAAGGAACTCTAATCATTTTGAAATAAGGAAGGTAGCCTATCATCGTTACTTGATATTTGTGGCAAGTTAAAATTCTACCTTTACCTCATCATCCCAATGTTTCACAAAAATTATATGAATTTAGGTCCCTTCATGTTTTTTCACCTCTCTATTATTGTTGTAGTCTTCCATAGAATGGGGTTGATCTTCTACAAGTTGATCTGAATTATTTTGATGCCTTAAAAGTGACCAGAAGGTATGGATAATTCTACAAAAGGAAAACATAGATTCATATATTGAAGCCATGAACATCTACAATTTGGTTCTCTTGAATAAATTTTGCAACTCATGGAAATTTGAAACTATTCATGTTTGAGGCATCTCCTTCAATGTCTCTATTGAGCTTATTTCAACTATTATGAGTCTCTCCCTTGAGGGTATTATAATTTCTAAAAGGTCTAAGGGAAACTACCAAGATGCAATGAATAGGTTTATGAAAATGGGGGAGAAAGTGAACATACTTCAATATGATTTTAACAAACAAAGCATTTCGGCATGTGGAAGAAGATTGTTGAAGTTTTAATGAGATACATTACTTTGGATAATCACTATAAGTGGTTTCATGCTTATCTCTTCCTTATAATAGATCATTCTTTTCATAATCTAAAAATGAATTTTCTTTCTAGATTTATTATTCACTAGAACATTTTATGAAAAAAGTCATAATAACCAATAAGTCTATACCCCTCCAACAAATCCTAATCTACCATATTTGACCGCATAATATTTCCCTAATCCTCATTTACTTTGTTTTCCACATTTTTACAACCCCTCTCTTATCTAGCTAGAAGAGGGTCCTATTGGAAAAATGAAGAACATCTCATTTTGTTGTTTTGTGTTGTCATTGATGACACCATGGTATATGAGTTTCAACTCCAAGATCAAGTGTGAATTTTTTTTGGTATTCTGGTCATGTATCTTAATTGGTATAATGTTTATATCCACTAATATTTTTGTATATCCTCTTGTATTTTGGTCTGCAATCCTCCACTGTTGACAGATGGTGTTTGTGGTTTTGAGAAATGATTTATGGATTCTGGAAGCACGTACATTCAAGATCTCATGTACTTAGATGCTCATATGGTGTATCGATATTACTCTATTTTTTCTATTAGGTCTATCCTTGGCCGACCTAATGAATGAGTTGTGTAATGGTGAATTAATTTTTGTTATGTGGATGTATGGGTGACCTATCTTAGGTTCGTGTCGACATGATGTAGCGTGTTGGGTGCACAAATTATTTTTGGAAGATTTTGTGAATGCTTGAAGCTGATAGTTGGTATTTTTGGTAAATAAGAAGTGCATCTAATTAGGCCGACCTAATTGATGCTTGCGGAGATATCAAATATATATTTATATATGTATTGGACAATTTTTGAAGATTAAAAAGGAGAGATGAGAGTGTTGTGAATGTGAATGTGAATAAGAGTGAATATGATGAAGTGTGTCAGGTCAATTTACTGAGCTTCATTGGAATTGAATCTACACTCACTAGGTGTACTTTATCAATTCATTTTCTAGTTGTAAGCCATTTTTTCATTGTAATTTTGTAGGTAGTGAGCCTTTGTATTTGGATAGTGAATCCTGGTAGTGAGCCACCCATTTAGTAACATTTTATAACCGGTTATACTATATTGTGAGCTAACACTCACTATTCTTTTTCCCATTTTAGGTTTTCCACGTAAAATTTTTGGTGTTCATGTGTTTTGTGATTTCATGCTTTGTTAATGCTTTTACTTATCCTTGTTGTTGTATGCATTGGAATAATTGGATGGTATCTTATCAGAAATTTTAAGAAGATACTGATTCACCCCCCACTTAGTATCTTGGATATTCAACAATTGGTATCACAGCTTGGTTCCTCTGGAAAATCCTAATAGCTTGAGGGAGATCCTAAAGATGGAAGAAATGAATGATAAAGAAGAGCTCCATACTACCCTTGAAGATCCTGATAAAGTTGAAAGAGAAAACAAAGATCTGAAAGAGAATCTTGAAGATCCAAATGAATGCTTCCAGAAATTAAAAGAGAAATTGAAAAAGTTTAAAGAAAGGCATAGGGAAGTAACTGATCAATTAAAGAAGGCTAATGAAAAAATTACCGGCTTGAAGGTGCAAGTAGAGGAGAAGAAAAGTATTGAAGAATGTCTGAACAAATTGGTACAAAGAAAGTCTGATGAGTGTACCAAGCTTGAACAAGAAGTTGTGAACCTGGAAGTGGATTTGGAGAAGGAAAAACTCTGTGAAAACAATTTCAAATCTAGCTCTGACAGGCTTGATGAACTAATTTTAGGATAGAATTCAAGCAAAGACAAAGGTGGCTTGGGAATGGAAGGAGGTGAAAAATCCAAGGACAACTAAAAGACTGAGAATAAAGAAAATAAAAAAGGAAATTCAAGGAACTTTACTAGGAGACCACATGTGAGATATCCTAATGCACAAAGGTGTCCTTTTAATGGCACCTGTTTTTCATGCAACAAATTTGGTCACAGGGCAATAGGATGTAGGAGTAGAATGAATCAGTTTCTTGGTCCCTTCACTGGTCAATGTTTTGCATGCAAAAGAATTAGACATAGGGCAAGTGAATGCAGAACCTTAATGATGAATTAATTTAATGGAGGAAGAGTGAATCAATCCTTTAATGGCTATTTCTATACTTGTAACAAGTATGGACATAAAGCTAATCAGTGTAGAACAAGATTTAGTGGAAGTCAATCTAATCAAAGAAATATTGTTTGCTATAACTGCAACAAACCAAGACATATCTCAAGAGTTTGTAGAAGCAAGAAGGGTAGGGAGACCAATCTGGTAGAAAACAATGAACCTACAAAGAAGGTTGAAAAAGATGAGATTAAGTAAGAAATGAATAAGATTTGGAGGAAGGAAGAAGACACTGAGATGAAAAATGTGTTTGTACCCTCATCCAGTACATACAATTCATTCAAGAACTAGACCCAGCATAGTCTTAGGGGGAGCTTTAACAAAAAATCACTTGAACCCCTTGATCTTTGGCATGTCAGTCCTTGGCATGGGTGTTGTCATAATAGTGGTTTACAATTCCTAAGAGGAACGAATTTTAGCTGAAATCACATATTTTTAGAAAACATAATGATTTAAGCCTTAAAAAGTTCCATTTTAAGGATTCCAATTCAAGAGGGTTTGATCAAATCACCTTAGATCAAACCCCCTTGGATAGAACCTCGCTAGTTTTAAACCATACCTATAAATGCGTCTCCTTTACACCTATCAAAATGCTAATAAAAAATAACTTTTGATTTAGCTTTTGGGGGATCAAATGAATTCATTTAAAATTTATTTCAAATGATTATGGTATTCCTCAACAAGCTATCCAATGAATATAATTTTAATATGTTTTGGTTTTGTTATGTATTTGTTTTTAAGTTTTATTAAACATAGGTTTTTCATCGAAAATGAATTTCTTTGTTCTTCACATGTGGAAAAATAGAAGATAATCAAAAAAAAAAAATTGAAAAATATGAGTGCACTAGATATTGAAGTCCTTGATCCAACAAAAATAAATAAAATAAAATTTTGACATATACAAAAAAAAAGTTACGTGTTATCTGATGGTCATTGAATTTTTGTTTTATTTTGAAACTTGATTAAGGAAAAAATATTCAATAAAAACTATCTAACCAAGTGGAAGCACTAGATAAGAGTTACAAATATAAATTTGAAAGAATTAGAATTTTATCCTTCATGGAAAAAAAGTTATGCGTTATAATTGCGTCACTTTTTAAAAATGTTTTCTGAAAAAAATCAATTTTCGTGGGAGATGGAAAAAGAAGTGCAATTTGATTCCAAAAATTTTGAAAAAAATATTTTTAGAATATACAGACAAAATTTGATGAGACTCTAGTTTGCACCATCTTCAAATTCCTCACAGTTTAGCTACTATAGGTGCCCGAATGTGAAGATTCAGTTAAAAATAATAATTTCAGTGTCCAATTTGGCCAAAAATTATAAACCACTATTATGGGATCACCCGCACAAAGATACATTGTGAGAAACAATAAGCTAGAGATTATGCAAGTGGAATTAGAAGAAAATATGAAGGAATGATCATTTACAGAGCAAATTAGGTTTTTATCTAAGCAGAGAAGAAGAGTTTTTTAGTAGCTTTTTGAAATCAGTCGCATTTAATGCTAGTTAGGGAAAACCATTGTTTTAGTTCAAGTCGTGCAAAACCTAGTTCTGCTTATTCATGAAGAAAGGGGTATTTTAATTTTTTGAGTAGTTGTGGTTTGTGTTGTTTGAGTTGTTTGAATTCAAAATTAGAAGAATGGCAGCCCTTGTAGTTGTTAAAGTGTTGGAGATACTAAGACCATCTTATAGAAAGTATTCCTCAAAAGTTTTTGAAGACAAACCCATGGGTGAATTCTCATCAATACCTCATGGATTTATCACGACTGAGGACACAAGGATGTATATTTGAGTAAAGACTGAGGAATTCAATCACACAAAATTGATTGACATTTGGCAGAATGAGCTTACTAGTGATAATTTCTTGATAAAACTTGAATACTCAAACCTAGTTGCAAAGAGATTAGACAGATGGAACAATTTCCCCAACTTTAGTTCTGAGGATGATAAAAAAATTGTGAAGCCAATCCTAAGTAGAATTCATGATAAATTCTTGTGGATTGACTGAATGCACTTGATAACTAAGGCAATTAGGGATGTTACTAGCCTTTGGGATAAAGGTATAGTACTTGTATTGAAAGTTGTGAAGAATGAGGTAGTAATGGAACTTACGGGAGCTACATATGATAAGAGAACCTTACCGACAAAGTCCATCACTAATCTAGTTGTGATGTATGAAATTATCATGATTGGTCACAAAATATACTTCACAAAAAAAGAGAACTTTGTTTTGGCTACAAAAATTTATACTGGTTTTGATATGGTTGTAAATGGTACAGACTATGACTTATGTGAGCTTCTCTAGCAATAGTTGCTTAAGAATTTGAAGTCAACAAAGGAAAGGAAGTATGCTTTCAAATTCAATTCATTGATTGCATGTTTGTTGTTCTATTTCATGAAGAGACTTCCTTGAAAGAATGATGAAGTGTTTTGGGGCTCATCCAGACTAGTGGCACGTCAAATTTTTGATTATATGCATAGTCTGGGTAATTTTAATGCTCAAGAAAATGCTCTAATTGGATTCTTTGTTGTATTTAAGAGCAACATAAATGAAAGGTATAGGATTCCAAGGAAAATTGTTGAGAAATACAAAGATGACATCATATTCCATGTTTCCTCAGATGAATGTAGATTGAAGTAGTAGAGCCCTGGACCATATGGATTCAGCTATTAGGATATGAAATTATAGAAGAAGAAGTTGAGGTTTATGTACAAATGTTACTAAAAAATATGAAGGATCCCAATGAACCCAAAATTGGTACTTATGTTGAAAAGTTTATGGAGGTCCACATGGAGCATCAAAAGCCAATAATCAGAAAGAGAGTGGAAAAGAAGCTTAAAGAATTTGGATTCATTGATGAGTAGAATTCTCTTGTAAGGGATAAGGGATAATAGTTGGAGGAAAAATCATCTAGACTAAGGAGATCCGACAGGACTACACTTGCTAAATCCTTTGCAGCCCATGTAGTAAAGATTGAACCCAGTACCGCTGATAAAGGCAAAGGTCCAATGTCCTTCAGACCCACTACTAGATCTAGGAAGAGAAAAGAAACTCCTTCGGTGGCCTCTGGAAAAAGAGCAAAGAAAGAGAAAGTGATAAGGGAGAAAAATCTTAGCATCACAAATGATCAGGATGAAGAGGAAGAAGATCCTAATACAAAATTGGTGAGGAGAAGAAGAGGAAGTCTACCCTCTAGTGAAGGTGTTTCTAAGGAATCTATTGGTTCTAAAAGAGTGCAAATTATATCATCTTCTGATGATGAGGAAGAGCAGGAATTTGGTGTTCATGTGCACACCAAACTAGATTCAAAGAAGACTATGGTATCTGATAAAGCCTATGAAGGCCAGAGAGAAGAACAGGACAATCTGGTAAGTTTTGGTGCCCGTTTTAAATTAGAGACAACTCTCAATAATTTGTTACATTTTGAGAACATGCTAAAGCCTACAACAAAATATTATGATAATGCTAGAAAATAGGATAAGAAAACTTTGCTTTTAGCTATCATTCAATATGTTATCATCTTGGAAGTTAAGTGGGATGATGTGAAGAAATATGTACTTGAGAATATGTGGGAATCCCTGATGAAAAGGAGATCATAGGCTATAGAATTTGAAGAAAAAATTAGGAATGATGCATATAATAAGATTGGGTCTTCCTTGACCACGGATGATCTAGAGACTTTGAAAAATATTTTTGCAAAGATGTTTTGAATGAAGAAAAGGGTAAATATTTTAGTGACAAGGAATAAAAAGTTGATAAAGAATATAAGGAAGGAAACAACAAAGGTTATTTAAGACATCACAAAGAAATATGGCATGCTTAAGGCTGATAAAGATGTTGCAGCTGAAAATTCTCAGGAAGATATGGGTATGTGTAGGATCATGATGGGTCAAAAAGTGGCGATATGATGGGTATGTGTAGGGTATGTGGTTGATGACCTTTTTTCTACCCAAATTTGATGAAATGAAAGCGATTTTCAAAGGAGATTCTCAACATTCCACCAATATAAATTATTCTTTACTTTGAATTTAATAAATTATTATTATTCATTTTCTATTTGAATTATGACTAAAGTCCTAATTGATAGGTTGATTGAAAAACATCTATATCTTTCAAACAGTATCACATTTTTTGAATCCAAAATATGTGTCACATTCTATGCTTCACATACTATAGGATTAAAAAAAAAAAAGAATTTCATGAAGTTTTGACCAAGTTAAGGTGGTCAGACATATGAGTTTTTATATTTTTTAAAAATCTTAATAAAAAATTCATAATTAACTATTTACTTGGAAACAAATTACAAAAAACTATGCATCACATCGGGACATGAGTCATCTACTTATATCTAAAATCTTATAAAAATATTATCATTTTCTTGTCGTTAGGGGTGAAGCCACAATAGTGGTTTACAATTGAAGTGAGGAAGGAAAACTCACAAAAAATGAATGCATGGCAAAAAACTTGATTTTAGGGGTTTGTACAAACCTATTGGTTTGACCGAACCAATTAGGGGTTCGTATGAATCTAGGTTCGACCGAACCCTCTTAATACTTTCCCGCCAAAAAAGCCATCAAAAGCCCTTATAGAAGGGGGGTTTCGAATGAACTAGGGTTTGAAAGAACTAGGGTTCGAATGAACCCTAGTTCTCTCGAACCCCTAGTGGTTCTCTCGAACCCCCTTTATTCCTCATCCCCCCTGAGACAGAAAAAAAAATTGAATTCTAGCACTTTGGAGCTCAGTTTGAGGATGAAAATGGAGGAATATTCACAAACCCAACTAGAATCAGGTAGTTCTCAAAACGAGCTATCCAATGAATATATTTTTAATATGTTTTGGTTTTATTATGTATTTGATATTTTAGTTTTATTAAACATAGGTTTTTCATCGTAAATGAAGGTCTTTGTTCTGCACATGTGGAAAAATAGAAGATTATCAAAAAAAATAAAAAAATATGAGTGCACTAGATATTGAATTAGGTTTGAAAAAAAAGCACTCAAAACGAAGTGAATCTGATTATTAAAAAAAAAAGAATATAACAAAATGTGATGAGACTCTGCATCATCTTCAAATTCTTCACGGGCTATAGGTGCCCAAATGTGAAGATTTAGTTTAAAAATAATTTCAGGTCCGGGCCAAAAATTGTAAACCACTATTGTGGGATCACCCTTAGGGTGGTCAGACAAACACCTACTTCTTTTTTTTCCCAAATTTAAGTACTATTGCATTGAAATTTTAATTTTTCACTTGAATAGATTTTTTTTTGTTTTAAACCTAGTAGTTTAGAATCTACATTCAATTTTTTTACAGATTCTATTCTTACATGGGAATGTGCAAGATCATGATGGGCCAAAAAGTGGCGATATGATGGGTATGTGTAGGGTATGTGGCTAACGACTTTTTTTAACCCAAAATTGATGAAACGAAATGGGTTTTTAAAGAAGATTCTCAGCTTTCCACCAATATAAATTATGTTTTATTTTGAATTTAATAAATAATTATTATTCATTTTCCATTTGAATTGTGACTAAAGTCTTGATTGATAGGCTGATTGATAAACATATATAGCTTTCCAACGATATCACATTTTTTGAATTTGAAACATGCATCACCTTATATGCTTCACATACTATAATATTAAAAGAAAAAAGAAAAAATTCATTAAGTTTTGACCAAGTTAAGGTGGTCAGACATACGAATTTTTATAATTTTTAAAATTTGTAATAAAAAATACATAATTAATTATTTACTTGAAAAAAAATAATTAAAAAATATGCATTACATCAGGACATGAGTCCTCTACTTATATCTAAAATCTTATAAAAAAAATATTATTAGTTTATTGTGGTTAGGGTGGTCAAACAGACACCTACTTCATATTCTTTCCCTGAAATTTAAGTACTATTGCATTGAAATTTCAAATTTTCACCAAATAGATTTTTTTATTTTTTAAATAAACCTAGTAGTTTAGAAACTACATTCAATTTGCTATAGATTATATTCTTACATATTTTTGAAATAATATAGATAACTTATTCAAATTGTTACATCATGTCACGACCCCTATTTTTATTAAATTAATTTATAATGAAATAAAGATGCGAAGGAAAAAATAAATTAATTATATTTTAATTAGAGAAATTATTTTGCAAAATAAGTAGCTATTCAAGATAATTGTTATTTTTTACTTTTTTTCAAATTGAATGTTATCTCCTTGCTAACTATTTTGAACAAACATTTAAATTGCAAATAAAATATATTTAGTTATTATTTACTTGGAATAGATATTCAAATTGCAATTAAAATTCAACATTAACGGAAGATAAATATGTGACACAAAAATAAATCTTATTTTTATTACTTTCAAGATTCGGTTATTGGAAAAACTAAAAACAAATCTTTAAGAGAAAGGAAAAGAATAACGAGTTTTTTTTTTGGATCTTTATTGGAATTGAAATCAATTCTTGTACCAATTTAATCCCTACACATCTTACACCAGAGTAGTGCACAAATCCAAAACAAGGCTATGAATGGAGGCGCAGAAACTGTATTCACCAATCTCTATTCCACTGTGAAGCCATTCAACACTTGACCTTCAAAGCAACAATCGTCACTCATTCTACTTGTCTTCAAGGATGGCATTGGACATGCAGCAGCAGAAACATATCTGCTCACCAGATTAAGTTTCAAATTACCTAGATGTCTCGGGTAGCTTCTCAACTTTACTTTTGTTTCCATTCTTTCTTTTATTGATGTGTTTATCACATATTGTCTTATTGTTAACCGTATGACTTATCTATAACGGATAAGTTCTTTAATGACTGCACCACTTCGCATATGAGATATACTCCTTAGTTTTTGTCAATATGTGGTCACTGTTTTCTAAAGCTTGCATTAATTTACTCATGGATCGTCCTTGATAGAAAATGTGTTTCTTTATTACTATATGCATTCCTTAAGGAACATGGTATGCCTTCACATATTAGTGAGTATTGGAGATAATAGATTTGTTATATTGATAGGTGTCTGCAGATTTCTATGGTTCTTATTACTTTTGATGGTCACTGCCCACTGCATATAGATTATTGTCCCAGATTGCAACATTATGTATGTTACTCTTACACTTTGGAACTAAAGCAGCCTATCCCGATGGTCATTCCACACGGCATAGGGGTTTTTATTTCAGGCTGTAACTTTAAGTATTTTACTCTTGTATTATAGACTTGATTTAATTTATTCGATTTTATTGCTATATATATTTAAATGATTTGCTTGTGTTATGTGATGTATTCATTTGATAACTAAAATTAATTTATAGAGAGTACAGTTGAGCCAACAATGTTGTGTCCCTGCATATTCAGTCTTAAAATGCTTACCGTCTTCAACACTCTATGAAAATATTAGTTTGAGTGAAGCTCAAGGGCACTATGCATTTAAGAGGTCTGTAGTAGAAAAATAGTAGAGCTAGGTAGATAAACCAAAAGAGGGGTGGGGAAAAGTTTTTCCAACTGCGCCCTTCCCAATGAGGGCCACCAAATGAGCTTTGTAGAGGATATATAATCTCTCTGATTCCATTGTCAACCTGTCTCAGCCGTAGCACTCAAACATAGTATGAAGTTTAAATATTTAAATAACCTCCTTGATTATACTGACAATCTATCACATTTGCAACAATTGAAAATAAAATATTGTCAATGTAATATCATGATAGAGAGCTTGCGGTGAAGTTAAACTACAACTTTTGTTAATGACTTTTGGAAAACAATCGCTACTCCCAACATGTATTCTTCCATGTTGTTTCTCATGTCTGATGCATTATTTGATTTGTTGGTAAACTCATTAGGCATAATGCATTCTTCCATTACCTAAATTTGGCTCAATGGAATTAAGTCCTTCCTGTGTAGCACGAGTCTTTAGGTGTTTCATCTTCCTCCCCTTGTATAATGTGTATGTAACATTTGCATGAGCTATTTATGATTTACAATCTCATTAACTGATTATTCAAAACTAGCAGAAATAAGGAATATTACAGTCTTAATTTATATGGTTCATGATAGCTGAATGTTTTCTTTCTTTTATTTATTTATTATTTTCCATCACTTATTTCTAGTTTAAGAAGAATATTTGGGAAATAATACGTCTTTGTGTAAGGGCGTTTTGTGAAAGTTTTATGTCAAACAATTTCTTCTACTAGTAAAGATCAGTCACTGACTGGGTTTTCTTCTGCCAAACCAGTCGATCTGCCATTTAAATATTCAAGAAAGAGGTTCAGGAAAGATCTTGTTTCGACAGCAATTGGTTCTAAAAGCCCACCTAAACCACTCAAAGTGGCAAGATCTATATTTCCTATAAGCATCAAAAGTGTTGAACCTTTGCCTCCAGCTGAAAAATACTGCTCGAAACCTCCTATTGAACCAGTGAATTCAGAGGTCACCAATGGTGTGAATCAAGATAAAAAAAGGAGGTGGATAATGATGATAAATCTCATTATCAATTGACTTTGAATGATACTAGTGTATGCCAATCTTCCAAACATCAGGTCATGATAACTGGCAAGAACGACGAGTTCTTCATCTACTATGTGTATCTTCATCATGGGCGCCTAGGTGAACATTCCTCTACATGTTTTTGCACTTCCTAATATAGTATCAGGTATCTAGGTATTAGGCGGTAGATGTATATTATGTAGTCCTTGTTGCAGACACAATAAAACTCCCTCAATCACCCAACTTATCTTTATCTAGGGCATTGATTTAATTTTCCCTCAGCTATTGTAGCAGACTCGAGAAATATATATATTATTAAAAGAGTAGATAGAGTAATTATTTAATTTATTATGAGTTGAGTCACAAGAAGGGAATTGAGGAGTATGGATATAACATTTAAGTGTAAGATATTATTGTTCGGTGGTAAATTGAGTAGTTTAATAAGTTTATATGTTTATTAGTTATTTGAACTTAATAAATTATTTCCCATTGTTATATAATTGTTCCCACTTGAACTTTAATTTATTGACATCATTAATAAGGCAATAGTGAGTAATTCCCTCATACATTTTATTGTATGACGATTTATCGTATGGATATTCAATGATATGTATTATGTTTGTATTTCTTTACCTAGTCGTCTAATAATTTTCATGAACTTGTGAGTTAGCCTCAAGACCATGTTGATGAATAATATGAAGGTATGCAACATAATGTGTTTATTCTTCATTCATTTATTTTATTTCATTTCATTTCAAGGTTTGAATACCAAAACGGGGTTTGACCAAGGAAAACCCCTATTCTCTAACATTTTCTTGCAAGTCTAGATTGTTGGCACTTGGATGAGCAAGCCTTTCTTGTGTTTGCATCATTATATTGGTCAAATATGATATACCTGTAAGTTATTTATTTTGAGTAAAGATGATTCTTATTTATGTTGACAAATCACTTATCTTATTTGTTAGACCTTGATTCATTGAAGTTCTTGTCATTCCATTGTATTAATAAGTGATTGTAAATTATTTAATGATTCCTCTTTATTTCCCCATTATATAATTGTTAGATTCTATTAAACTAATTTGGAAATTGAGGATAATAGTTAGTAATTGAATTTTCTAGACCCTTTTGCATTTTGGAATCATTAAAATAGATGATTTATTTATCAATTATATCACTGAAATAGATGATTTGTAACACCCTTAATGGTGTATGTACATTGATAATGTTATATGAAATTACTTTGAGAGTTTATGGATAAATCTTGGTATACATCTTATGGATATATCATGTGATGGAAGTACTCATATCTCCCTACCTAAAATGAATGTTACTCATTTACTGTATTTTGTTTGGAATGGAAACTTTTGGTCCGTTACATGTCAAGTTGCCTAATTTTGATTTTTATGAAATTTTTGCCACTTAAGGGCCTATTTTTTCCATGATAATCCTACACATACCCACATATTTTTGAAATAATATAAATGACTTATTCAAATTTTTACGTCAAGTTTCCTAACTCTAATTTTTTTGAATTTTTCACCACTTAAGGGCATATTCTTTCCATGATGATCTTGCACATACCCATATTCCTCTTGATAGAGGTAGTGCAGATATTTCTGAAGACATTATTGTTGAAAATGATGTCGGTGGTGAAATTAATCATTTGAAAAGTAAGAAGTAGAATGAAGGTGAAGTTGAACCTGAGAAACATAATGATGCTCCTCCGAAGCACACTAAAGGTGAAAAAGGAAATAATGAAAAAGGTAATTTTGAAGAAGGAAAAGGTGGTGAAGAAGAAGAAAAAGATAATCAGAAGAAGAGAAAAATGAAAATGGAAAAGATGGAAATGATGAAGAAGATAACAATGATAAAGATAAAGATGAAGATAAAAGGAAGAAAAGAAAGAAGAGAAAGTGGAAGAAGAAAAGAAGGAAGAAGAGAAGGAAAAGGGAGAGAAAGAAAATAAAAACAAGGAATCTGTTGGGAAAAATGAAGAAATTCAAAAGAAGATTGTAAAATCTCTTAAGCATCCAAGAGAATCATCCTCCAGTAATGATGTTCTAAAAGGCTTTTTGTTCAAGCAGGTTATATTTCAGCCAATAATCCCTCAGGAGCTTCTACAACTTCCTATGATTGAATGGTTTGTAGATATGGAGAAGATTTCTCTAGTGCATAAAGTGGTGTTAGGAGATGCATTGCAAGCATCCAAAAGGAAGGAGATTCTTGAGACACATCAGAAAGGAACATAACTCATAGAAGATTCTCTTAAGGCATTGTAGGAGGTCACACCTGGTGCATCTAATTATGCATCCCTCGCTCCTATTGAAAATTTGAGATTGTTGTTAGATTCTTTCAAGGAGTATACCTCTAGACTTGGAGAAAAGAGAAAAAAAGAAGATGAGGAGAAACTGGCAGAGAAAAGGCTACTAACATTACATGACAATTGTGTTCTTGCACACTCAAATGTTGAAAAGAACCTAGAAGTTGTGAATATATACGAGTCAGAAGCAAATGTTTTTCTTGATTATTTTTTGAAGTGGTTGAATGCCACTCAGAACATTAAGGTTGTTATGGAATCCATTGAGTCCTAGTTGACATCTGTCTCTGGTACTTACAGTATATCCAAAGATAGAGACAAATCAACCTTGAATGCCATCACTGCGCATAAAGATAAATTCTTTGTCTTATAGAAGTAGAAGGAAGATATTATCTAGAAAAAATTCAGCTGAGTGACATTATGAGTGGAATACACTCCAGTTGGCAAGGCTTTGGTAGGCACAGAAAAGCTTGAGAAGATAAAATTGAGTCCTGATACTTTAGATGGTGCAGAAGAAATTCTAGTAGAGTTGGAATCCCTGAACAAGATGTTGATTGTTGTAAAGGATAGTTGGGAGAACGGTAAATCAGTATGGGAAGGTATTCTAAAGGAGCTTCAAGGCTCACCATCCTTTGGTTTGATACATGTTTCTTTATTCTCTTTGTTTTCATATTTCAATTTCAGTTTTTGGGACACCCTTTGTCCTTGATGTCAAAAGGGGAGTGAAGAATGGTGAAATGTTGGTGTTAGGGGGAGAAATGTTGTAAATAAGAAGTTTTGTAAATATTCCTTTTTTTGGCACATGTTGCCATCAACAACAAAGGGGAAGATTGTTGGAAAAATGAAGAACATCTCATTTTTTTTGTTTTGTGTTGTCGTTGATGTCACCATAGTATATGAGTTGCAACTACAAGATCAAGTCTGAATTTGTTCCGGTATTATGGTTCGATATTTGAACAGGTATAATGTTTATATCCTCCAATATTTTGGTATATCCTCTAGTATTTTGGTCCACAATCCTCCACCATTGACAATTGGTGTTTGCGGTTTTGAGAAATAATTTATCGATTCTGGAAGCAAGTACATTCAAGATGTCACATGCTGAGACGCTCATATGGTGTATCGATATTACTCTATTTTTCTATTAGGTCTATCCTTGGCCAACCTAATGAATGAGTTGTGTAATGGTGAATTAATTTTTGTCATGCGGATTTATAGGTGACCTATCTTAGGTTCGTGCCAACATGATGTAGCATGTTCAATGTCTGAATTGTTTTTGGAAGATTTTGTGAATGCTTGAAGCTGACAGTTGGTATTTTTGGTAAATAAGAAGTGCATCCAATTAGACCAACCTAATTGATGCTTACAGAAAGATTAGATATATATTGGATATTTTTTGAAGATTAAAAAGAGAGATGAGAGTTGTGAATGTGAATTTGAAGAAGAGTGAATATGATAAAGTGTGTCAAATAAGTCTACTGAGCTTCATTAGAACTGAATCTGCACTCACTAGGTGTACTTTATCAATTCATTTTCTAGTTGTAAGCCATTTTTTCATTGTAATTATGTAGGAAGTGAGCCTTTGTATTTGGACAGTGAGTCCTGATAGTGAGCCACCCATTTTATATCTTATAACTAGTTATACTATATTGTGAGCTAACACTCACCGTGGTTTTTCCCATTTTGGGTTTTCCATGTAAAAATCTTGGTGTTCATGTGTTTTGTGATTTCATGCACTATTAATGATTTTACTTATCCTTGTTGTATGCATTGGAATAATTGGATGGTATTTGATCAGGAAATTTAAGAAGATACTAATTCGCCCCCCCTCTCAGTATCTTGGATATTCAACAAGTCCTGCCACTAAAAATAGAAAATCCATCACTCTCTTCCCTCTTGAGACTATTACCTCTTCCAAAAAGACTTTCATCCCTTAGGTAACTAATTATTTGAATGGAAAAAATATAGTGAATGAAACTAATACAGGTTCCTCTTTGAAGGGTAAAAATGTTTTCTTTCAAGAACCCCCTAAAGATTCTTATTACTCTATTTCAAATAATCAGTTAGACACCCCAAGCTCCCACAGTATTGAAGATTCTCCACATTCTCCCCATACTATGGTTTTTTCTTCTCCTTCACTCCCTCTGGAGGAAGTGTTTTCAAATTATCCTTCTTATGACCCATCAAATTCTTAGAATGTGACCTCATACAACCTCTATACCTATCTCTAGGAAAATATTGATGATTTATGTAAGGACTATAATCTTCATAATGACATTAAGAAGTGGAAGCTCACTCAAATGTATACAAATACTAAGATAATTCACAATCTTGAATCCATTGTTCTATCTAAAACTCTAGAATGGCATGACGAAGAAAGGAATGCAGGTGTTTGGGATGCCATAAAAAATATTTCCACCACTTTCGACAATTGGGAATGCCTTGAGAAATAGTTTGAGAACATCAAGAAAGTGGTTGGATCTTCTAAAGATTGAAGAAATTTGGTGTTTGAGGTTGGTAAGGTTCAAGCTAACTAGGAAAAGGTTTTTTAAAATATGCAAGAAATAACAAACTACTATAAAGAGTCAGTGAAGAACACCAACACTACTCTTCAAGTATTTCAAGAGGAACTAGAGAAAATGAAATCAAAATGCAATTTGTAGGAAACAACTCACTAGCCTCACCCTTGTAGGAGATGGAAACTCCTTCCAAGGATCCTCAACAAGTAAAATAGCAAACCACCCTCACAGATACAAGAGAGAAACATAAATATTATTCTACCAAAATATCAAGGTGATATTTAGAAAATTAGATGAGATGCAAGATGATAAAATACATAGTGTACAAGCCTTTTAAAGGCATGAAAAATGAAATGGGTGAAAAAATAACCCTATATGGGAAGACTACCTAAAATAATTATCCCAAAGTGAAAACTTATAACTAACACCCACCCTTAAGTGCAAACTTAGGGGGATTATTATTCAAAATGAAATGCAAGATGGGTCTCGACTACAAGGCCATGTTAGGTACCCATGCACAACTACTATGTAATGTAATCTCTCACAATCAGAAAAAAGGATATAAACCTCGTGGGAGAAAACTCCTCTCCAAAAGAGAAAAAAAGGTTGAAAAAGTGAAAGGATGACTTCACAAGACCCCCAAGGATAAGTTTTATCACTAGTCTCAACAAAATACAAAAGGAGAGAGACTATGTAGCCCCCCCATAGAAAAGAGTAGAAATGTTGAAGATCCCCCCATGTTGAAGAAAATCCTATGTTGATCCTAGAATCCTAAAGAATATACCATGTATGAAAAAAACATGCCTCCCTTTAGGGAGAAACAACCATTGATGTAAGAGAAACTCCAACTCTGAAACAAAGAAGGGAGAGGAAGAATCAACATGAAAGATGCCTTTGAAAACTGTCTTGATGCCTCCACGTAACTAAATGTCACATCATGATCAAGTGCAATCTTAGTTGTAGAAGGCGGATCAACAAGAACATATGGAAACTAAAAAGAAAAAATCTCCAAAGACATAGATGGTGTGACAACAATTCAGATATTGTCATAAAAAAGATGGGATATACCCTCAAATGCATCATGCAAATAAAAAATGTGAGATTCACAATTTACAACTCCACAAAACCTATCAAGTGACTATCCCACAAATAATGATCTGAAGGATCAAAAACATCCTACTATGTTGAAGAACCAACCTCTAAAGCAATAGGAGATGAATCAACATAGGTTTGAAGAACTCCAAAGTTCAAATCTCTCAAGGAATTTCTACCAACACTAGTAAGAGGGGTGTGAGGCTCATAATCATCATCATCAACAAAATAAGAAAATGCATAGAGATGAGACTCATGATCAACTTCACCAACAAAAATTACTTTGCTAACTATATCAACCTCTCTAATGAAAATAGAATTTGCAATGAACTCTATAGTCTTAAGTACCTCACCATGAGTCATCTGATAGATGGAAAGTAGATTTGTGTGCAAATAAAGAATACAAAATACATCTCTAAAGAAACCATAACCAATCTCAACATTTCCTATCCTTGCAACATTTAATAATTTACTATCTCCCAACAAAATATTAGAAGTATTAGTAGGATGAAGAACCAAAAATGGATAGGGAGTAAAACCCATGTGATGAGATGCACCTGAATCCAAAAACCATCTATTACGACCGAAATGAACTATAGAATTTACCAATTCATGTCCTTTCCTATGTAGATTTTATCTTCTTTACCTTTCATTCCACTTGCAAATCCTGCATTCCCTAACTATGTAGGTTTGGATGAAGGTGAAGGTGATGCAGATGGAGAGGCTGTAGGAGAAGGAGTTACAAATGAGGTGGAATATTTTTCTTCTAAAGAATATGTGAAAGCTCATCAATCTTCTTCATATAATAGTGGTGTTCATCGCGACCTTTCTTGTTGTAATACACACAACTAAACTTCTCCTTCTTAGGTTTGTCATCTTTTGAAGAGGTGGAGGACTGTTTGGACTCTAACTTAACCTTAGGTTTCTTCTTCCCTTTGATTTGAGATGCTTGTGCAACTAATGCATTATTCATAGAGACCCCCTCTAACTGGGAAATTTTGGCTTGCTCCTCATTAAATGATCACAAAATATCTCAAAAGAAGGTAGTATGAATGCATTTCCCAAAGAATCCATGGTGGAGTAGAAGGTAAAAGAAAAAACTACAAATGGACCTCTCAGCTTGGACAAAATAAAAAAAATGGACTCCTTATCATTTTTATCCTTCCCACATCCTACCAATTGTGACCTCACAGATTTGAATCTGAGCAGGAAATCATCAATGGAATGAAATGCATCAGGGGAAAGAGAAGTTAATTCTACCTCTAGTTGCAAAGCACATAACTCATTGATCTAACCAAATAGGTTTTCAAACTCATCCCATACCTCCTTGGGTGTACTACACTCCTCAATGTGGAAAAGAAGACTATCATAAACATGCAAAGCTATCAGACCCATAGCTTCCTAACGCTTGTTCCTATGAGAAAATATTTCATACTCCCTGGTAAAAGTGGGTTGTTTATCATTCAATGTGGACCACAAACACTTAGATTGGAGCAACCTATGCATTTTAATCTTCTATGTATTGTAGTTATGGGGGGTTAAAATTTCAATTGAATCAGGAGTAGCCATGATAGCAATTTGCACCAAAAGCAAGCAAAAATACACCAAACTATACCAAAACCTCCAAAATAACTGATGAAGCCTCTTGAAATTAAATTTCACCTTTCCAAATTCTTCAAGAAGCAATAATGGAAAAAGGGATGATTATGTAATTAAATCTAAAAAAAATTATGAAAAATACTATACACCTTACTGAGCATTTTGTGGTAGGTTATCATGCCAAATCACCAAGCCAAATCTCCAAATCAACTCGCCACACACACAAGCCACCACACAGAGCACACAAGCACTTCACATGTCTAGTGCAAGCGTTGGAGCATATAAAGGCCAAAAAGACACCTTCACAACAAATGTGGGATAAATGTTCCCATTCAAAACAACCTCAAAAAAACTTTGGGCCCACTTCCTCTTGGGTTTCACAGCAATTAGAAGCCATAAATAAATATTTAGGGGAAAACTTAGGAAAAACGCTCAAATTCCAGCATAAAATCGTGCCCCCCTAAGAGATGAATCATGCCTACAAAAAGAATTTTCATGATTTTATGCATGAGAGATTAATTTATAGCTCCCTACATGATTAAATCACCATTCACATCCTGACAAAGATTAAATTAGCCTTCACATATTCCACAAAATTCACTGCCTAAGAAAACTTCACTCGTGGAGGAGTTGAGGTCACCACACAATGAACACAACCAAGATGTGATGAACACAAGAAAATATCATGATGAACGAAGGTCAGGTTTTGATGAACAAAGGGGAAATTATGATGTGTAGAGGCAAAATCGTGATGTGCATAGCTCGAACTACCCCCAACAAAGAGGAATCGCATCTGCAAACTCCATAGTATCAACAAAAATCTTCTCGTAAAACCCCCAATCTCATCCACATGTGACTGAAGTGAATCTCTATGACAAGAGATCAAATGAAAATGGTGGAAAATCATAGGCTCTTTCCATATGATGAATGAAAGGGAATTTGGACACTGGAAATGGATGCTCAACTTCCTTTGTCCACACAAAAGGGGACTGAAGGAAGAGGGATCTGATTTTGCAATGCTCACATTCTAGAATACCTTAGAGATATCAACCCAATGAAGGATATGAGATATATAACTATAATATATCCTTGGAAATAAGTGGAGACAAGAAATGTGTTCACACAAAGTTTAAACTTGGAAAATGCAAGATTTTTTAAAACACAGTGTGATATGCAAAATAGTACTAAATGACCTAAGAATGCAAGTAAAATGTAATAGAAAGCTATGAAAACTGGTAATGTACACTTGGAAACTTGCTGGAGATGAATGGAGCTCTGGAATCCTGAAAAATTCACTATTGATGTCAACTGGAACTCATACGCCAATTTGGGCGACTTAGTCCAGTTTCAGGAAAACTGTGATGGAATAGGTTTCAGACAAATGGGTACTCAGATATGTAAAATTCATGTTTAGGCCTAGGCAATGGGACTCATTCACCAATAGTGGTGAATCAATCTACCTCTAGATTTTTGGGAACTCAAAACAAGAAACTGTAGCCCTTAGTCTGCTCTTCTGTTCCTGATACAGATCCGGGTCCGAAACCACAAAATTCAATTTGTGGGTCTTCTCCAAGCTTCTCTTAGGACTTTAACAACTTTGAATTTCTTTGGCCACTTAATGAAAAAATTTCTAATCTTTCTCTTTGACAAATCTACAACCTAGACCTACAAATCACATACCAAGAGAGGGAAAAATTGTTGTGGGGTTAGTGGATAGGGGTTTTCCTTGGTCAAACCCCTTGTTGGTAATTCAACCCTTGAAATAGAATGAAATATGGAAAGAGAGTGATAAATGAACAAATAGCAATGTTGCAACTCACCAAACCCTAGCAATAAGGTGTTGCAAACATGTAAGTAATGGCTCCAATGGATGTAAACTTGGACTCTTGCTTGATGTTGATTGATCTTGAATGTAATGCTTGCTTGAATCACATAATCCTACATCACAAATGTTAGCTCTAAAACAACATGATGAAAAAACAAATTGACATGATGAATGACACTTGAAAATGCTCTTGATTGCTTGATAATCTGTTCTTGAAATGCCTTGAATTCTCTTTTAGATGCACTCAAATGCTCTTGTAAACTATGTGCATGAATACTTGAATTCTAGGTCAAAAAATGAGGGGAAGAAGCTTGTATTTATACTTAATTATGCAATAATTCTTGAAATTACATCATAGGCCGACCTTAGTTCTTGGATAAGAAAAACCTGCCATAATTTTGAATTAAATTTGAATTTTGAGCTAAAGGGGACTCATTCACCACCTTGGACCCAAACAAGTCCCACCTAAGGTGACTCATTCACCCAGAATGATAAATGAGTCCCACCTTAGGAGTTTTAAGGCGGGTTTTAGGATTTTGATACCTTAAATGATATTTGTTAGAGTTATTCTAAAAAATACACATAAGTAGGACTTATGGATGCAAAATGGGGCCAATTAAAGCATAAGAAAGCCCATTTATTAAACATAAACCTAGAAAAGTGTAAAAGTGTGTTACAACACTTTGAAATAAGGCTTGGTAAATTATGGAAAGAGTTTATTTAGGTGAAATACATTAAAGAGACCTAGAAAAGTGTGAAATTTTGTTACAACACTTAGGTAAGGTACCACTTGAATCCTTTTAGTTTACAAGGGCCAAGATCTAATGTGAATGTGTTATCCACATTACAACATTAAATCAAGGTAGCATTAAGCCAAAATCACTAGGAAGGCCCAAATGAGATAGAAAAATTAGAAGGGTTACTTTTTCAGTGTCCACATTTAGCCCCTATTTAACACTCTCAAATTTCCCAAATTTGAAGTGTCCATTTCAAATTTTTGCCTATGCACTTTCAAAAGTGCACCTGATGAATCTGCCTGAATGACCTACTTTGGAGGGTCATATTTTGGAGCCTATTGATTTTCGAGCAAAATCCCTTTGCAAGCTCACTCATGTGTCATATGTGACTATGCATGTCAATTTTCAGCTTTGTATGATGAGTTCTGTCAGGGTTTCAAAAAGTGAAGCTAGAGGGTTTTGACACTTTTCAGCTATTTGCAAATTTTCAGTTTTGTAAAGTAGCCTCCTGTTTGAGCTTGCATTTTGCAACCACATGATTTTCATGTAGAATGATTGTTGTTATACATTCTCCATACCAAGATGAGATCACATGTCAGTTTTTAGAGCTTTATGATTCGATTTACTATTTTTAAGAGATCAAAACCAAATGCAATTTCTCCTGTTTTGCACTAACATTTCCAGAAGCCTTTCTGAGAGGTCAATTTTGACCTTCAATATTTTTTGATGGGAGATGAGTCGAGAAAATTCATTTTGTACATGTGTTCACTGTGCCAAAATGAGCTACTGTGTCTAGTGGCAGCTCGTCAAGAGTTTATTTAATATTTTTGCAATGAGGTGATCTCTTGAGTTTTAACTAGTTCAGAATAGTTGATTGTTGTAGAAAGTTTGAGTAGGTAAATTTTCCAATTAATATCTCTCACCTCGTGACTCCTTTCTCCAATCTATCTTTTGCACTCAATTCTCAGTTCTAATTTCTACAAGCCTGCAAGTTTTTATAGCTTCATGAGATCATTTGCCTAGTTTTCAAAGTTGATTCCAGAGCCCACTTGACCAGTTTTGCAAATTTTGCAACATGTCAAAAAGTGAGTTTTGATAGCAACCTAGTTTGAATTTTCATGCCAATTCATTCAAAAGGCAATGTTGAGCCAATTTGGTATAAGTTGTTTGAAAACAAAAACAAAAATTAGTCGGGCCCACATGGGACCTGACATGCTTTACATCGTTTTGCGCTTGTGAGAGCATTCATACACTCTTTTGGGAACTCAGTTTCCAAGCCAATTCTATGTTAAAGTTATTTAAAGAATATCACTATTCATGTGAAGCCTTTGTCTCCTAAAGAGCCAATGATGCATTTGAGAGAAACTCATCAAATGTGTGGGTGCCTAGCAGCACAGAGCTAGAACAAAACAATGATTGCATAGATTAAACATGGATCAGCAAATATGGATGTTTTAGTAACCCTTGGCACAAATATGGCTTATGTACTCAATGATAGGGATATAAGTGCCCTATTAATCAGCTTCAAAAGGATTGGTGGCATAGTTTCAATATACAACCCCAGTGCAAAACATAGGGAATGCTACGAAGGCAGTATGTGCAATTCACATAATTGTTATGTTGAATGCTTTAGAAGTTTTTAAACAGATGCAATCAGCTCACATGAAGTTGGGTATGCACACAAAACAAAGTATTGAAAAAGATTTTAAAAGCTTCAAGCACTGCCACAAGGGGTAAAGACAAGGCATTAAGAATGTAAAGCTCAAGCTTGAAGAGCCTGATGGGAGATAGGGGATGCCATGACTCCTACAGTTTACACATTAGAGTGGTTGTGTTGAAAGTCAAAGACCTTTAGGTAATGCAGCTTGAAAATAGCCTGCACTAATACAAAGAATGGATCAAATTAACCCCAGTTGCAGCCGATGCATAAATGAGCTTTGCTAAAAGGTCTTCAGGAGTTCTGTCAAGGGAGGGCAACGCCTCTTGGAGGGAAATCTCACGCTACAGGAGAGCCAACATGTTGGCCAATCATTGGTCAGTTAATGACTTGAAGGCAAGTTTTGGACTGTTGAAAACGCATTTAGAAAACCTCAAACAAATGCAGTTGGCAGGGTTGCTAAACATGAGAACACAAATATATTGAATTTGTTGGAATAGCTTTATGAAGGGGGTGTGTGGCTTGGAGAGGGCATGAATAGCCATTAAAACACAAAGTATGGAGGACTGAGTTTTCACCATAGAAAATAAAGGTGGATCCAACATTCATAAGGCATATGGGTTTTCTCAAAGAATTTCTCCCCAAAATGAGTGCGGTTCAATGGAATACAAATGTAGACAGCAAATGAAATAAATGGGATGTAATGGCTATAGAAGGGAATAGAGACTCAATATATATAAAATGGAGATTACTAAAAAACCCCATGAGCAGCAAACAAGCCAAAGGGATAGTTGAAAATTCCTTAGAAACTTTTATTCAAAATACAATGCATTTTCAGATGCATGGTGCATGCAAAGAGCTTGTAGAAACTTTCAAACAAATGCAGAGAGATGCGCATAGGGAAATCTATGTTGAAAAGACTTTAGAGACTTTTAGGAACGTGTGGAATGGAGGACAGCGCACCATACAAAACAATTTGTTGAAAGGTCACTAGAGACTTTCAAGCAGATACTTTTGGAAGGGTTCGATGTTGAAATCCCCAAACCACCTGAACAGAGCACATCATGGCGTGGACAAAGGAGATATATGCGCTGGAAAGTGAAAAGCAGGGAATGCGCCTGTATTGAAAATGGAGCAAATTTTATTGAAAGGGACCTGTGAATAAGGAAATGCCTATATTGCAAGCACGAGTTGTAGTTACAGAGCAGAGCTCGAGCAATACATGCCAAAGAGGGAAATTAGGACACAAAATAGACCGAAGTTGATCTAACAGAGGAGAAAGAGAAACAAAATGCAGCCATATCTAGACCTTTCCCTGCCAGCTCGTCGGATTTAAGTGTGCACTAGTTAATTGCTGCGAGATGCGCAAAATTGCGACACGTGGTGGGTGGGGCCCGGGTAAATTCTTCAATGCGCACAAGCAATAAATGCAAGGTTTTCATTTTAAATAGAGTAAAGGCTAATGTTTACCCGATACATTTTAAAAAGTTTTTAATTGTTTTTAAAGGGCGAAACATTTAAAAGAGGGCTCGATGAAATTAAAGGAAAAACAATTAAAGTGGCATATTGCTCGACAGGTCAGTTTTAAAATGCAAATGGAAAATGGTGAGGTAAAATAGAAAGTCAAATAAAGTTTAGAAGAATTTCACTTTTAAAGTGAAATAAAAATACTGAGGGAAAATATTTTAATGTTAAAGAACAAAAGTGAAAGCTTTTCAGGACGAAGAGATATTTTCTCCCACAGCAAGTAAAATTGTGAAGTTCTCCACACGAGCAGGTTTTCTGTTTGAGAACAAAGGTGAATGCAAACAAATTGGAGGCAAACTCAGTTTGAAGAAAGATGAGAGAGGCCTTTCTTTTGTTGATCAACGATGAAGAGGTTTCCAACTAACATATATGGATCATATTGATCTTAGGGTTGTTTTCATTCCTATTTTATTCTAGTCTTCTCTCATTGTAAGAAATTTTGATTTTGAACTTTTTGTGTTGGGTTGGGTAGATAGAGAATTGTTAATTCTGAGTCATTTTGGTGTATGTAAGTTGTAAATGAAAATTTCATGAGCAAATACAACAAATTATGCAAATAAATCATGAAAGTGTTTGCACATTCATGAATATCTTCATATTGTCTCCACACTTGTACAGCTAAATCATATGAATTCAATAATACCAGGTATTTTGAGTTTGCCATCTCAAATTTCATGAGATTTTGTTATTTATTTGTGGGTCTATTTCAAAGAAATGGTTAAATACTTTGAGCAGATAACAATGATTTCAAGTGTGCAGGTTGGATTTGATAAGGAGAATTTGATTGATAATAGGAGTGGGATTGATGGTGTAAGACACTAACAGTTGATGCAAAACATTAACAACCTAAATCCACTGGTTGAATATCATTTGTTGATGAAATTGTTTTATAAATTTGACTCCATGGCCCAGAATTGGCACTGATCTATTATTCAGTTTTATGCATCTTAGAAACATTCTTTAAATTCAAAATCATTTTTAAATCCTATTGTTGGTTGTGGTTTGGTGTTGTTCTACTTTCCAATCGTTGAGTGAGTGTTGAGTTACTGAGAATGTAGCCAAATTTGAGGTTGTCAATGTTTTCCTTGGTATATTTTCATTGGGAATCATCTGCTATAAAAAGCAATGTCAGTGTGTATGAGTGAATTAAGTTTTGGGCATTGTATAGGTTGACCCACCATGGTCTTGCAGAGCCAGAAATGTAGGAGATTTGACTAAATCTTGTCAGTTGGCCAAATCCCCATTGAGTCTGATCATAAGACATTGGCTAAGTCTTTAGGATTCATTGGTCTAGTTCAATTTGGAACACCAACAACCCCCACTTTAGTGAGAAGATGACCTACTTCAAACTCACACTAAAGTAGACCAACATGCATCAAGAAGGGTTCCAATGAACCAATGATAGCAAGATGGGATGACAATGATCAATAGGGGTGATCAAGCCCCTAGGATCAAGATCTCATGACAAACTAACATAAGCATAAAGGAACACACATAAAAATGATATCAAAAATAGCAACAAGGCACAAGCATACAATGCCAAAGATGAAAGAGAGAAAAAGGAAAGGAAAAGAAAGAATTGGATCAAGTTTTGACCATTTTTCCAACACAATGTGGATCAGATCTAGGTTGTTTCTCCAAAAAATGCATACTCACTGGGTGAAGCCACAATAGTGGTTTACAATTCAAGTGAGGAAGGAAAACTTACAAAAAATGACCCCAAAGCAAAAAAAAGTGATTTAGGGGGTTCGTACGAACCTATTGGTTCGACCGAAAACATTAGGGGTTTGCTCGAACTAGTGTTCGAGCGAACCCTTTTAAATTTTGGCTGCCAAAAAACAAAAAAAAATGCATAGCAAAGGGGGTTTGAGCGAACCCCCTTGAAGAGGTTCACTTGAACCATGGTTCAGCCGAACCCTAGTTTGAGCGAACCTCTAGAGGTTCGCTCGAACCCCCCTTGCCCCTCATCCCCCTCCTGAGACACAAAAAAAGTCTATTTTTTAATGCTTTAGAGCTCAGGTTCAGGATGAAAATGGAGAAGTCTTCAGAACCCCTTCTAGAATCAGATAGTCCTAGGAACGAGCTATCCAATGAATATAATTTTTGTATGTTTTGATTTTATTATGTATTTGTTTTTTTAGTTTTATTAAACATAGGTTCTTCACCGAAAATGAAGGTCTTTGTTCTGCACATGTGGAAAAATAGTAGATTATCAAAAAAAAAATTAAAAAATATGAGTGCACCAGATATTGAAGTCCTTGATCCAACGAAAAAAAAAAAATTGAATTTCAATATATACAAAAACATTTATGCGTTATACGGTCACGCTATGTCTGAATTGTAATTGGTTTGACTTCAAAACTTGATTAAAGAAAAAATATTCAATTAAAAAATATCTAACCAAGTGGAAGCACTAGATATCAGAGTTACAAATCCAAATTGAAAGAATTAGAATTTTATCCTTCATGGAAAAAAAGTTATGTGTTATATGGTGTGCGTCACTTTTTAAAAATGTTGTTTTTTGAAAAAACTAGTTTTCGTACGAAATGGAAAAAAAAGTGCAATATAATTCCAAAAATTTTGAAAAATATATTTTTAGAATCTACAGACAAAATGTGACGAGACTCTAGTCTGCATCATCTTCAAATTCCTCACAGTTTAGCCGCTATAGGTGCCCGAATGTGAAGATTTAGTTAAAAATAATAATTTCAGTGTCCAGTTTGGCCAAAAATTGTAAACCACTATTGTGGGATCACCCCACTCTAATGTGACAAAATTCATGATTGTTTATCGGGTGAGAAGGCCTAAAAGGTGAGAAACATACACTCATGGTTGGTATGCACTCACACACATGCAAGTGGCTATGGGGAAAGTCATTCCTTGAAATGGGTTTCCCGCTCAACCATTCCAAATTTATACCTCCTAATAACTTTAAAAAGATGCCACAAAAAGAAAAATGGTCTTTCAAGCTTCATGAGTCAAGCAAAACTCATATTCTTGGAACTCATGAATAAACGTGATGGCTCCACAAGCATGCAAGTTGTGTTATGCAAGGTGGCCATATAACAAATACAAAATGCAACATGCAAAGAATGTTCAAAGGAGTCTTGCTTAGTTCATGCGAGGTTTTTAACTTATGGAACATTGTGTCTAATGTCTCCAAAAGAGGACCGGCCAAAGAATAGAAGATTCACAACTTAGGGGATGCAGTGTGTTGCATCAAGCCACTAAGAGGAATGCAATATGCTAAGATAGATCATGCTCATGAAATAAATCACACCCATTGTCATCCACAAAGTGACAAATTCATTGTATGAAGTAAGAAGGCTACACTAAGAACCAAGAAAATGAATATGCAAAAGAATAATTCCAATGTATGCCCTCACTTTAAAGAAATTGCTAAAAATTATGTTGTGAGAAATTACTTCAAAGTAGCAAATGAAAAATACTAAAAAAAGGAAGACATGACAGGAAACTTGGAAATCCCAATGCCAAGTCATATGTTTCTAAGTAAAGCTACATCATGCGAGATAAAGAGGAAAGAGAGGGGTTGCCCCCAAAATGAAAACACCAAACACCTAAGTGATCTATGGATTTGTGGTCAATATGTTCTTTGCTACATTGTTTTTAGAGAGCCCGGAACTGTCATCATTCCCCAAATACACATAATTGAAAGAATGACACAAAGAGAGCAAAAAAAAAAGAAAAACCTCTTGGGGCAACATGGAAGAGACATATGGTGTCTCGATACCTTGCATCATCCCCAAAAGGAAAACACAAGACAAATGAAAAAGAAAAGGAAAGAAAAAAGAAAAAAAGGAAAAGATTTTGGGTCAACATGAAGGAGACATGAATGTCTCAATGCCTTGTGTCATCCCCAAAAGGAAAAAACAAGAAAAAGAGGAAGATAAAATGAAAAGGAAAAGGAAAAGGAAAAATAAATCCTTTTAGGTCAACATGAAGGGGACATGAATATCTTGATGCCTTGCATCATCCCCAAAAGGAAAACACAAAAAAGAGAAAGATAAAATGAAAAAGAAAAGAAAAAGAAAGTCTTTTGGGTCAACATGAAGGAGACATGAATATCTCAATGCATCATCCCCAAAAGGAAAACACAAAAAATATAAAGATAAAAAAGGAAAAATCAATGCACGACATAAAGAAGAATGAAGGTACAAATAGAGGAATGTCACAAAGAGAGAGAACATCAAACATAACATCATAGGGGATCACATTACACACATACAATCACACAAAATAAAAATAAATGGAAAAGAAAATGTAAAAGACTAGTAAGGAAAATGTGATTCAACCATCAAGCAAGTCATCCACCTCCCAATCTCATTTTGTATAAGTGGAAGGTAGATGAAAAATGAAAGGGACAATGAAAAATGCATTACTAAGACAAGGCTAACAATTGCTTGCCCCCACTGAGTGCGAGACAAGAATGAACCAAGGTAGGTGATGGAAAAGGTCATGTAATAGTGACAAATGTAACATTCTACAACTATTACATGACAAATGGTAGGAAAGTGTGTTATGCGATCACAGGATAGCAATTATTGTTGTCGAAGTGATACTTGCTCAATATTTCTTTCAATGCACAACACTTATCACTACTATGAGAAAGGACTAGATGATATGCACAATGTGGAAATTTTGCATCTTTAGGATAGAGCACAAGTTGGTTCGTAGGTGGTAATATTATTAATCCTTTTTTAAGAAGAATTTGTAATTTTCGTTCACTTTTGGGTGGTGGGTGAGGAGACTTCATTTTTTCTAACTTGTAAGGCCTCTTGCATTTGCTAGATCAACCCTTCTCTCTAATTGAGGGAGGATGACCCAAAGTGAGCCTCTTATTCTTGTTATTGTTATTAATCAAGGGCTAATCTTTAGGAAGGAGGACATTCAAATTGAGAGGGTAATCAAATATCACTGTACCATCATCACAAAGCCTTAGATATTCTCTAGGAGTCTTGTTGTTATGAGAGGGATCTTGATATCCTAACCCCTTTGTATTTTCATCTGTTGGATTTTTCTCTAAGAGTTCACGAATTCCATGTTCTCTTGTTGTGTCACATCCTTGTTTGCTCAATATTGTGAAGCCTAAGTTGCCATATGTTTCTTCAAGGTTGATTGGAGTGTTTGTTACTTTGTTATCATAAAATGGTTTGAGTGTTTTCTTTTCTAGAGGAACTAGATTCACCTATTGTAGGGAACTTAGGTTCAATTTTTGTTTTAGGATGTAAGTAACCAAACATCTCAGGAAGTGGTATTGTAGGAGGATTTGGTTGGTTCGTGGATTGATAAAAGGATGCATTAGCTTCGAGCTTGTCAAGACAATCATTTAGGAACTTATTCATGCTATCATCATCTTTTCCAATGATGTCAACATCACAAGGAGGACATGCATTAAGAGTTGAAGGAGCATGAGTGAGTTCAATGTCATTAGGATCATTTCCAAAGGCGCAACTAGACATATCTACCAAGGATTTTAATGATATCCAAATCTTATTAAAACACATATCCATGATGCAATTTTCAAATTCTAAACTATGCAACAATGTTGTAAATGAATTGTTGATTTTAAGCAATGCACAAGATGGATGAAATTAAACTAGACACAATGAATTAAATGAAACAAAAAAATATAAAAACTAAAATAGAGGGATAACAATAGCAAACAAGAACTCGAGAAAGGAATATTATATGCCAAAAAATGTTGTGCAAAATGTGCAAAGGGACAGATTTGCCCAAGGTGGCGAATGAGTCTTGGTAATGATTTTTTTGAAAAAAAAAATGAATTTTATACTTTTTATTTTTTTGATGCAAGTACAAGATGCAAATGCAAAATTTTACTAATTTTTAATGAAATTAAGTTCAATAATGCAAGCTAAATGAACTTTTCACTAATGCAAATTTTGAAATCCTAGAATGCAAATTAACTAATGCAAAATGCAATACAATGTTAATGCAAGCTAAATCTAGGATGTAAATGCACTCCAAAATAGAACTATGATGTTCAAAAGTTGGGTTCACCAAAATGTGGACACCGGAAATGGATGCTCAACTTCCTTTGTCCACACAAAAGGGGAATGAAGGAAGAGAGATCTGATTTTGCAATTCTCACATTCAAGAATATCTTAGAGATCTCAACCCAATGAAGGATATGATAGATATAACTACAAGATATCCTTGGAGATAAGTGAAGACAAGAAATGGGTTCACCACCAAGTGTAAACTTGGAAAATACATTTTTTTTGAAAACACAGTTCGATATGCAAAATAATACTAAATGACCTAAGAATGCAAGTAAAATGTAATAGAAAGCTATGAAACTATAAATGTGCACCTGGAAACTTGTTAGAGATGGAATGGAGCTCTGGAATCCTAAAAAAATTATTTTTGATGTCAACTAGGACTCATACGCCAAACTGGGCGACTTAGTCCAGTTTTGGGAAAACTATGTCAGAACAAGTTTCAGACAAATGGGTACTCAGATCGGTAAAATTATTGTTTAGGCCTAGGTAGTGGGACTCATTCACCAATAGTGGTGAGTCAGTCGACCTCTGGATTTCTAGGAATTCAAAACAAGAAATTGTAGCCCTCAGTCTGCTCTTCTTCTCTTGATACAGATCTGGGTCTGAAACTACATAATTCAATTTGTAGGTCTTCTCCAATCTTCTCTTAGGAATTTGACAACTTTTAATTTCTTTTACCACTTGATGAAAACTTTTCCAATCTTTCTTTTTGACAAATTTGCAACCTAGACCTGCAAATCACATGAAAATAGAGGGAAAATTTGTTGTGGGGTTAGTGAATAGGGGTTTTCCTTGGTCAAACCCCTTGTTGGTAATTAAACCCTTGAAATAGAATGAAATATGGAAAGATAATGATAAATGAACAAATAGAAATGTTGCAACTCACCAAACCCTAAAAATAAGGTGTTGAAAACATGTAAGTAATGGCTCAATGGATGTAGACTTGGACTCTTGCTTGATGTTGATTGATCTTGAATGCAATGCTTGCTTGAATCACACAATCCCACATCACAAATGTTAGCTCTAAAATAACATGATGCAAAAATGATTTGTTTTAGGATCTATGACAATTGCTAATGAATGCTTAACTTATTACAATGATTGATTCAAGCTTTACAAATAAAATTAGTATAATAGAAATACTTAAACAACATAGCATAACAAGTTGATAACAGAATGCAAGAGAGAAGAGATAGAAGAAAAAAATAATTGATAATGGAGTTCATCCAATTGGACTATGTCTTTGGGTCCCTCTCCAACAGAGCGACCGATCCTATTATGCTCCAAGAACAAGATTACAATTGTAAAACATAACCATTCCCTTCTAGCACTTTGGCGGAAAAATGCTCCTCTGACATACAAGAATGGCTTCAAGTCAAGTAGTTCTCCCAGCATCATCATCTACTTGATTTTTGAATGCCTCCCTCTCCCAATTTCACCCCTTTTTATACAAAAAATTGGCTCAATTTGGTTTATAACCAAATGATTTTGGGAAACAAACATATCCCCTTATTTTATAAATAAAACAATAAAATATCCCCCTTAAAACCATAAAAATAATGAAATTCATTTAAGCCCCTTCAATTTTGTATTCTCGAGCTTCTTTTAATTGTTTTTAGTTTCTATAGTTAAGGGGTTAATTTGTTATTTTAACTAAAGGGGCTTATTTTTTCAAATTGGGGAGATTTGGTTTACAAATATTGGTCAAAAATGACTGATCCCCAATATATATTAAATGGCATCCATTGATGTAACAGTGCTAAGCCTTTTATGTGGTAGGGAGGTCGGGTGGTCAAACCCCTCCTACCATCCATTTTAAAAACTAAAATTAACCTGCATATTCATCAAACCAAAGTGGCGATAGCTATAAGTTAGGTGGGAGGATCAAATCCCCCCAACAATTTTTTTTTACGAAAAAACTAAATGTCACACCTGTTAGAGGAGAAATGAGAGGGCCATGTGGCATCCCAAGGAGGTGCCATGTGGTGAATCCTAATTCATTGGGAAACACACATCAGCTGCCACCATAGAGACACATTAGCCACCAGCTCAGGTATGACTACCATGTGTCATGCTCGGATGGGTCCACCTCAACGTATGCATTATTTAGATGTCCATGTCACTTGCATAGTCAACTGCCACATGTCAACATCTGGTTGGGCCACATCATTATTCATATTGTCATGTCAACATGCTAATGTCATCGTCTGTACATCTGGTCCGCCATGGTACATGCAAACTTTGACTTGGCATAACTTGGGTGTATGAACTTGAAATTTGACAAAATGAACGTCATTGGAAAGGTCTCAATGATCTCTTTGACTTGATGTTGGTTTCGTCTAATTCCAAGTCAACCATTTTATTCACTTTTTTGATAGCCTCTGGTACCAGTTTGATCCAAACTTTGACCGGTTGTATCTTGGGTGTATGGACTCCTTTTCAGCCCATTCAAGTTGCGTTGGACTCATAATTTCAAGCACTTTGATCTAGCGATGATTACTAGAGCATATGGGATACTTTAGTTTTTTATGTCAAGTATCTCCTTGGATAAAAAAAATCTCACATGATGAATGAAACTTGAAAATGCTCTCGATTGCTTGATAATCTACTCTTGAAATGCATTGAATGCTCATGTGGATGTTCAAATGATCTTCTAAACTATATGCATGAATACATAAATACTAGATCTGAAAATGAGGGGAAGAAGCTTGTATTTATACTCAATTATGCAATAATTCTTGAAATTACAACATCACAGGACAACCTTAGATCTTGGAGAATAAAAACCCACCAAAATTTTGAATTAAATTTGAATTTTGAGCTAAAGGGGAGTCATTCACAACCCTGGGCTAATGGATCCCACCTAAGGCGGCTCATTCACTAAGAATGGCAAATAAGTCCCACCTTAGGAGTTTTAAGGTAGGTTTCAGGATTTTGATACCTTAAATGATATTTGTTGGGATTATTCTCAAAAATACACATAAGTAGGGCCTATGGATGTAAAGTGAGGCCAAATAAAGCATAAGAAATCCAAATTATTAAAGACAAACCTAGAAATGTGAAAGTGTGTTACAACACTTTGAAATAAGGCTTGGTAGATGATGAAAAGAGGTTATTTAGGTGAAATACATTAATCAGACCCTAGAAAAGTGTGAAAGTGTGTTACAAAACTTAGGTAAGGTACCACTTGAATCCTTTTAGTTTACAAGGGCCTGGGACCTAATTTGAGCATGTTATCCACATTACAGCATTAAATAAAGGCAACATTAAGCCAAAGTCACAAGGAGGTCCCAAATGAGACAGAAAAAGTAGAAGGGTTAATTTTTCGGTGGCCATAGGGAGAAGATACCAATGCACAATCTCTCTTATAGAAAAATTCCACCTCTCAATATTGAATAATCCCTTCCTCAATAGAGATTCGGGAAAAATGCAACACATAGGATTTAAACACAACAATCATTAAAATCTCCCAACAACAAAGACTTCAAAGGTCAGAAAAAATTAATGGTGATATAGAAACTCAATAAATTTAAAACACCAAACAAAATGTAGGGAAAAAAAAATCTTGGATCTCCTTGACAAAAACACTCCAAGAAGAGAGTAGGAGGAGGAGCTTTGATACCATGTAGGAGTTGGTAGGTCCTTCCCAGGATCCTCAATGTACAAAAAAAAACCACCCTCATCGATACACGATAGAAACACAAAGATTATTATATCAAAATATCAAGATGATATTTAGAAAATGAGATGAGATGAAAGATGATAAAATACATAGTGTACAGGATTTTTAAAGGCATGAAAAATGGAATGGGTGAAAGACTACCTGATACATGGAAACTACCTAAAATAATTATCCTGGAGTTAAAAATTAACACTAACAACCCTCACATCACTCCCTTTAGCACCAAGAAGAAAAGTAAAGATAAATCTCCAAGATTAACTAGCTCTCCTACCATCCTTGTGGAATATAAGAGGATTTTAAAGAGTTGTCATTTGCAGAAATTTTGAATTTCCTAAACAAAGAATGTTAGGCTATCAAAATACTAAACCTGATGGCTGACCTCTAGCTAGTGCTATTGGTTGGTGACTAGTCTCCCTTGATTTTTTTATGGTCTTGGTTTCTGTTATTTTTCTATTTCTTGATTTTCTCGAGTCTCACTTTTGGTGATACTTGTATTTTCTTCCTTTATGGTTGTTTCTTAATGGGATTTTGATAGGGTACGGTTGGGTGGAACACTCATTGTCCCATGCTCTAGGTCCTTGTTCTCAAGAACTCCTAGGTGACTCTCCCACCTTAACCTTTAGGTCCTATCTCAGGTATAGGTACCCCTGGTCCTACTGGCCAACCCCACTATCATCACTCTTCTGTTCCACCAAGCCAATCTTGGTGCCTTGCCACTATCTCACCCTTGACCCTTACTCTTCCCTAAAGGCCAATTACTCCCAACATTCTATTAGGTTCTTGTAGGGGTGTAGAGATGTAGTAAAAAGCTTCATAGCAACCTATTAGGGTTCTTGATCAGTCACTAGACTCCAATTCTGCATTGCTTCCACCAAACCCTCTCCTAGGGTTAGAAAAGGCTACAAGCCCTAGAGCCCCAACTAGGCCTCCTAACCCGAGAGAAATGGAGAGTGTGCCCAAATTCTCCAAATGAATCCAAATATTTTCTTGGGATTCGTGATACCCTTTCCCACACCTTGAATATTTTTGGGGTTTGGAGCCTCCACTATCCGTACACTGCTCCAACCCTTAACTTAGCAAGTTTAGGCTTGTTTTAAGCCAGTTTCTAACCTCCTTGAGATCAGTCAGTTTGTTTGCCACTTCCCAGTCTATGTTAAGCCTCCTTCTTATTACCAAGCCTCTACAAGTCAATCCACATCCTCTCCACACCGTGGTTCACCAGGAGATTGGCACCCCTGCAACCTTAGTGTGTTGCACTCTTTGACTATCCTAGTCGGGCACTGCCAAGCTCGCCTAGGAATAGTCTTTTGCCATGGATTCCTGACTCATAAGGACTCCTACCTCTACCTTATGTACAAACATGGAGTCTAGCCTCTGTTTCCAAGAACCCATACACCAGGTACAAGGGAAACACGGTCTAGAGCTCCATCTTTGTCGGTCTGACAGTCAAAACAAAAATTGCAAGAAATGAATTAACCTAACAAAAAGAAATGCTTGAACTGATGCAACAAGCTAACTACTAAACTAAGCAATGCCTGAAAAGGAATTACACTACCTACTCTACTCTCAACATCTGATCAAACCATCAATGCATAAATGCAAAACCATAAACCAGAAGATGTTCTTCAATATCACAGTCATAATTGCACTCCATGAAATTATTACAAATTAAAAACCAACCTAACCTTGCTCTCAGCTCGAGCAACTCCTTATAACTCCTCTCCAAGGTAGTTACCAATCCCTTGGGTCAGACATTTCCATAATCAAGTGGCAAAAGGTGCAAAATGTCCCATTTTTCCACCTTTGCCAATTATTGCTAACTCCTAAACAACTAAGAAACATGAGTTACAACCTCCCTCCTGATCACTGCTGATCAAGACAAGAAAGCACTCTAACTCAAATTCCAATGGTCAACATGACCTTCTTAGAAAAGCATTTACACTAAATTTATCCTAGACTACCCATAGCCTAGTGTTTCCTAGGTGCTCCTGCACCATTCTCCCCCCTCTACACAAACTCTAAGGAATGTCAGGAGAGGGTAATGACACATCTATGCCCTTCCTCTTGAGCTAAGCTTCATCCATCCATGTAGCCTCAGATTCATGCTTATTCCTCCATTTGACAAGATGCTCCATGTATAGCTTGTGCCTTGTAGTTTTCTTCACTCTTGACTCCAAGATCTTCTCTACCTAAGGCTTGTCTTGATTAGGTAAGGATATATTGCTGATGTCCTTGAAGATCTCCTTACTGTTTTGATCCACATCATTGATTGACCCCTTGTACTTGATCAAGTCAGCTATATTGAAAACTGGTGAGATTCCTAAACTGGTAGGTAACTCTAACTTGTATGCATTTTTACCATACTTGGCTAATATCTTGCATGGTCCTACTCTTTTCATTTGCAACTTGGTTGACAATCCCTTCTGAAACCTTGACTTGTTAAGGTGGACCATGACATAGTCTCCTACTACAAATTGCACATCCTTCCTTGACAAATCTACCTTCTCCTTCAACTTTTGTGTAGCCTCGGTGACTATCTTCTTCACCTGCTTGTGAATCTCTTTCATGGTTTGATTGAAGTCCTCTGCATGTCCACTTCTATGTTCCATAGCTCCAAGATCTTTGAGCTCACATATGCCTCTTGGGTGCATCCCATTCACAACTTCAAAAGGACTCTTCCCTGTGGTCCGGTTCACACTATCATTGTAAGCATACTTAGCTTGTGAGATAACCATATCCCATGTCTGTCCATACTCCTTAGTTAGGCACCTTAGGAGGTTACCTAGCACCCTGTTAACCACCTCTGTTTGACCATCGGTCTGAGGATGGTAAGCTAATCCAAATGACAGGTTGGTACCCAATCTACTCCATAGAGTCTTCCAAAAGTGACTCATGAACTTCACATCCATGTCTAAAACAATGCTCAAAGGCAGTCCATGGATCCTTACAACTTCCTTGAAGAACAGATGAGCTATGTAACTAGCATAATGAGTAGTTTTGCAAGGGACAAAATGACTCATTTTGCTAAATTTTTCCACTACTACATAGACACTGTCAAAACTAGTCTTTGTCTTAGGAAGGCCTACCACAAAATCCATGCTTACACACTCCCATGGTCTGTTAGGAATGGGTAGGGGTTGGTATAGACCAGCATTACTAGATCCACCCTTAGCTTTCATACACACAGCACATTGTTCCACACACTTTCTAACATCTCTTGCCAACTTAGGCTAGTAATAGAATCTTTGCACTAGTTCTAAAGTCTTGTTGATGCCAAAATGTCCACTAAGACTTCCATTATGCTTTTCCTGAATGATATTTTCCCTCATTGACCCTCTTGGAACACATAATTGATTTCCTTTAAACAATAACCCACTTTGCAATGTATACTCTGAGTATTGGCTATGGAAATGGTTCTCAAAGTTAGAACATACCTTATAGACCTCTGAAAAGTATTCATCTTCCCCATAGAGATCTTTAAAACTGTCAATCCCTATGCTCTTCACTTGTATCTCTTGCACTATCAACAACCTCCTGCTCAATGCATCTGCTACTTTGTTTAGCTATCCCTTCTTGTGCTTGATGGTGAAGGTAAAAGCTTGGATGTATTCCATCCACTTCAAGTGTCTATTGCTCAACTTCTCTTGGGTATTCATATAGCTAAGTGCCTGATTGTCTGTAAAGACTACAAATTCCTTGGGTAGAAGTTAATGCCTCCACTTCCTAAGTGACTGAACCAAAGCATAAAGTTCTAAGTAATAAGTTGAATACCTCTTCTTTGCTTCATTGAGCTTCTCACTAAAGAAGGCTATAGGCCTACCCTCTTAACTTAGCACTCCTCCTACTACCACTCCACTTACATCACATTCAACAGTGAACAATTTGTCAAAACTAGGTAATAAGAGAATAGGTTGAGTTGCCACCTCTTGTTTCAATTTCTCAAACCCTTTCTTAGCTTCTTGAGTCCACACAAACTTAGTTTTTAAACCACCCTTGATTGTATCTAGGACTGGTGCACATATACCACTAAAGTTCCTTATGAATTTTCTGTAGAACTGAGCCAATCCATGGAAACTTCTTACCTTAGTCCCTGTGGTTTGTGTAGGCTAGTTTAGGATAGCTTCCACCTTACTTGGATCCATCTTCAATGATCCTTTAGACACTACAAAACCCAAATATACAAGCTCTTGCTTAAAGAACTCACACTTCTCTAGATTGATTTCCAACTTCTCCTCTTACAACCTTCTAAGAACCAACTCCACATGTTTTAAATGCTCTTTTGCTATCTTGTTGAATATGAGTATGTCATCAAGGTATACCACCACAAATACCCATGTGAAGTCTTTAAGCACTTCGTTCATGAGCCTCATGAATGTGCTAATGGCATTGGATAGACCAAATGGCATCACTCTCCATTCATAAAACCCATCATTTGTCTTAAATGTTATCTTCCACTCATCACCATCCTTAATTCTGATCTAATGGTATCCACTCTTGAGATCCAACTTTGTGTAGTATTGAGCTCCTCCAAGACAATCCATTAAGTCTTCAATTCTAGGAATAGGGAACCTATACCTAATGGCGATCCTATTTATTGCTCTAGAATTAGTGCATAACCTCCATTTACCTCCCTTCTTGGTTGCCAAAACTACCGGTACTGCACATGGGCTGATGCTCTTTTGAATCAATCCTTGATCCAACAACTCTTGCACTTGCCTAGCTACCTCTAGATTATGATCCAGTGTAAGCTTATAAGCTGCTTTGTTAGGCAATGAGGCTCTAGGTATGAATTCAATTTGATTACTTATGGCTCTCTTTGGTGGTAGAGTTGCAGGTGCACCATCACTTACAATGTCCTTGAATTGTTCCAACAACTTTAGGACTGCTCTAGGTATGACTGTCTTTTCAGCCTTGTCTTCTTCTTTAGGTTGTAACATAACCACATATCCTTCACCCCCTTGATGTAGGTTGTTAAGGAACTCCTTCCCACTACTCAACATGACACTTGGTGTCTTTGACTGTCCCTCTTCTTCTTCTGAAAGTGACTGCAACTTGAAAGTCTTCCCATCCTTCTCGAAGGAAATGTTATTCTCTTTCCCATCATACATGGCGCTTATGTCATACTGCCATGGTCTACCCAATAGTATATGGCATGCATCCATGGGTAAAACATCACAAACTAACTTATCCTTATACCCTCCAATGGAAAACTCCACTGTTACTTGCTCATTCACTAGAACACTCTGCCCTTTGTTGAGCCATGTTACCTTGTAGGGGTTAGTGTGGGGTACCTTTTTCATTTTAAGTTTCATTACTGCTTCTTCTGAGATGATATTGTCTATTGAACCTGAATCTACAATGACCTTGCATACTTTACCAAGTATCTTGCATTTCACTCTAAATAGAGCTCTTCTTTGTTTTGGTTCTTCCTTGACCGGTTGTCTAATCAACACTCTTCTAAACATTAGATTCTCTCCCATCTCAGATTCAATGTGACTGACCTCAGGTGACTTAGGACTCATGGTGTCCTCTTGTGCATAAGCCACTCTCTTCTCATTGCTTGATGAAGATGCTTTCTCTGGACACCTATAAGTTGGGTGTCCAACTTGACCACAATGGTAGCATTTCATGTTTGCAAAGTATGAATTGCTCCTGCATGCTCCTCTTCCTCTAGTGGATCCTCCTTGAGAACCTCTACCTCTGTTATACCCTCCTCTAGAAGGTGTTTCATTTCCATGATTTGTGGATTTAAACTCTCCTTGGTTTCTTTGGTCATTGCCTCTACCTTGGTAGCCACCTCACGGGCCTCTTTGATCTCTTTGATCTCTGCCTTTACCTCTGCTCTTAGAATTATGTTCTTGTTTCCTCTTGCTTCTTTCCTCAATCTTTATAGCTAATTGGTAACATTGGTGTACTGTCTTGGGACTTAGAAGAGTCATTTCCTCTTGAATGTTCCACTTCAAGCCATTAAGATATCTAGCCACCTTGAGACTTTCATCCTCTGTCACATTAGACCTCATGCAAAGTTTTTGAAACTCCTTAGTATAAGAGTTCACATCTTGGTCTCTTTGCCTCAAGCTCTGTATTTTCTTATGCAACTAAATTTCATAGTCATCTAGCATGTATGCTTCTCTTACCTTAGCAACCATTCCCTTCCAAGTAGAGATAGGTTGATTGCCTTCCTTTTCCCTCTCTGTCTGAATGAACTTCCACCATGTCAAGGCAGAACCTCTTAACCTTGATTTGGCCACCTTTACCTTTTGTGCTTCTATGACCCCATCACACTCAAAATGGTTTTCCATTCCCTCTATCCAATCCACAACTAAATCAGCTTCCATTTTTCTACTAAATAGCGGTATGCCTTCAAGTGCTTTTCCACTCAAAGCCTTCAATGCTTTCAAGAAAGTCTCTTCTTTCAAGATAGGGTCAGGTTCAAGGGTCTTGTCTTCCTCTACAACCTCTTCTTCCTTCGGTATCCTTCCTTCTAACTGCACGCTCCACATTACTTGCTCAAGTTGGGCTATTCTTTCCCTCATTAGCCTATTTTTTTCCTCCTTTTCTTCAACCATCTTAGCCAATTCAGCATGTGTTACCATGATGGTATCTAACTACTAGATTCAAGGTCTGACATGCAAGATTCTATCCCAAATCTTTTAACTGCTCTGATACCAATCTGATAGGGTAGGGTTGGGTGGAACACTCATTGTCCCATGCTCTGGATCCTTATTCTCAAGAACTCCTAGGTGACTCTCCCACCTTAACCTTTAGGTCCTATCTCAGGTATAGGTACCCCTAGTCCTACTGGCCAACCCCACTATCATCACTCTTCCATTCCACCAAGCCAATCTTGGTGCCTTGCCACTATCTCACCCTTGACCCTTACTCTTCCCTAAAGGCCAATTTCTCCCAACATTCTGTTAGGTTCTTGCAGGGGTGTAGAGATGTAGTAAAAAGCTTCATAGAAACCTATTAGGGTTCTTGATCAATCACTAGACTCCAATTCTCCATCGCTTCCACCAAACCCTCTCCTAGGGTTAGAAAAGGCTACAAGCCCTAGAGCCCCAACTAGGCCTCCTAACCCAAGAGAAATGGAGAGTGTGCCCAAATTCTCCAAATGAATCCAAATATTTTCTTGGGATTCGTGGTACCCTTGCCCACACCTTGAATATTTTTGGGGTTTGGAGCCTCCACTGTCCATACACTGCTCCAACCCTTAACTTAGCAAATTTAGGCTTGTTTTAAGCCAGTTTCTGACCTCCTTGAGATCAGTCAATTTGTTTGCCACTTCCTAGTCTATGTTAAGCCTCCTTCTTGTTACCCAGCCTCTACAAGGCATTCCACATCCTCTCCACACCATGGTTCACCAGGATATTGGCACCCCTGCAACCTTAGTGCGTTGCACTCTTTGACTGTCCTAGCCGGGCACTGCCAAGCTCGCCTAGGAATAGTCTTTTGCCATGGATTCCTAACTCGTAAGGACTCCTACCTCTACCTTATGTACAAACATGGAGTCTAGCCTCTATTTCCAAGAACCCATACACCAAGTACAGGGGAAACACGGTCTAGAACTCCATCTCTGCCGGTCTGACAATGAGAACAAAAATTGCAAGAAATGCATTAACCTAACAAAAACAAATGCTTGAACCGATGCAACAAGCTAACTACTGAACTAAGCAATGCCTAAAAAGGAATTACACTACCTACTCTACTCTCAACATCTGATCAAACCATCAATGCATAAATCCAAAACCATAAACCAGAAGATGTTCTTTAATATCACAGTCTTAATTGCACTCCATGAAATTATTACAAATCAAAAACCAACCTAACCTTCATCTCAGCTTGAGAAACTCCTCATAACTCCTCTCCAATGTAGTTACCAATCCCTTGGGTCAGACATTTCCACAATCAAGTGGTAAAAGGTGCAAAATTTCCCATTTTTCCACCTTTGCCAATTATTGCTAACTCCTAAACAACTAAGAAACATGAGTTACAACCTCCCTCATGATCACTCCTGAGCAAGACAAGAAAGCACTCTAACTCAAATTCCAATGGTCAACATGACCTTCTTAGAAAATAATTTACACTAAATTTATCCTAGACTACCCATAGCCTAGTGTTTCCTAGGTGCTCCTGCACCAGATTTGGCCCTTCCCAAGTTTATCTAATGAAAACATACTATGGTCCAATAATTTTCCTTCTAAAATAAATATATATTTGGTAAGATTAAGGGATAATCCCATATTTTAGGATATTTTGAATTCTAATACCAATTCCTATCCTTGGAGTAGGTAGTTAAGTCATCTTTATAGTCTAACATAATTTCATTGATCAACCCAACATAGGAAATGCATTCATTTCTCTTTGGAAGGTGGATCCTCCATAAGTTTTAGTCTAAAATTCATTGAAACATGGAAAAATATACCCTATGGAGTTGTGAAGGATATTTTTGGCTCTTGAATTTTTAACCATAACTTTATTGTATGATAAGAATCCATCCATTGTTGAAATTATCTTTAACTATATCATACCCTATTATAAATGGTCCATAGTAGGAAATGAGTATATTTTCTTAAGAGAAATGATCTATTTTTTGAAATCAACACACAAATTTATGTCTCCATTCTTCTTTCTAACTAGTAAAAGGTTAAACATACACTCTAAATTCTTGATTAATTTAATGATGCTACACTTTTTTATCAACTTCATCAATTATTTTTCGATTTTGAGCATCCACTGAAGGGTTGATGGGACTTTGATTTTTCTTGAATGGTTTTTTATCAAGATCTAATGGAATGTTATACTAGAAGAATAATATATATAATTCATTAACTCGTCATGTCACCATTCAAAACATTTCTTGAACCTTTTCAATAAAATTTCACTATTTGTAAATTCTACTAGCTTCAACCTTTTACCAAGGTAGATCACATTTAGATTTTATCTATTTCCTAAATGCATACCTTCCATGTCATTGTCACTAACAAGATTTATCCTTTTCTTGTAGAAATAAATGATATCATTCTCTCAAGAGACACAAGTCTTCTTGGACTATTATTTTTTTTATTTGAATGATCTCATTCCCATAAAGATTTTAATTTTTCATATTTTAATTATGGTATAGGCTACCAATTTATGATTTGATCCTCAAAATGGCTGATGTAATTCAATAACTCAAGTATCTTCTTATTATCATTAAAAACTTACCAATTGTATATATTATCAAGAATGCTCGATAGGATGATGTCAAAGAGACATCAAAATTTGAATCCAAGATGCCAATGGTATTGGCTACAATATTATTAGACCTATGTATCCATTTGATGTCAAAAGAATTAAAAATTTATATGACATCACATACAACATTCCTATTGCGTGATTGATTTTAAGTGTATCCAATGTAGATTAAAACAATAAATCAAACACACCAATAAGACATTATATCAAAAGAAAAGGTCAAATAAAAGGAAAGCAAACTCAGTCTTTTATCCTTGATGTCATCCTATCATCCTCTATCTCTAGTGTTTTTGTCAATTCCAACTTGCTCTTAGATTGTATGCTAGGCTCAAAAAATAGTCTTCCTAGAGAACGAGAATAAAGATGAATGCATGCTATGCTAAGATATGATTAACATTCTTAAACTAAACATGATTGATAAAATGTAAAATTTATGAAATTATGAATACTAAAGCTGATAATAATAATGCTAAAATGCTAATTGCCTATCTCTAATGCATGTATGTGTGTGTATATGTGATCTAACTAAAGAGATATAAACCAACACACCAATAAGAGACTAAATCAAAGGAAATTAATTGAAAAGTAAAGTAAACTCTTTAAACAACAGCTCATTTGAAAGCGTCTTATTGTGCTCTATCTCCAAGGATTCATTGCAAGTACTGGCCCTTAGTTGGTGTAAATAGCAGCTTGTTAGAATGACAACATTGGAGAATGAGCTTATGCAAAATTCATGTCTATTTGCTAAATGATTTAAGCTATGATGTGAAAACTAAGATGCTATGAACTTGAAATAAAAATTCCTGAAAAGATTGCTAAATGTTGATTAGAATGCAACTATAATAATAGCATTAAATTCACAAAATCTAGGATTCTTTTCAACTCACAAGAGCGTTGTATTTATAGATTTTTAGAGGCAAGAATCTAGTTGGGAAATATCTACGATTGAAATCAAGCTTTTCAAGATGAATGGTGAGAGATTTTGGAAGTTGAGAGAAAGATGGAAGGTTGAGAGAATAATGGAAGATGTTTCCTCCTACACAATCTTTTCCATTCAAAATTGAAAGAAAGTTTCCATTTGAGGAGTTAGTTGATAGTTGAATATAAATCCCATAATTAAATAATTAAGTTATTTAATTATATGTGAGAAGGATTTTGGAAGTTTCCATAATTAAAAATAATTAATATTTATTTATGTGTGAGAAGATGATAGAAAAGCGTTTAATTAAATCAATAAAATACTTAATTAAATATGAAGTGAAGAAAGTTTCTAATTAAATATTCTAGAATATTTAATTATACGAAGAGAAGAAAGTTTCTAATTAAATATTTTAGAATATTTAATTATACGAAGAGAAGAAAGTTTCTAATTAAATATTTTAGAATATTTAATTAAATGTAGAGTGAGGGAAGTTTCTAATTAAATATTTAGAATATTTAATTATATGTAGAGTAAATAATTAGAAAGTGTTTAGTTAAATATTTAGAATATTTAATTAAATGTGGAAAAGGAATTTAGAGGAATATCATTTGAATTTAAAATTCAAACTTATGATAATTAATATAAATAAATTATAAAATATATTTAATTAATTAAGAGGAATATGGAAGAGGGTAATAATTAAATAAACTTATTTATTTAATTAAATTAGAAGAATTAGAAAGTGAATGATATAAATAAATAATTAAATTTATTTATATGTAGATGACTTTAGAAGATTAATTAAATAATTCATATTTAATTAATTAACAAGCTTGATTAACTATGACCATTTTTAGATGTATACATTTTTCCCCTCTTTGAAGTGAAGTATTTTACACATTGCTTCAAAGAAAAATTCAGATAACGAAAATTTTCCCTTGTCTTTGAAAAATTGACAATGATGCTATATGCTCCCTCGAGTGATGAATTGGATAAAATTTTGAATTTTTGAATTTTATTTATTTTAGAAATTTTTGATGATTTACATAGATTTGATGTTCGATTCATCAGCCGATAAAGATGATTTGATAAAAACCGCTATTGAAAGATTGATATGAAATGATGATGATGATGATTTTGATAATTGATCTCATGATAGGTGAGAGTCAATGATAGGATAATGATGATTGACCTCATGATAGGTGAGGATCAATGGTAGGTTGATAGATGATATACCAATTAGATGAAAGGCAAGATGAGGAAGATGATGTAAAAATGATGGACAAGAGAGAATGATAAGCGATAGGAGATTGGGAAGATAAAATGAGAAGAAAGAAAGAAAAAATGGATTCAAAAATAAATATGGTGTTGCCCCAATCAAACTACAAGCCAAGATGGATTGATGATGATGATAGTGTTGTTTGATGAGAGAAGGATACATCCCAATGATGATGATGATGAGAGTGTTGTTGATAAGGGAATGATACATCCCAAAACAACACAAAGATAGGGAAGGATACATCCCAGTGATGATGATAATGATCAAGGCTTGCAGTAAGGCTTGGAACAAGATCAAAGATATGATTAAATGATTTTTGCTAGATTGAATGGATTGATTAGATGAGATTGGGAGAAAGGATTGGATGAATTGATTGAGATGATATTGGAAGAAATGATTGGATGGATTCATTGAGATAATGTAGATGAGATGTGATGGATATGATAATGCTTATGCACAAACTAATATGGATGTCATCGATATTAACCATGCAGATTTTAACTGTGCAAAATGAACTACACACCGTTGTCATTATGTGAGCCAACTTTATGCTAATTTATCATCAATGATCCTTTTGATATGTTGAAAGTTAGTACAAGCGTCAATGGTATAATGTAGACCATGATGACCTGAGTACAACTTCCATAAAACTTCCATTGATATTTGATAGTGCAAGAAAGCACAAGCATCTAGGTATATTGAGACTAAGATGACCTGAGTATCACTTGCGTAACAAGCAAGAATTAATCATTTTCCTATGCAAATTCGAAATGTCATCAATAATACTTTGTAGAACATGTCCCGTGACAATTTGCACAGTAATACTGATTAACTCACAGAGAGTAGACAAAGAAAATATCATTCTCCTTCCTAGCCCCTCTACTTCCATACATCATCGAGGTACTCCAGAGAAATGATAACAACAATCAAGATAAAACATTTGAACATAAGTGTTAAAGTGATCAAACCATGATTCAGAAGAGATCATCCAATGAGAGTGGATTTTCCTTTTTTTTATGTTGATTTGGATGTTCAGTTGTTTGATTGATTGTGATTGATGTTCAGCTTGATGTTTAGGATGATTGATGTTTTCACTAAGTTGTCTTGTTGTTGCTTGTCTATTGATTTAAGCTCAAAACAAGTTTCCCCCAGTGAGTTCAAGATCTTTCCCCTAATCTAGGATGAGACATGAGCATTTTATTGATGAAAGCATACGATTTATTGAATTTGTTTTTGGATTTTGGAATTATTTTGATTTTTTTTTGGATTTTGATGTTTTATGATTTTTTTTGGATTTCAATATTGTTTTGATTTTCTTTGGATTTTGATGTTTTCTTATTTTTTGGATTTTGATGTTTTGTTTTGGATTTTTGATTTTGTTTTGATTTTTTGGATTTTTTTTTTAATTATTTTGATGTTGTTTTGATTTTTTTTTTTGATGTTGTTTTGATTTTTGGATTTTGATGTTGTTTTTTATTTTTCAGATTTTGATGTTTTTTGGATTTTTATGTTGTTTTGATTTTTTTGGATTTTGATGTTGTTTTGATTTTTTTGGATTTTTCAAGGACATTTAAGATGGAATAGGATGACCAATTGAAGAAACAAGATGCCCCACAATATAAGAGAAGATGCATGATGAAGGAAGTGAATAGGATAAGATGCATGATTTTCAAGAAGATCCTCAACCTTGTCAAGATCAAAGGTGAAAATGAGGATAATGGCCATGAATGATAAGAGGAAAATGGAAGATAGTATATGGATAGGGAGATGGATATAAAAGATAATATTTGCATGATAGGGGGATGGAGGGATGGTTTAAGCATCAAGTTTCATGACTAATATCCCTTGAATATGTGCTCTAATAGACCATGGGAATGTGAATTAGACTTATAAATGTTGGCATGATAGTAGAAGCTAAGGCCTTATTCAAATCCTTGAATTAAAGGAGGAGAATGGGGATTGGATGTCAGATAATGGATAGCAGGTTGGAAGGCTTGGTGATGGATAGATGGAAAGGATGGCAAGATTAAAATTGGCACACACCTTGAAGGGTGATGGAGTGATGGAGGAATAGTGGATTTGGAAGGTGATATGTTTTTAGATGGGAAATGGGGAGAAGCTTTTGGATTAGCAAATTTGGATGCTAATTTTGATTTTATTGCTTCTATGAGACTTTTAGGAATCCACATGACTTTTTATTTTTATATTTTCTTTATGGGCATTTGATATTTTTCTCTTTGATTTATGGGCCTTTACGGTCTTTGAAATTTTTCTTTTGAATTGATGGGCCTTTGTGGCCTTTTTGAATTTTTCTTTTTCTTTGATGGGCCTTTATGGCCTTTTGAATTTTTTTTTTGATTTTTGGATCAAATTTTCTTTTATTTTTACATGACTCTTCAATGAGACATGTTGATCCTTTCATACATGTGGATTTTTATAGTGAATCTTTTGACATTTGGCCCAAATTGCTTCCAAAAGCAATGGAAGGAGTGTATTGAGATAACCAATATGGAGGTATGATGGATGAGTTAATGTAGGTTTTGAAAGTGGATCAATGATGTGTGCCTTTGTTGTTCTTGAAGAATAGGAGATGGAGAAATCTGGGACCCTAATATGGATGGAAGGGTTGATGAGCTAGGGTTGGGATTATAAGGACCAAGGATAGATGGAAGGTTTGATGAACTAGGATAAGGACCTAGGATAGATGGAGTGTTTCATGGACTAGAATAAGGACCTAGGATGGATGGAGAGTTTGATGGACTAGGATACCTAGGTTGAGCATGAGGTGCATACCCAAGGCCATGAGAATATGGATGTGCTTGGATAGAAAGGGGTTCTAGGATACCTTTCTCATGAAGGCCTAAGCCTTTTCCTTTGTAATTCATAATTTCGCACATTCGTTTACCCATGGGATATGCATTGTTTGTGAAACAAGATGCAAGTCCATTTTGAGGAGGATATGATATGGATGAAAGGATAGGTGTTGGAAGTAAACTGGAGTGGATAAAGGTGGAGGATCCCAATTTATAGGTGTGGGGTTCATGGATAGCTTGAAGAGGTGTGAGAGGCTCTTTACATGAGGATGATGGGATACTTTGATCTTGACTAGGAAAAGAATTGTTAGATGAAGGAGATGGAGTAGCTTGATCATCAGATGGAAGACAATATTTGGATAGGATGGAAGAATTTCTCTACTCCTGGGATGTGATGGAATCATAAGAGAGTATGGATTCATTGAATGGGGTGGATGGAGAACTTGGAAGAAAAATTGTTCTTGACATGGAAGAGGATTATCATGTGTGAATAATGAAAGGATAGGATCATCATATGGTTCTTGAGAGATGGGATCTTGATCAAAGATAGGAAGGTTTTGTAGAATTTTGGTATCATGGGATGGAGTGGAAAGAATGTTTTGATCGAGATGTGTAGATTGAAATGAATCATTGAATGTAGAGGATATTATAAAAGAAGGTGATTGAATGGAATTGTTATCTTGGGTGTAAGAATCATGAGGTTCATTTTGAATTATGGGGGATGAAGATAAATGTATGACATGATAGGATTGGTCAATTTTATTTGATGGGTGAGATTTGATCTTCTCATTTAACCTTTGCAAAAAATCAAAAACATTGAATTTAGATGATGTTTTTTTTGGAGAAGAGATTACATTCATATTTTTGTCAAAGGAATTATTAGTTGTGCCCCCTTGTATTTCCTTGATTTTCCTTTGGAGTGCTCTTATTTTTTGGGTAAGAGTACTATGATCATTTAAGGAAGTTTTAGTCTTTTCCAGATCTTCCTTAATTTTCTCCATATTGTAGTCAGAGGAAAATTTTGCACCTTGGTTTGCGAATAAAAGAAAGTATCCTTCTTTATTTCACTCTAATATGTCGTCCAAAATTATGTGAAACTGTGGATCATATTCAGCTTCTTGAATCATTTAATCAGTTATTTCATCATTTGAACTATTCCCAGTATGAAACCTTTGAGAAGGGTTTTCTCCCCTATCACCCATGTTGTAAATTGGATCTCTTCTTTCATCTTCTTCTTTGTATTTTTGGGACCTTGTGACAACAGGAATATGCTTATACCAAATTTTTACTAACTTTGATCACAAATGGGAGAGTACAATTTGTTGGATACCTTAATCAAAATAGAATGATGGATTCTATTGATATAACTAAGGAATTTTTGATTTTTAGTTTGTGATTCCCTGGATTGAAGGATGATGATCCTATTATAGGAATTAAACTAGAAATCAGAAATGGATGTGATGATGCACTTTGTGATGTTTTGATCTTAGTTTGAGAAAATAAGGAATCTACAAAAGCCTAATGTTTCCAAGTTTTGCTCTATTGTTGATTTTCAATCCCTTAACATAAATGTCATGGTTTGATTTGTCAACTTCTTGTGTTTTCTGGATGATCTTATCTGAATTAATGTTTTGAAAATAAAGCATGCAATAGGAAGACAATTTTTCTTAAAGTTCTAGAATCTAAACAATTAGTGTATGTTCTTGAGATTTTCATAGGTATTGAACAAAACAAACACTTCAAACAGACTCACTCTTAATTTTCAAAAGGGTCATCGTAATAATCAATAACCCACATCTTAGAATTATGTTGAGTCACACAGTTGTGTCACTCCTTAGAGGGTGCTCACATTTTTGTCTTTTCCAGGTGTGTACTCAGAGTGACAGAAGTGGATACCAAATCCCCTGAGAAAATGTTCCTTGGCAGTTATATGGTGAGTATCTCAGGGTAAAATTCTTCCCTCCCCTTGCACTGTGATTATTAGGATGTTCAAAAATTGACTCAGCTAGCTTCTACACTAAGTTCTTAGTAAGGTTTTCTATTCGGTGTGACAAATGGTATACTCCCTCAAGAGACCTCCCAACCTTTAAAACAAAGGATTTGAGGATGGTTATATTTGCACACTATTTTCAAGTTGGACTTTCATCAACAACTCGCTTTTGTTTAGAGTGAGTTGGAAACCTTGGCTTTAGGTGTTCCCATTTAGGTCATTCCTCTTGGGTGAGTACTTTTACCCACAAGAGAAGACCTTCTAAAGGATTTAAGAAAGCATAAAATGAAAAGGTAAGTCTATAATTTTGGTCACCCAATTAAGGGGAGAGCATAAGCCTATTACCCAACAATCACAACAAACAATTTGTTTAGTTTTAAATCCCAAATGACAATTTTCTACACTAAGTGAAAATATTGCTTCACAACAAGCATGAGATTAATTTTATCCAATATATATCAATTTTTTGGTGACTACCCTAGGATTGGTTCATTTTAATCCAAAAGTAGCAATAAAACCAATGGTCTTGGTTGCTTTGGATCTAGAGAGTAAATTATACAAATTACAAATGCGCAAGAAAAAAAGTCATATGCGTTGGAGAATATATGAGAATTTGAAAATTTTAACTTTATCAAAGTTGATAAACACCTACACCATTGGATAGCTTATGAAATTCTACCCCATTTCAAAAAAAAAGCTATGAAAAAGACCAAAATATGACCAAGATATGGCGATTTTAAGATTGACTATAAAAGCACTAAAAAAGGCCATATGCACTAAAACAGTCCTCATATGCACTAAAAGAAGTGCTAGATGTGCTACAAGAAGTGCTAGATCTGCTAAAGGAAGTGCTAGATGCACTAAAAAATGTCTTGTATGCGCTAAACTGCAACTCTTGTCTATCACCTATCAAAAATTCTGCAATAAAATATATCAAAAACGAGGCAAGAGCCCCATGGTGGGTGGCAGAAATGTGTGATCGATATTAAGTGTATCCAATGTAGATTAAAACAATAAATAAAACACACTAATAAGATATTATATTAAAACAATAGATCAAATAAAAGGAATGCAAACTCAATCTTCTATCCTTGATGTCGTCATATCGTCCTCTATCTCCAGTGTTTTTGTCGATTCCATCTTGCTCTCAGATTGTATGCTAGGCTCAACAAATAGTCTTCCTAGAGAACGAGATTAAAGATGAATGCATGCTATGCTAAGATATGATTAACATGCTTAAACTAAACATGATTGATCAAATGTAAAATTTATGAAATTATGAATGCTAAAACTAATAATAATAATGCTAAAATATTAATTGCATGTCTCTAATGCATGTATGTGTGTGTGTGTGATCTAACTAAAGAGATGTAAACCAACACACCAATAAGATATTAAGTCAAAGGAAACTAATTGAAAAGTAAAGTAAACTCTTAAAACAATAGCTCCTTCGAAAGCATCTTATTGTGCTCTATCTCCAAGGATTCGTTGCAAGTACTAGCCCTCAGTTGGTGTAAGCAGTAGCTTGTTAGAATGACAACATCGAAGAACGAGCTTATGCAAAATGCATGTCTATTTGCTAAATGATTTAAGTTATGATGTGAAAACTAAGATGCTATGAACTTGAAATCAAAATGCCTGAAAAGATTGCTAAATGTTGATTAGAATTGAACTATAATAATAGCATTAAATTCACAAAATCTAGGATTCTTTTCAACTCACAAGAGGGTTGTATTTATAGATTTTTGGAGGAAAGAATCTAGTTGGCAAAGATTGATGGTTGAAATCAAGCTTGTCAAGATGAATGGTGAGAGATTTTGGAAGTTGAGAGAAAGATGAATGGTTGAGAGAATAAAGGAAGATGTTTCCTCCTACACAATCTTTTCCATTTTAAATTGAAGGAAAGTTGCCATTTGAGGTGTTAGTTGATAGTTGAAGATAAATTCCATAATTAAATAATTAATTTATTTAATTATATGTGAGAAGGATTTTTTGGAAGTTTCCATAATTAAATAATTAATATTTATTTATGTGTGAGAAGATGATAGAAAAGCATTTAATTATATATATAATACTTAATTAAATCTAAAGTGAAGAAAGTTTATAATTAAATATTTTAGAATATTTAATTATACGAAGAGAAAAAAGTTTCTAATTAAATATTTTAGAATATTTAATTAAATGTAGAGTGAGGAAAGTTTCTAATTAAATATTTAGAATATTTAATTATATGTAGAGTGAATAATTAGAAAGTGTTTAATTAAATATTTAGAATATTTAATTAAATGTGGAAAAGGAATTTAGAGGAATATCATTTGAATTTAAAATTCAAACTTATGATAATTAATATAAATAAATTATAAAATGTATTTAATTAATTAAGAGGTATATGGAAGATGGTAATAATTGAATAAACTTGTTTATTTAATTAAATTAGAAGAATTTGAAAGTGAACGATATAAATAAATAATTAAATATATTTATATGTAGATGACTTTGGAAGATTAATTAAATAATTCATATTTAATTAATTAACAAGCTTGATTAACTGTGACCATTTTTAGATGTATACACCTATACATCCTTAATATTTATTCTTTAGCTACATATGAGCTTCTAATTTGAGACACTATGAATTTTGAATCACCATGGACTCCTAAGCACTTGATAACATATTTTGATACTATTTTAGGCTAAGTAATAGAGCCTTATACTCAAAAAAATTATTAGTGTAGTTAAAATTTAACTTGAAATTAAATTTATAGCTCTTCTTATTGGGTGATACGGACATAACACTAGCACCATTTACTTCTCTAGAACAAGCATGATTAAAACATGTTTTATATGATATTTATTTTTAGACAAATAAGGTTTCCAATATTATCATCACAATACCCAACAAATTTATCTAGCCTAGTATCAATATAAATCACCTAATTCTTCACCTCTTTATTGTTCTCCATAATGCGCCACATGTTCTCTCTATATATAGTTTGTGTGCAGCGTATTTTCTAACCCAAAATAATGGAAAACAAATGAAATGTAAAGGAAGGAAAACAAAAAACAACACCTCAAGATTGGCTGAGCTAGACTTGAATAAAGAAAAAATGAAAACCAATAAGTTACCTTGCCCAAGTTGATTATTGGGTTGGCCCTTTTGATTCGATCATTCGTGTGCTCCTTTAGATGAAAAATCACATGAAACTACATGCAAAACAATGTAGATGAAATGGGAAATGCAATGGTGAAGGTGGGTATTTGGATAAGTGCACAAAATGGATGCAAAGTGGGCTTGAAAGTTACAGCAATGGAGGATGCAAAAGTTGAGTGCTTGAATGTTGAATGCTTGGTTGCTTGACTGTGTGAATGAATGAAAATGAGGTCAAAATCATCTATTTTTAGGGAAAAGGTTTCTAAGAAATGGAGGGATAGGATTTAGCCACCATGGACAAGATGAAGAGCTATGGTGAGTTGAGCACTCACAAGCCCTCACATCTTTCCATATGGCAATGAGGTGTTAAAGGGGAATGTGATGTGGAGGTACCTGAAAGTACCTTGGGATTAGGACAAGATCTTCTCATAAAGGAGGTCCTTGTCCCCAAGTGGGAGATGTGACATGAGGAATTTAAAATTGCTCAATAATCCACATGGGGAAGAGAAAAACCTTGGAGGAATAAATGTGAATTTTTAATTCACATGATGTGAAGGTACTTGGAAGTACCTTGGGATTGGAACACGGTCTCCTCATAAAGGAGGTCTGTGTCCCCATGTGGGAGATGTGATACATGAGGAATTTAAAATTCCTCCATAACCCACATGGGGAAGAGGAAAGCCTTGGAGGAATAAATGTGAATTTTTAATTCACATGGGGAAGAGGTTTCTTTAGCTAAATGGAGAAATAATTTATGATGGTCGACTTGGAGGTAAGCCATAAATGGCATGAGGATTAGGTTGACCTAATCGTATGATCAAGGTTGTGAAAATAAGTGATTAAGGGGGCTAATGAAGGATTAGGGACAAGTTGCAAGTTTGGAGGATGTGACATTAATCCTGATTAAAGTTATGCACATCCTAATCATGGATTAATTAAACTAATCTAGATTAAAGGAAGATTATGGAGGATGGGACAAGGAGAGAGAAAATGATGAATTTAAAATTGATTTTTATTCAAAAAGGTAAAGTGACCAAATTAAATAAATCAAAGAATTTATTTAATTTAGAGAAGAAGGTGCATAAAAGATGAAGTATTTAATTATTAAATTAAATACCTTGAGAACATTTAAAAAGGGATAATTATTAATTAAATAAATGATTTAATTAATGTCGATGAAGGAATGCGAAATAGACGAACAAAAGGGGATGAATTTGACCATACAGGAGTAGTCAAATTTGGATGTCTACATTTTCCCCCTCTTCAAAATCCTATTAGAATGATAGTGTTTCGAAGAAAAATAAAATGTAGATGACTCAATAGAGGAAATGACTAGAAGGTGATGCCCCAGCATTGGAGAAGATGCGTAAGCTATCCAAACGTTGGGAAATGCAGGGAGATGTCCCAGTTTTGCAAGGAAATAATTGTGACGGTAGAATGGAGGAAAATAATAGGGTATGCCCGCTCGAGAGGGTGGTTGGGGAAGAAAAAGGGGCCTCGGGCGACTTCTCAATATGAGAAAATGAAGGGTACCATGTGATAGAGCTCGAAAAACCATGAATATTGGATTTTGAATGGATGAAAATGGACACACAGTGTGCAAATGGCGGCCCGTGGAAGATAGAGGATTAGTCAATTAAAAAGAAAGTTAAATAATGGGTAAAAATACCCAAAACATAAAAAAGGTTAGAAAGGAGGGAAATGGTAGTATATAGTAATTTTAGAATTACTATTCCTCATTTACACACCTGGAAGTTGAGTGAGAGGGAGAACATGAAGAAGGTAACGAGGATGGCTAATGGGTATGATAGTGGGGATGAGAGGTTTGTGGAGGACAAAATCATCCACTTGGGGGACGAGGTGTGGCAGTTCTACCACAAGTGTGTGGTACCACACCAGGTTAGTTCTAAAACCTTCTTTATGATTTTAAGCAATTTTTTTAAATTTTCATGCATTTTGAAAACATGGGTTTTGGAGTTTAGGTAGGTTAGTAAAATGGGTAGTTGGCAGAATTTTGGTTTTTCCCAATTTTTTAAGCAAAATCATTCATTTAAAGGAAATGGGCAAGGGAGGAAAATTCACCTGTTTAAGGGGAAAATTCACCCATAAAGAAGGAAAAATGCCCAAAAAGGGTGAAGTTGCAAAGAGGAGGGGAAGATTCACCCATGAATTGGGTGAATTTTCCTAGAATAGGGGCATGGGGTTAGCAAAAGGGTGAACTCGCCCGTAAGATGGGCGAAGTTTCCCATCAAATGGGTGAAATCATCGATCATATGACTAAAGTCACCTGCCCAAGGGCAACAATGGGTCTGCCCATCGATTGGGGGAACTCACCCATCCCAGAGAGATGGGTGGATTTTCCCGCCCAACGAGTGAATTCGCCTGTCGGATGGGAAAACTCACCCGTCCAAGAGTGATAGGCGGGTTTTCCCATCAAATGGGAAAACTCGCCCAAACAGGTAGGTTAACAGTGTGAATTCCCCCCTGATTTGGGTGAATTCACCCAAAGAGGGGGCAAAGGCATGTTAAAGGGGTAAGTTCACCCAAGAGGGAAATCTGCACAAAATGGGTAAATTCTCCCCAATGGAAAATTTTCCCAAAAAGGGCAAACCAAGGGAAATGGGTGAATTCACCCAAGAGAGGAATAAAGAAAAAAAAGAGGGGAGAGGGGAAATTCAATAAGAAGCTTGGGGCGGTGGAGGGGAAAAGAGGAAAGAGAATGAAAATGAGGAGATTAGGTAAGTGATTGACATGTTGTTTGATGTGAATGTAGCGTTTTGACAGCCTACGAATGTGGGAGAGGCATTCAGCAGTTTTGGAGGTGACGATTGTGGCAATGAATGGTGAGGATCATGAGGCATTGGTGCGTGTAGGTTTGCTACATATGCTTGGGTACCCACCTATCAAAGCACACTGAGCACTGTTGATTGCATTAATGGAGTAATGGAGATCCAAGACATCCACATTTTGTCTCCCAACAAGAGAGATGACCGTCACACTTGAGGACATGTGGAGGACTCTATGACTACCAATATATGGTCACCTTGTGAGTTGGATGGGGTTAGAGAGACAATATTAGGACCAGACCCTCTGGGTCCTCTTCAAATGAGTAGACTTACTGATTCAGGATGTAGAGTTGGATCTGGATGGATGTTTAAGACTAGGAGTGCCACCATTGCCATTGTATCTTTGCGGTCTCATTAGCAGTATTTTTTTGCTAGATAGTAGCAGATGCTTTTGCAACCTCAAGGTAATTGAGGTTGTTAGACATATTGTGGAGTAGAGGGAGGGTGAGTTCACATGGGGCCCATGTGTAGTGGCATAGTTGTATAGGGACATGCATGTGGTGTGTTACTGACGAGCACTTAGTGTTACACATGTGACGTTGTTACAGATATGTGTCTAGGAGCACATTAGCGTGGCCAAGCCAGGAGTTTTGATAGGAGGGGAGCAGGATGCTACAGTACTAGTGGCATATTGGTACGGGATTGAGTACGGCTAGTGATTTCACTATTAGGACACCGGTGATCTAGAGAGATGGAGCAGATTAGATGATTTATAGGAGGACTAGATTGTATGGAGGCCATACATGACCTGACGGTTTTCTAGATGGAGGGAGGATGAGGCAAGGAATAGAGGATACTTCTTTATAGTATCATATTTGATCAAGAGAGACCCAGGTATTATGGAGCTCCATAGAGCAGATATAGTTATGAGACAATTTGGGGTTGAGTAGGACATTCCCCCAAGACCTCAGAGGTTCAAGCAAATCTCTTAAGAGCGGTTATGGGGAAATCTGATCCTGACATATTTTTCTAAACAGCAGTGGGTGGAGCTATAGTAGGTACCTTATCCAAGTAGGAGAGGGGGAGAGGCAGATGTAGGGGTGACTGTGAGGTACTTCACATGGTAGGGATTTCATTGGCCACTTCGGATTATGACAATGCATCAGATCAGAGACACATTGAGCTATGGTTTAGAGGATGAGAGGATGTTGGGAGAACAACAAAGAGTCAGGCAGAGAGGAGGACGTTAAAGGTGAGTACAGGAGGAGGCTAAGGTAGAGCAGGAGAGAGAGGACCGATAGAGAGTGGGATAGGAGGAGGCGATGGAGGTAGATGCCCCAGATGTGGATCCACTAGAAATAGTGTCATATGTACCACCACCATTGGAGGACCCAGTTGTACTATTGAGAGGGGCACTAACGAGGCTATAGATTCTAGAGCAGAGACTCAAGGATTTAGAGGTAGAGAGGAGTAGGCTATTGGTTGAGGTGGATAGGGTGTGTACAGAGGGAGAGAGGAGTTATAGGACCCTGGAACATGAGGTAGGACAACATGTGTGAGGTAGAGATAGAGAGAGATGGATTGTAGGTCGAGGTGGGTAGGTAATGAGCAGAGGTGACTTGACTAGAGGTAGGGGGATAGAGAGACTATGGGGAGCTAGCAGATCAGGCCACCCTATAGGTAGAGGAGGTAGATAGGGATATGGAGGATTGGAGGGGATAGCTAGGAGAGCTATGGCAGGAGAGGATCAAGTTGGTGGCAGAGAGGGATAGATTGCAAGCTGAGGTCACCATACTATAGGTAGTGGGATAGAGGGACCATGGAGAGTTGAGGGATCAAGTATCTATATAGGTCCTGGAGGAGGTGGAGAGAGATATGGAGGATCTGAGGAGATAGGTGATAGATCTACTAAGGGAGAGGACCAAGCTGATGTAGGAGTAGGAAAAGCTCTGTGACAAAGTAGAGGTGATAGAGTAGATATTTGGGGATGAAAGGTTGGTGTTGGAGAGAGAAGAGGATACGATGGCGCAGATACGGTCCTTGTAGGGCAAGCAAGATGTAGTAGAGGCACAGTTATAGACTTTGTAGGGTGAGGGGCATGTGATAGCAAGATAGATGCAGACATTGCAGTGAGATAGGGATGCAACAGAGGCATAGGTACAAGATTTACAAGGTGAGAGAGAAACAGTGGTGGACGTAGGGTTGGTGACATGGATGTAGGTGCAGATTCACCAGTTGATGCTATTACAAGATTCATAGGAGCAAGAGAGAAGATAGGTGAGAGGGTTGCAGGTTAGGTACAAGATGGATCAAGATGCAACTAGGATACAAGTCTTGGAGAGGGATGAGTACATGCAAGAGACAAGTTATTATACGATGGCCTACTTCATGGTTGTTCCAGATTAGGCATGATGTGTACCTCCCTATGTCAAAGTGGTGCCATAGATGCCAAAACCATCATGATGACTAGGGATGCACACATAGGGATATAGTAGCCATCGAGAGACACCCCGATGCAGGGGGGAGTTCCAAACTCACCACAGAGGTCAAATATGGGCAGCTTAGGGTAGGGATGATAGAGGATAGATGATAAGATACAAATTTTTGATAGGTGCAGGATGGATGTACAGTATAGAGTGACAAAGATCACATTTGATTCAAATCCTTGTACTAGCATTTTATTTGATGATGACTAATGTATATGATGGAATTTATTATTGGTCACGTGATGAACATTATATTTTGATATTTATATGATATGTGATAGCCCTTATTGCCACTATGTTGTGCTCATGTGATGGACGATTTATTTATGCACATGTGTATGTGTGTGATTTTATTATGGATGATTATGATGATGATGTGATATATGCATATGTTTATGACATGGATGATATGTATGATGCTTAATGTTTATGATGTAGGATGTGATGGATGATTTTTGATATTATATGCTGTGGATATGGGCCTAATGATTTGCGATGCATGTGATGTATGTTATATATTAATGAAATGAATGGATGATAAAATAAACCTAAGATGCTTAGAATAACCAATTAAGATTAATCTAAACAATTTAAAATGAATATAAGATGATAATGCACATGGGAAGAAATGTAAAGTATCCAATGAATTGATAAGAAAATAATCATAAGATTCCTAGAATAACCAATTAAGATTAATCTAAACAACTTAAAATGAATTTGATATTACAATGCACATGGGATGAAATGTAATGCCATGAACCCATAATGCGGGATGGGATGCAATTAAATTCCTTACAAATACTAATAGCTAAATGAAATGCAACATGGACATGAGTGTAAATAAGGGATTGCATAATGATGGAAGTGGATGGTAGGCTAACTTTATTTGTAGATCATGCTTGCTTTAGCTTATAAAATGAAGGTAGGAAGGGTGTGAAACGACACATGTCAAGAACCGTAGGTATCCTGAGAAGAAGAGAGATGAAAGATGAATGTTTGCACAACCAAAATCATAGGTCATAGGTTAGAGATAAATGCAATGCAATGGAATGGAAAATGAAATGCAACCCTAATGCCATTTTCCATTTTTGGAGCACTGATTTTTACTATAGCATAAGACACAATACGTCAGGGTATGGAAACCCAAGGAAAATTAGTGTCTAATGCATAAAACAAACACAATAGGCAAGAAGGAAAGTCATGATGACTTTGGTTGAGCCAGGCATTAGGAGAACCACAAGCACAAAGGATGTCCTAGCATAACATGAGACCGCAGGGATCTTGGTGGGTACTATGTGGGACAACCAAGTAAACAACAAAGAAAAGATCAATATATGCCCCTATCTTGACCAATCAAATCGCACCATAATATGATGGATCATGGAAGCCCTGACAAGTGACGATAGGAAGCCCAAATGATAAGAAAAATGCTAAAATCACCAAAAGAAAGAAATCAATTTCAAAAATCCTTTGCCACAGGATCAATAGGTGGATGGGATTGATGTGGTCTGATGAGGAAGGATGCATCCTATTAAGACCAAAGATGGAGACATGATGCAGGATACTCAAAATTAATTGAATCTGATGATACTAGAGGATCCCGTTTGTTAAGAACCCACTAGATAAGTACATAACATGATGAGCAGACATGAGATACAAGAGACAAGACATAAAAATAGACAAGTGATAAAAGTGGAAAGAGGACAATAGAGACAAGTGATCGAATAAAATATTGGAGGGACTAAAAAGAGCTCAAGGGTGGATCAAATGATCGACCTTTCCTACATGAAAGTGCGGGGGTGACATAGTTTTGAAAAAGGACTTATGACAAAAGACAAAATGGGAAAAATACAAGATAGGAAACCAACACAACAAGATAGATGAAAGCCCAAGGGGCTAATCCAAGTCAACTTGTAGACCGTACTATCTTAGATACTACAAAACTAATGTGGATATCCATCGAGGGAGAAAAGACCATAGCCAGATGAAGGCATCAGTAGTCAGATTCATTACAAAAGACATGATGGGATGACACTTGAAGGAAGCACTGACATGATGGAGAACCCTAGGTGGAAGGGAAGGACTGACATGACACAAAATTATTCCTACAAATCCAAAATCAGTTTTTAGATCGGGATATTTCAGATTAACGTTACTCTTAAATTATAATAACTTTTGTCATGTAAGAAACAAGAAATGAAAAATAGGATGAGACCTAATATGGATCAACATAATGGAGGAACCTAGATGAAGGCAAGAGACCGACCGACAACAAGGACATATGATACAAGCTCACATTAGGATAAAAGCTCACGTTGACGGATAGCAGATGAAGAACATCCAATGCTCAACCAAAATATACCAAGTAGTGGATGAGGAGATGCAGATGAAAGGACGGGACTAACAGGACATTAGGATTAGATGTGAGGCCAAGATGGATGGAAGCACAAAGAAACTAGGATGTAGTGTAGATAATGATTAAGAACTGTACGAATGGTGCTTGTTACGGTTTTTTCACTAGTTGTACTTATCCAAGGTGCCACCAAGAGCGGTTTTCACCATAGGATGAATTATTTCTCTTTACTATTTTTGGATTTATTTTTATATTTTTTGTATTTTTTACAATTTTTTACTTTTTTAGTATTAATGTAGGATAGGATAACCCAGCTAATTTAGGTCCAAAACCTTTTCAGATGCATGATATTAATGGGCTCCTCTAGAGGCTCTCCTTTAGGTGGGGCAAGCCTATATGCCCCTGATCCATATTTTGCTATGATATCATAGGGACCCAACCAATTTGCTATGAATTTCCCTTTCTTTTCTCGCTCCTGCAGGGTACGTTGATTCTCCTTAAGAACTAAATCACCAACATTGAATTGGCTAGGACATACCTTCTTGTTGTAGCTTCTTGTAAGAAAAATCTAGTATGCTTCAAGATGATTGTACACTTTAATCCACTTTTCGTCGAGGAGTTCCAATTGACTGAGTCTTGCGACCTGAGCATCTTCGCCACTAATGTTGTTCTTCAAAGATATTCTCAATGATGGGATCTCAACCTCAATCGACAAGATAGCATCGACACCATAAATGAGAGAATACGAAGTGGTGTCAGTAAGAGTGCAGATGGAAGTGTGGTAGGCCCAAAGGGTGGGATGAATATGAAGGTGCCAATCTTTACTAGTATTGTTAACCACCTTCTTACGGATCTTGATCAAGGTTTTGTTGGTAGCCTCTACTTAGCCATTACCTTGAGGGTAATATGGCATGGACCAATGATGATGAATGTGAAAGGTGTCACAGAGGTGTTTCATGGCCTGGTTCTTGAATGGATTTCCATTATCTATGATGATGGTGGATGGGATTCCATTTTTGCAAAGAATATGGAAAAGGATGAATTTGGATATCTGAGTACCTGTGACTTGAGAGAGTGGCATTGCTTCCACCCACTTGGTCAAGTACTCAGTGGTAATGATTATGAAGGTGTGGTCATTAGAAGATGGAGGGTGTATCTTTTTGATTAAGTCAAAACCCCACTGAGAGAAGGGCCATAGTTCTATGAGATGTTGCATATCCTAAGCAGGGGCATGTATCAAATCCACATGTTGTTGATAGGGCAAGCACTTCTTCATGAAATCACAAGAATCATGCTCCAATGTAGACCAATAGTAATCAACTCTAAGAATTCTTTTAGCTAAGGCCATGCCATTTGAATGGGCCCCACAAACACCATCATGAACTTTTGTTAATGCAGTGTGAACTTTGGTCTCCTCTAGATACCTAAGAAGGGTTCCATCATACCCATGATGATAAAGCGTATCACCTATGATAGTGTAGTGGGAGGTGCATTGAATGAAATATGTTCGTTGATTATGTGTAAGGTCAGGGGGTAAGATGTTTTCATGAAGGTAGGTGTAAATGTTGTCATACCATGGTGACACAGGACCTACAATGTCGCACACCATTTCACTCTCAAGGATGTCATAAGCAGGGATTAAGAGTTGTTCGACTAGGAACTCATAGTTTGTTCAATATTTTGGCATATCAATTAAGGATCCAATTGTATCCATTGCATCATTTGCTTTATTTTTCACTCTAGGGATCTAGTCGAACTTGATAGAAGTGAAGTATTTTTTGAAGTCATCCACCATGCACTTATAAGGTAACAACTTATCATCTCTTGTTAGAAACTCATCATTAACCTATTTGATGATCAACTGGGAATCACCAAAGACTCTCAAATGAGTGATGTTCCATTGGATGGTGATTCTAAGGTCAGTGAGAAGAGCTTCATATTTTGTGATGTTGTTCATGCATGGAAAATCCAACCTGAATGACTTTAGGATATAATAGCCTTGGAGGGTGACAAAAAAGATACCTGCCCCCACTCCATTGTGTGTGTATGACCCATCAAAGTAGAGTGTTCATGTGGCTTCTTTTGATACTGTGAAGACCTCTCCATCAATAAATTTTGATACCAATGGATAGGTATCTACCAAGGGAGCATTTGCCAAATAATCTGCTATCACTTATCCTTTAATAGCTTTTTGGTCAACATACTCTATATCAAATTTTCTCAACAACATGACCCACTTAGGCATGCAACCAGTCAAAGTTGTCCTAGATAATAGTTATTTGAGTGGATCTTTGAGATCAACTTCACTAGATGACTGAGCATATAGTGTCGCAGCTTTTGTGAGTTGAAGACCATAGCTAAGAAAGCCTTTTCCATCAGAGAATAATTGAGCTCATAGCATACTAGGCTCTGAATAATGTATTAAATTTCTCTTTCTTTTTATGACTCATCATGTTGCGCCAATAGTGCCCCCAGTGCAATTCAAGTAGCAGAAATATACAACATAAACAACTTTCCTAGAACTGGAGGCATGAGGATGGGTGGATCAGCCAGATACTCTTTGATTTTATTGAAACCTAGCTGACACTATTGGTCCCACTTGAAGGAAGTATCTTTTTTCAGAAGCTAGGTGAACGATTGGCACTTGTCAACCAAGCTATAAACTGTTTGATGGACTATAATTTTCCTTGAAGGCTCCTCAACTATTTTAGATTACACGGTGGAGGAATGTCCATGATTTCCTTGACTTTTGTTGGATCAACCTCTATGCCTCTTCTGGAGATGATGAAACCCAATAGTTTTCTTAATGTGACCCCAAAGATGCACTTCTTCAGATTTAGACATAGCTTATAATGCTCTAGACGCTCAAAAATATTCTTGAGGATCCTCGGGTGCTCTTCCCTTGTTCTTGATTTCCCTAACAGATCATCAACATAATCCCGCATTATGATGTGAATGATGTCATGGAAGATGACTTTCATGGCACATTGGTAGGTAGCCCCGCATTCTTGAGGCCAAAGGGCATGACATTGTAATAGAATGTGTCCCAAAGTGTGGTGAAGGTTATTTTATGTTGATTTTCGAGTGCAATTATGATCTAATTATATCCAAAGAAACCATCCATAAGGGATAGCATCTCGTGTCTTCCAGTTAAATCAACCAATATGTTGATGTTTGGTAAGGGGAAATCGTCTTTAGGACAAGCTTTGTTGAGGTCCCAAAAATTTGTGCAAATTATGATATTCTCGTTAGGTTTAGCAACTGGCACTATGTTAGAGATCCAATCAGAGTATTCGATGGGTCTTATGAATCCAACTTCTAATAGCTTTTCCAACTCTTTCTTTACTAGTAGAGCTACTTGAGGATGCATTTTCTTGAGTTTCTACTTGATGGGTTTTGCATCTAGATGTACATCCAAGTGAACTACTACTAAAGTGGGATCAAGACCTAGCATATCTAAATATGTCCATGCAAAATTGATGATGCCTTGTTTGAGAAGTTGGGTGATGGTAGAGTACTCTTCCTCTAATAGTGATTTGGCTACATATGTGATTTTGGGATCTTCTATACTTCCCAAATTTACTTCTTGCATTTCCTCAATTAGAATAGATGATCATTCAGACAGTTGAGTTCCCACAGGGGGGAGATGAACATCCCCATCTTCCAGTGCCTCATCAAGGTTTTCACTATTAGATACACCCTTTTTTTTTACTTTTTATGAGTCAAGAAGTGCCCTAGAGAGGTTTTCACTAGGTGACCCTTTTTATTTTGTTTCTTCTTATTTTTGCGGTTAGGGCGTTCATCCTCCCCCAATCCCATGAGATGCACATACGTATCCACTGAGGGAAAAGTGTCAATAGGTGCGCTACCTTTTAGGTCTCAGTCTATGAGTTTGGGATGGCAAAGAGATAGGTTGATGGAATAAATGGATAGGCATTCGAACATGGCAAAAAGGTCTATGTGATCCATGTTGTCATGTGCACATATGATGGATTCTTCTTCTTGTATGTCTTTGAGGAGACTTTTTTCCACACTAATTTTGTTAGAAGCACTAGTTGATGGCATGGGACCCTTTTGTTTTGTGTCATGGCCTAGACCCGAGTATCTTGGTCATATTGGAGCCTCAATAGGTTGTTTCCATCCTTGCTCTTTCACACCAAGGCCTTCCCCTTGATAATTATACTTATTTGCTAACTTTGCGGAATAGGGGTACCTCTCTTGGAAATACTCCTTTAGAGGGGTAGTAGGTTTAGGTTCCTCATGGTAGATCCATTGGCTAATGTCATCCTCTGGTGTATCTTGCCTTAGTCTAGGGGAACAGAAAGTGTCGTATCCCACATTCTTGGAGCTCAAGGTGAGTGTCTTCTCTTCTTGTTGTGCCATAAACTAAGGAGGTTGGCCATATGTATGTGGCAAGGGTAGCATGTTTTCCATGTTCAAAGTTGTATGTATTTCATATTCACCAAAACCTTTGTCAATGATCTGGAATTTGGTAAGGGTAGAATCATATGTGGATGATGGAGTGGATGAAGTGGTGGCTAGTGCATTGGGAGATGGATGAGATGATGATGTCTAAGGTGGTCCCATTTCTACTCCTGGGAAGTAATGAGAATGGGGAAAGGAAGCCTCTAGTGTGTGGAAATATTTGAATGGTTGAGGTTCTACATGTATTGTAACCTCCACCCTGTTGAATGGGAATTTCAGACACTGGAGGTATGTGGATGTAACACCTTGCATGGTGTGGATCCATGGATTGCCAAGGAGGAGATTGTAGGGGAGTTCCAAATGAAGGATGTGACAGGTAGTGTATTGTACAATGGGCCCAACCTAGATTGGAAGATAAATTGTCCCCTCAGAATCACGCTCTACATTATCATATGCTTTGATAGTGATGACCTGATTATTTAAGTCATTGTGAGTGTATCCCACCTATTTTATTAATTTTAATGTGCAAAGATTTAGGGAAAAGCCATTATCTACCAAGACCCTTTTTACCTTATGCCAAGATATAAGGACCTCAAGATGGAGGGGATGGTTATGATTGGAATCAATACAAGGCATGTCATTCTGACTAAATCCTAGCTAATATGTGGCAGAGAGGTGTCCTACTAATGCTTGGAATTGTGTAGGATCTATGTCATTGGGGACATGGGTATCCTATAATGCCTTAGTTAGGATTTCTTGGTGCACAGGAGAAGACTTAAGCGAATCCAGAATGGATATCTAGGCTCGGGTCTTTCCTAGATGATCAAGAATGCTATATTGGAAACTTATAGGGGACAGTTGGGTGGACATAGAGGCTCTGGGGACTATGATATGAGTGTGATGGGATATAACAACACATTGTGGATCCTTACCTTTTACATGTATCATGGACACACGTGGTTCTACCTATTCAATGTGCATGTTAATACCTTCATAATTAAATGGCACATTTTTGTAACTAATGTTATTTATTTTGTTACCCTAATTATTATTGTTACTAGACCCAGGGTTTGAGTTTGATGTGTTAGGACCTTGGTTATGCTTAGGGAAATAATTTTGATATATCTACATTTGAGCATTAGACAAGGGTTCCAGGTTGGCATCCACATGTATATCACCTCAATCTATGAGATCTTGGATGTATGTTTTCAAACCTTGACATTTATTTAATGTATGCCCTTTGATTTTGTGGAAATCACAATACTCATTTTCTTTGTACCAATCTAGTTTGGGCTTGGATTCGTCAAGAGACTTGGTCATAGGATACGTGATCAGGTAATTAGCTTGAAGGATCCTATTGAACACAAAACTTAGGGGTTTTCCTAGTTGATTGAATGATGTTTGTTATTCCCTTGATTATTTTGATTAGAATGTTGGGGAGGATGAGGTGCCCCCTATGGCACTGATATGACATTAGGGATTGACTACTGAGGAGGAGTGTACTATGGATTTTGGGAAGCATTAGCTACTTGGACATGTTTGGTGTCGATGACACCATCATTAACAACATTCTTATTCTTGTTCCAGTAGTGAGGTTTATCCCCAGATGACTTTTCTTTATCAGAATTAAAAAAATTGACTAACCCTTTGGCAATAAGTGCTCTCTCAAGGATAGGACCCTTCTCCACTATCTCCACAAAGCTTGTGACATAGTGAAGCCTAAAATTATGTGCCATACCTGGATGAGAGTTTTGAATGAAAAGGGTGACCATGTATTTTTCTCTAAGTAGGGATTTCATCTGACTGGCTAAAGCTCGCCAGCTTGAAGTTGGGTGACCATGTCTTTTTCTCTAAGCAAGGATTTCATCTGATTGGCTAAAGCTCGCCACCTTGACTAACCCTTTGAAGATAGCTTGCAAAATTTTCTCCCTCATGCTGCTTCTCCTTTAGGAGATCCAAAGTATCGACATCTTTCACCAATTTAAAGGAGAAGTGGGAAATGAACTTTTCCAAAGGATCTACAAAAGACTTGATGGATCCCTTCTCGAGACCCATAAACTAGTCAAGAGTTATCCCTTGTAAACTCCTTGGAAATAATCACAAGAGGTAATTTTCATTGTGTAAGACTTCTTGACAATGGACATAAAACTCCTGAAGATGAGCCTTGGGGCCTTTTTTCCTTTGTATTTATCAAATTTTGGCATCTCGAAATGCTTTGGGAAAGGAACTAATGAGATTGAGGGATCAAATGGGTAGGGACAAATGTCTTCAAACTTGAAGGATTATTTGTTAGTCCCTACTTGCAAGTCTTTTAATGCAGCTTTGAATTCTTGCAATTATTTATTGTAAGTCTTTTGTTGTGGAACTAGAACATTTTGTTGCAAAGGTTGTTGATGAGGAAGTTGAGATGAGATAGTAGTGGTAGCAGTATGCTATGGTAGCACTTACGAGGGGATAGTAGTGTGTTGCGATGGTGCTTGTGATGCGGTGGATTGTTGGGGATTAATGTGAAGTTGTTGGAGTGCAAGGATGTTTCCTTGGGGTGGTTGTTGAGATATGAAAGGAGGTAGTAAATTACCTGCAGATGTAGATCTTGGAGGCAGCATCAGTTCATGAGGAAAGGATGGCCTGTAGTATTGATGGGAGGTTGACCTAGTTGATTATGAGGAAGTGGTAGTGTAGATGGTATAGGGGTTGGACCTTGCTGGATAGGCATAGGTGGTGGTGGTGGCGGAACATTATGTGACATACCATAAGCAAGGGGGTTGTTTGGATCAGGTTGTGCTCCCAAGGTTGGAATGTGAGGGTAGCTTGTGACTTGACACATCATGGGATTTTTGAACCCAGGTTGATACAAATTTTCTATGGGTGGACCCTTGGGAATATACGAATTTCCTAGAACATTTTGTGAAGTTTGTGGGTCTTAAGGCACTGGAAGAGACTAGGCATCTATATATTTTGTCATGTCAAAATTGGGTGGCGGTTTGATCCCATTCATGAGTAAAGTGGCAAGAATCTTGTTCCCATGCTTGTTCAAGGGGCGATCTGTCATCTGAACATTAGCAGGATTACTAAGTTACTCATCAACCATGAATTCAAGCTAAACTACCATGTTCTTGTCACTAGGCGATGAAGTGTTCTGGACATCAGTATTGGAGTGTGATGAGGCACCATTGTTGGGATCCTGGGGGATGTTAGGCTGGGAACCTTGACCTTGTTGTTCTACCATTAGCTTCTTTGTTTGTGATTGGGTTTGAACGAGCATGAAAGTGCAAGACTACTAGGTGAACTAAGATGAAGCTACACTCTAAGATGCAGTGTAGAGATGATCTAAGGATTGAAGGATTGATTGGATTGGATGAAGGATTGATAGATTGGATGACTGGATATGGATATGATTGGATAGGATCATACTAGATCAATTGGTGAAATGAAACGATTGATAAGATTAGATGATGGATTGGATAGGATGATGAAAGGGGATTCTAAATCAAGTTCAGAAATCACCTTAGGTGACTTAAGGTGCTAATTGATCAGATTGAAGGACCAAAGGATGATTACGACACCAAATCCACCTAAATATGGCAGTGGATTGATTGGGCTGAAGATGATGACTGACTTAGGACAAATGACAATCCTAAGCAAATGCAGATGATGATGATTAGATTCAAACACCTAAACCAATTTGGATAATTAATAACCTCTAAAACAGAGTTTAGAGGATTCAAATTGATGAAATGATGATGGATATGCAACGTAAGGATGTCCTAAGATGCACCTAGATGGTTTGGTTGATAAAATGATGTTTTTTGGAAGATATAGATAGATGAAAATGAAGATTTCAAGAAGATGGATGATGATAAAAATCTTTTGATCATGGCAAAGAACCTAGAAAAACACAGGCTTTCAATGGCAAAAAGGATTCCCGTTCTAGAATTTGTATGGGAAGAAAACTCACCTCTGTGTGTAAAAAATTCACCTCTTTAGATCACAACTTCGCCTATCTATAGTGAGCAAATTTTCCCTTGTGTCAAGAAACTTCGCCCATTTATGGAGAGAAAGTTTTCCCAAATAAAAGGTGACTCACGAAATAGGAGAATTTGCAAGTCAAATTCACCTAAACAAGTTGCAAATTCGCCTAAACAACTTTTAGGCTCCCTAAAAATTGAGAAAATTCTCCCAAACAAGTTACAAACTCATCTAAATTATGATCAAATTCACCCAAATCTTGACAAATTCACCCAAAAAGGTATCAAATTCTCCTAAACATGTAGCAAGCTTTCTGAAACAGTAGGAAAATTCACCTAAACTCGAAAGAGCGACAGGGAAACAGGAAAATTTGACTTATAGGATTTCCTAATGGGGATGACAACTTCACCTATTTTCTGAACGGGGACGGATTCACCTAAAAATAGGATTTCCTAACGGACAAATAGCCTAGCCTAATAGATAAATGGTCAAATGGAATCAACGAATGGAAAAGTCGAGTCAACAACTAGAGAAATGGACTACCCCAACATGGAAACGAACTCGATGATCAAAAAAATGGGCTCCCCTAATGGGGAAATAGACTCGATGAATAGATAAATGGACTTGACCAAATGATGAACCAAACTCGTCTAATGGTTAAACAGAAAAATGAAGACTCAAACGAAAGACGGGATTGGTTGTTCAAAGAAAAAATTCACCCAAAATGATGGAAAATTCACCTAAGGATGCCAAAAATTCTCATGTTCCCAAGGAATGGGAAAATTTGATGACTTAGAGAATTTATGGGGGACCAAAACAACAAATAAATTCACCTCAAGTTAAAGAAAATTTGCCTCTTTTGGAAAAATAGGTGTATTTGATGACTGATGGACTAATGGAATGACTCAAAAAATAAGAAAAATCGCCCCTTTAGGGATCAAACTCACCCAAGACAATAACAAATTCATCTAAGCAAGGACCAAATTTGACTATTCTATGGAGAAGGGGTGAATGGGTGAAAACGGGGTCACCTAAGAAAGTGACCCACAAGCAAAATCACCTTTTGCAAAGGAAAATTTGCCCAAACAGAGAGACTTGGACTGGACTGAGATGTGGATTTTCCCTTTTGTAAGGAGAAATTGCCTATCTACAGTGAAAATTCACCTCTTTAAGGGTAAAATTCACCTCTGAAGGTAGGGCTAATTGTGGCAAAGGACAAGAAGCATTGCAAACAATAGAAAAAAGGAAAGGCTAACTAAACTAAAAAGAAATGCACTGGTATTGCACAAAGAAGACACTCCAAATAACACAATCCTAGAATTAGTGATATGGGTTTGCAAACTCAATGTAGGCCCACCACCTTCAGTAGACAACCTAAGGTTAATACTCTATGATGCCGGGGTGGTTCTCTAGATCACTCTTTCTCATGAAGTCGGGTAGCTAGCACTCTAGTGGCACAGGGTTGTCAACAGACACCACAGGCTCACCTTCACACTCTCACTCAGAGACTATTATAGTCCACCATGACAATTCCTATCTCAACCCTTAGAGGGAGTACGTGGTGAGTAACTTCAGGTTATGGTGCATATCCCCTACACTACACCAAGTTGCGACTAAAATACGAGTCTTAATCTAGGAAAAACAAGGCGATCTAGGGAGTCCTCAATATATGCACGATATGTGAGGCACAACCATGAACACCAGCCCATCACAAGCGTGAGTTGGGAACCCCAACAAGGTATTAGAAACTCAAACCAACTCTTCACATCTTATCTAGGTATCACCCTAGCTTTGATGCTCTACCAGACACGATGTGATAGGATTGGGGTATGGCTTTGACTCTCCTACCTTTATATACCTTGTTGGTACACATGGTTGGGATTGTCCCCTAGGTGATGAAATCCCAAGCAAGTCCCACTATGGGAAGAAGGTACTAGACTTTTTTGGCTGGTCCCCAAGCTCTCACATAGCGCAAGGGGAGAGCTTAGACGCACTAGCACCCCCTAGGTAGACACAAGTGGACTAGAGTGAACTATGATTTATCATCACCTAGGATCACCAAATGGCACAAGGGGATTGGATATGTCAAGATCCCACTCACAAACATAGAAAGCAAGTAAATTGATCCTCTACTTAAAGCTACGTGTGCCTAGATTAACGTAGAAAAACAACAAACAAACTCACTAAAGATCTTGGACTGCTCATTCTGTAGCAAATACATTAGTAATTTTCAAATACAAGTCTTGAATGAACAAGAAATAGCTGCACAAAACATTAGCAAAATGAGGCACACTTCAAAAATAGACAGGTTAGTGAGTCAATACCTGAAAATGAAAAGTTCAAGTTTGTATTTTACCTCAGATTCGCCTCTGTAAGAGGAAAATTTACCCATTCTAGAGAGCAGGTTCGCCCCTATTATTAGCAAATTCACCCCTTTCAAAATCAAATTTTCCTGTATGTAGAAAGCAAGTTCACCCAAATCAGGAGCAAGTTCGCTTGTTTCAGTGACAGAGAGAAAATTTTCCCTTTTTTGACAGATGGGTGAATTTGCAAGATGCAAATTCGGCTCTGTTTAGGGAAAGTTCACTTTTTATGCTACAAGTTCACCCCTTTTGCTGCAAATTCACCTATTTTGGTAGCAAATTCACCCCTATGAGGTGAAAATTCATCCGTTCAAAACATATTCGCCCTTGCATGTAAACCTAAACCTACAAAACTCAAACAACAAAGAACGGGAAAGAAAAGACCCATGACGTGTGTCCCATTGGGCGTGCCAAAAATGTGTACAGTGTGTTTTCTAACCCAAAATAATGGAAAAGAAACAAAACACAAAGGAAGGAAAACACAAAACAACACCTCAAGATTGGCCTAGCTAGACTTGAACAAAGAAAAGATGAAAACCAATAAGTTACCTTGCCCAAGTTGACTGTTTGGTTGGCCATATTTATTTGATCATTTGTGTGCTCCTTTAGATGGAAAATTGCATGAAACTAGATGCAAAACAATGTATATGAAATGGGGGATGCAATGGTGAAGGTGGGTATTTGGATAAATGCACAAAATGGATGCAAAGTGGGTTTAAAAGTTGCAACAATGTAGGATGAAAAATTTGAGTGCTTGAATGTTGAATTCTTGGTTGCTTGAATGTGTGAATGAATGAAAATGAGGTCAAAATCCTCTATTTTTAGGGTGAATTCCTCTAAGAAATGGAGGGCTAGGATTTAGCCACCATGGACAAGATGAAGGGCTATGGTGAGTTGAGAACTTACAAGCCCTCACATCTTGCCATGTGGCAATGAGGTGTCAAAGGGGAATGTGATGTGGAGGTACTTGAAAGTACCTTAGGATTGGAAGAAGATCTCCTCATAAAGGAGGTCCTTGTCCCCATGTGGGAGATGTGACACATGAGGAATTTAAAATTCCTCAATAATCCACATGGGGAAGAGAAAAACCTTGGAGGAATAAATGTGAATTTTTAATTCACATGATGTGAAGGTACTTGGAAGTACCTTGGGATTGGGACAAGGTCTCCTCATAAAGGATGTCCTTGTCCCCATGTGGGAGATGTGACACATGAGGAATTTAAAATTCCTCCATAACCCACATGGGGAAGAGGAAAGCCTTGGATGAATAAATGTGAATTTTTAATTCACATGGGGAAGAGGTTGACTTGGCTAAATGGGGAAAGCATTTATGATGGTTGACTTGGAGGTATGCCATAAATGGCATGAGAATCAGGTTGACCTAATCATATGATTAAGGGGGCTAATGAAGGATGAAGAACAAGTTGCAAATTATGGAGGATGTGACATTAATCTTGATTAAAGGTGTGCACATCCTAATCATGGATTATTTAAACTAATCCAAATTAAAGGGAGATTATGGAGGATGGGACAAGGAGAGAGAAAATGATGAATTTAAAATTGATTTTTATTTAAAAAGGTAAAGTGACCAAATTAAATAAATTAAAGCATTTATTTAATATAGAGAAGAAGGGGAATAAAAGATGAAGTATTTAATTATTCAATTAAATACCTTGGGAACATTTAGAAAGGGGTAATCATTAATTAAATAAATCATTTAATTAATTCCGATGAAGGAAAGTGAAATAGACAAACAAAAGGGGATGAATTTGACCATACGAGAGTGGTCAAATTTGGATGTCTACATAGTCAAACATCCTTGTATGAAATTTTAAGGTGGTGTATGATAGATCCATTTAAATTCTATGGCATTTGAATTTGATCATTTTATTAATAGTAATATACTACATTTTTATAGATAATTAACAATTATTGCATCCACTTAGAAGCACCTATTGGGGTATATAATAATTTTCTTTTCAACATCATTGATAACCTCAATAAAATTAACTTCTCAAGAGTCCATTTTATAGCACTTTTCATCGAATTTGGAGACTTTCAAACCCATTCGATTCATGATTTCAATTTTCATTAAATTTTTGAAAGATCAAAACCTCAACTTGTAATTATGGATAATCCATATTTTTATCACCAATGATATAAAAATGGTCAATAATTGTCTTTGATATTGGGTCCATTAATCCCATCATGACAATTAGTTGGGTAATAATAAGGTTCATCAAATTTAGTTTGGTCATTAATGTATAATGAATCCTTTTTTGTATGCTTAGGTATTCTAAGCAACTCCCTCTTTAGCACTTGAACTATATAAGTTGACTTAATTTTAGGGCCATATTAATGGGTTAATATTATGGTAAAGAGGTAGAAAATGCATGTTTATATCATGATTATTAAGTATCAAAATAATTACCTTATCATTTCAAGTAGTATTCATTTTATTGGTGTCTTTCTCAACTCCTTTCAATGCATTTTCTACTTCTCATGCTACTCTCCTCATTCTATTTGGCTTATTATTCTCTTTCACAACCTTGGAATGTTCTATATTTTTGGAAAATAGATCTTTTGTATAGAGGCCTATGGTATGGGAATATCTTTCTTTGGTGTTGGTCTCTTTGGAATCTTATTTGTTCTCCTTTTTGTACTATTCACTAATTCATTTCCTTTGTTTTTATAGGTATATCTAGTGATTCTCAAATTTCTTCATCTCTAGCATGGGTTTTGGTAATCACCTATATATTTCTAAGATAGTATTCACTTTGAACTTGTAGGAAAATAGAATTAGTAAGAGTATTAATAGCCTCATTAGAAGGTTTTCCTCTTTTGTACTTGTATTGTACGAGTTCATTGAGCTATTTGAAATCTTGATTTGGTATCACATATTGAACATGATAGTTGTCTCAATCATACAAAATGAATTCATCACCTTCATAGGTTTCAAGATATTCCACATCATCATCCTTATAATATTATAGGTTACCATATTTATTTGGGAGTTAATTCTCTTTTATTAGTACTTTTGGAACCTTCAAATTTTACAAATTTGAAGTTCCCATATGCTCTCGATGTGTCAATAGAGGTTAGGTTCAAGCATCCTGCTAAATCTACCCTATAGCCCATCTTTGTCAATTAAAATTTTTCAACTCAGTGATTTTCAAGTAAATATGTGTCATAGAAAGTTTTTGGTACATATGGTAATATTCCTAATTAGTTTTGTGCTTCCAAGAAGAGTTTTGATATGCCATTTAATGCATTTTTTACTATGACCAAGCTAGATTTGATGTTTTGAAAAGTTACACATTTCAAAATTCTGAGGGAAACCTATTTCCTATTTGGGCCTAAGACATCTTCATTTCCAATTTCATCAAAATCGAAGGTCAAATGGTGCATTATTTTAATGTCTTTCAAGTGTGGTGAACACCTCTGATAGGCCTATTTACAAAGGAGGTACCAAAATTTGGATTGTTGGGAAAAATCTGATTGAAAACCCATGTTTTATTTAATTAATTAAGCCCGCTCACAATAAATCTCAACTTTAGGAGTTCCAATTTCTACGCAATGAATTTTCACCATTTTACTAGTAGGAGAATTTGAAAATTTGTATTTTCCCAAATGTTTTAATATGCATGTATTTAAAACATTTTTTATGTTTTAAATATTTCATTATGAACTTTATTGAAACTTTAGAAATGTTTTTTTCACTCTTTTTAATGTTTCCCCACCAAAGAATGCTTGTCTGGGGGTGTAGGGAAGAAGGAAATGGGCTTGCAGGTGATTTGGGGACAATTGTCTAGCTATTTGATGGGTAAAGATTGTTGTTCCAACATTCTTAGAATTGTTTGAAGCTATTTCAATGTTTGGAAAGAAGTTTAATTTTTTTATGAATGAATTTATGTGGCCAATAGCACCAAAAATAGCCATCAATCCATTTCTACTATAAAGTAGCATTTATGAATACCTCTACAAGTTTTATCATGCTTGGGCAGCAATATATGTGCAAAGTTTTTTGCTTACAGACAGGGTATTTGGGCAATGGCATAAAATTTCTTTCCTACCAAAATGAAATGGATAGGTGTGAAGATTGTTTGCAACAAGAAAATAGTGTGATGGAGATCCAAATGTCACGCCACTAAGAAGATGTATTATTGAGAAAATAGAGAGGATTTGAGTGTAATTAATCAATTGCGAAGGTGGTTGCTTTATCCACCACGTAGGCGATATGTTGCTGCAATAGAGGCAGCAAAGGAGATTATATGGCTGCAAATTTTCATGGAGGAGTTGGGAAAACAACAGGTGAAATTACTTGTTTACAGACAGCCAGAGTGCTATACATCTTGCAAAGAATTTTGCCTTGCATTCTAAAACAAAACACATACAGTTGAGATATCATTTCATTCGGTCGTGTTGGAGGATGGACAGGTCAAGTTAGACAAGATACATACAGATGTAAATCCAACAGATATGTTTATGAAGGTAGTGCCAAGGGAGAAGCCGAGCTCCTCTTCACCTTTGTTTGGTCTTCAAGGTTGGACAGATTTGGGTTAGCAGTTGAGCTTGTGCATGTGTGAGGGTTTGAAGCATGGCATGGGATGTGTGGATTCATGCTTGGTCACATGGAATGCATGGATAGCTTGTGCTTTAGAAGTGTTCATGGAGTCTCTGCAGATGTATTGTAATGGGTTTTCATTGCTGAATAATACATGGAGTGTGGATGCTTTTGGAGGCTGGGTTTTTCCCTCTTGAGGGTTTTCCCGGGGTATATCTTGTGTCATCTTTGATGGGTATGTTGTCTATTCTCTTACATGTTATGATGATTTATTCATGTGATCTTTTGAGAGGATGAAGATCATGGTGTCATGTTTATGTTCCTGATTCTGCAGTTGGAGCTATGATTTTGATCTTGGTTGGTTCTCTTTGTATTGAGTACATTGATCATTTGCTTGGTGTTTAGCATGGATTGATCGGTTACAGGTGCTCATGGATACTTGGAGACTTAGGTGAGGCTTGGTGTTCTCTTGTGGTTAGAGACATGTTTTTGAGATGGTTACTCTTGATGAGGTTTTAGCAGGAAGTCTGAGGGAGCCTACACCTTGGTTGGACGTGAGTTCAACATGGACCAATGAGGAGAGTGTTCTTGGTTGAGTCATGATGACTTGGATATCCTTGGAGGAGCATTCTCATTCCCCACTCTTGGTCTACTCGGCAGTTCACTTGAGAGGTATTGCCCATTATTCTTTCAGGTGCATTATGTTTATGCTTTGTCTTCTCATGGATATGGATCTTGAGCCATGGGTATTTGGTTTCTGGAGGGTTCATTTGAGGAGTGTTGGCATGTTTATCTCCTTGTACATGTTGGGTTTAGGAGATGGTTTATTGGGCTGATTTCCTTGGTTTAGGAATGATTACTTTGAGTTTGATCTTCTTGTTTTGAGATGCTTACATCCATGTTAGTTACATATGTTATCTTTGATCTTGGTGATTGGATGGATGGATGTGGTTATGGATTTTGTTTTGGGGTATTATGGAGGAGATCATACTTGACACAGTTGGCATTTAGAGGTGTGTGTGTAGGAGGACATGCTACAGGTGTTTGGTTTGCAGGTTTTGCTTATCATTGTGGATGTTCCTTGGTACTACATGTTTACTTCTATGAGATGTTGGTAGTAGACTTGGTATGCCTTTGTGATGGTGCCTTTTTGGGATGTTAACGAAGCGACGCGTTGAATGCGCTCATTCCAGGTTTGCATTCATCTTGACATTGCCCATGCAGTGGGAGCTCCTGGATGTGTATGTCATGCTTTGACAGGTTTGCACATGGAGTTTGTTATTGTGGTTTATGGGTGGATATGTTGTTGGCATGAGTTTACTATGATATGTATACCTTGGAGGTATGGATAGTTGGATGTGTTGGCATTTGATGTGGATGTCATTTCAGCTATGGTGATTTATTCTTGACAGCTACTGGTGCATATTGGATTCAGTGTTTGTGTTTTGAGATATCAGGTTGAGGCAGGTTTATGCTTCTTTGTGACAATTAGTGTGACATCTCTTTGGATGTGTTCATATCTTAGTGCATTTGGCATGGTGGAGGATGGGAGCATTCATGGATGAGATGGTGGTCACCTTGGTTCTTGTTACAGGTATCTTGATGGAGCACATGGAGCACTTGGATTCTAGGATGGTACATGTTGCCTATGGAGTTTTTTGTTACCCCCTTATGCAATGTATACAACAAGTGGGAGATTGTTAGAATTAGGTGTTGTACACCTTGCATAATGTTTGTAATGTTTTATTTATTTATTATGTGTGTGGTGCACCTAGGGGTTTTCTAGATGGACGTGCATCACAAGGAGTTATAATGTTGGGGCCACTTTGTTGTATGTAACATTGGGACATAATTGTAAAATGTAATTATTTAATATTGGGGAATAATAAAATATAATAAAGTACCCAATATTAAATGTGGGGTCACATGATATTGTATGGTTTTGGGCACATGGTTTATGTAATACCACTTGGTGGTTTTGTGGGAGCTTGTTTCTATAAAAGCAACCACATGGGTAGTTGTTTAGGGTTGGATCAAAAGTTGGTCAAGGTTGGACAGTTTGCTGCAGTTAGCAGTTGAGCTTGTGCATGTGTGAGGGTTTGAAGCATGGCATGGGATGTGTGGATTCATGCTTGGTCACATGGAATGCATGGATAGCTTGTGCTTCTATGTTCATGGAGTCTCCGCAGATGTATTGTAATGGTTTTCATTGTTGAATAATACATGGAGTGTGAATGCTTTTGGAGGCTGGGTTTTTTCCCTCTTGAGGGTTTTCCCAGGGTATATCTTGTGTCATCTTTGATGGGTATGTTGTCTATTCTCTTGCATGTTGATGTTGAGTATTTTAATTTGCATGTTTTTAGATTCTACATTATTATATAAAATCTGCATTTAATTGTTAGATCCGCCATCTCTAACCCTAACAGATCCAAATGTCACGCCACTAAGAAGATGTATTATTGAGAAAATAGAGAGGATTTGAGTGTAATTAATCAATTTTGCAATGTATATTTTGTAGGGTATAAGCAATGGAAATGTTATTGTGATTGAAATGTAGGTATATGTAAAGGTGAAAATGAGTTAGTTGTGGACCAAATTCATAGGAAAGTGGGTTATTGGAAAATATTTGACAAAATATCAAAGTTAACCTCAGAGGGAATTTTTAGATGTTTAACACTCAATGCTTAGTTAAAATGCAAGATGAAATAAAATTTTAGTTTCCAGTGAAGTGGGTTTTGACCCAAAAAAATGAGTTAGTTGTGGACCAAATTCATAGGAAAGTGGGTTATTGGAAAATATTTGACAAAATATCAAAGTTAACCTCAGAGGGAATTTTTAGATGTTTAACACTCAATGCTTAGTTAAAATGCAAGATGAAATAAAATTTTAGTTTCCAGTGAAGTGGGTTTTGACCCAAAAGTGAATTTTTCACTTGTAGGTAAAAATGCAACAGTAAAACTACTTTTTACATGCAGGTAAAAGGATTACATGGGATTTGCAAATGCGAGGGGATACAAACTTTAGTTGCAATGAATGAAAACAAAGAAGAAGGAAATTAGGGTAAAATAGCATATTCCAAATGCCAAATCAAAGGGAACTCAGTGTGACAGATGTCAAATAGAGATTAAATAAAAGTTTCTTCATTCTCTTTATATTGTAATCTTTATCTCATTTCTGAGGGTTTTGGGATTTTGAAGAAGTTGTAAGGGGTAGCTTTTTAGGTTTGTTTAGGGAAATAGAGGAAAATGCTTTGTGAATGTTCTTGTAATTGCATTGTATATTTTGATTGCAGCATATATCAATACATGATTCTACATGCTCTCAATATATATTGTCTCCATTTTAGAATGATATATTTCTTTTGGTAATACAATCAAAGATTGTAAAGCTTTTCATGCACATTTGCTATATATGGGTTATCTTCATGGTTAGTTTTTCTCAAGGAGAAATGTAATTTCTTTCAATGAAAATAATGAGAATGTTTTGTTACAGATTGGATTTGTAAGTAGAGTTTGCACTATTATTCATTAGTTGATCTCATTAATGCAAGGTGTTAATGACTGAATGATCATCAAAATATGTTTAAAATATGGTGAAGGGTGTGCACATGCATTGTGACTTTGTAATCCTGTATAGACACCAGTTTATTTTGAATGGTTTTCCTTTAATCTCATAAACATTTTTCAAATATAAAACCAAGATTTACTTTCTACAATATTTATATTTAATTATTTTCATACTTCATACCTGGGTTTCAAAGACAATAAGGATAGTGCCTTCCATTTTGCAAATATATAAACCCTTATCATTTGTATGAATTTTATTTAATAGGTGCTAAAATAAAACCTTATTTCATATCCATATCCATATCCAGTACCATATAGGGAGATCCACCCAAGTTTTATAGAACCTGAAGTGTAGGGGAGAAAGGGTGGGATTATTCTCGCATTTTTGGTCTAAATGTCTCTTTGAATATAAGCATAAGACATGGCACACAAGTTTAGGGTTCAATAACTTGCAGATTTGGGAAATGGAATAAGTACTATTATAGCAAGATAATTTATTTGATCATGATGTAACATATTTCACACCATAGTCAATCATCTTGTAATTCACAAAATCCTTCCTCAAGATATCACAAGTGTATTTATCTTGGTTTCCTTGGTTTCCTTTTTTGGAAACCATTTTCCTTTTATTTTTCCAAAGAATTTTACACCAATTAGAGTTGTGGGGTCTATCGTGTAACTACTAGCCTTCATTGAAATACATGGTAGTATTATTAGGGGGTAATCCCTTCTCATTTCTTACAATTCTATATGAGATATTTTTAACTACCCATCAACTTGTCATGTTTTCTTTAGCTATGAGGGTTTTTTTTTAAGTAGTTACATTAATCCTTAGAATATTTGTACGATATATCTTATATCATATTTACTAAATTCTCTTATATTTATCTTTATGTTGATTTTAAATGTATAGTATTACCTTGATGTTTGAGGATTTTATAATGAAGCCAATATCCTAAATTTTCATAAAATGCTCCACAATGCAAGATTAGGAGTATTGACGCATTCTACCTCAAATGGGGAGGTAGTTTCCTCGTAGTCATCAAAAATATTTTATTTAAAATAAAAATAGTTCCATTTTTCCCTTTTATGTATCAATCAACTCATGGATTGAAAATTTTGGATCACCCTTTCTCCATATTGTAATATAAATAATCTCATGAATTCATCCCATGAATCTATGCTAACATCTAGAATACTTATATACCATTATGTTTAACTCTCTTTAAATTACTTTAGGAAGAGATCCATCATGAAATCTTTATCTTCCATATCATATTCTTTAGTGACATTAATGAAGCACCTAAGTTATTCTTCTCCTATGATACTATTGTTTCCCTAAAATTTTGGCATCTTTCATTTAATCTCCTTTCCATCATAATTTTGATTAGGATAAATTCGAATACCATAAAATCCATGTGTAATGGATATCTCACTAGTAAAAAAAATTGATCTTGTATTTTAATGGGGATTCTCATATTTTCCCTAATATTATGATGTTGATTATGTTACTAATTAGATAATTGATGGTTTGGAACATGTTGAGCTATTTTAATTTATTTTTTAAATTTTTTGAGAAATTTGAGCTTGTGGCACTTCAATTTCTACTAGCATAATTTCATTTTGTGACACATCTAATTTGTAAATATCCTGCTTAGTCAAATTATCTTTCCCTATATTCATCTTCTACCTATGTAGTTGCATTATTGTCATCTAAGGTAGGGTCATGTTCTTGACTACTATTTGTAGTAGGGGATTATTGTGTATAATAATTATCATATTTCTCACATGTGGAGGGTTAGGTAGGTTCATTTCTTTAGTATGCAGATCATGGGATATATCTCTATGTCTCATATATATTTACCCCATTCTTAGGAATGACATATTTATATCTTATATATATTCTACAAGCTTTAATTATTTTTCACTTAAATCATATGAGGTATATGGATATTGATCTTTTAATTCAACAAGAATATTATCCCTATTGTAAATACCCACATCATCTCTTTGAGGAATGAATATAGTATATATACTTATTCTTTTATGTTTCCAACTAGTGTATGGTCTGCATGCTTTTATTTTTATATCTTGACATCCTTTAATATACCTTAAATGTATTTTCTAATTTTAACCTCTTTGATTTCCAAGTTTATTGTAGATTTGACCTTTGGAAAAGTCACCAATATCCACATAGAAAAGATAAACTATTCTTTATCAACAAAGGTCTTGAAAATATCAACCAAGACCTATCTCCCAAACAACAATGCTATTATATTAATGACTAGATTTTTTGGTTCCCAAATCCATAAATATATATTTATTCTAAGCTCTAGCAATGTCAAATTTAGTACATAGATCTCAATCTTATGATTAGGTAAAGCAACAATGAAGAAATTTACTAAGGTAGCTAAGATATTTGAATATAGGCTTATTTAGACCAAAGGGAGCTTTATTGAGGTGCTAGATTAGATGTAACTATTGAAAATAGATATAAGCCTTGTCAAAAACCATACCCAATGCACAATATTCTCTTATTTGTCTATCAAAAATTTTCTTTGTTATTGTTTAACACTATAAGGTTTTGCATCTTCATTAATTATGTGAATAACCATGAAAATTGTTTTACAATGTGCCTATGATAAATTCTTCCATTCTAGGTGCATATTTGCACATTGAAATGGATCAAAATAAATCAACACAATAAGAAGTGAGTATGATATTTCATGTTTTTTAAGTGTGTTTATGTGATGGGAGGGTAACTTATATCTAGCTGGGAGATATATTTTTAAGCTTCATAAATCAAAATATTAAAATATTGAAATAAATTATGTGATACCTTATCTTCATGTACATGCTAAGCTCTATGAATACAAGCAAGAAAATGCATAAGCTAAAGAATATAAAAATAAAAATAAATTAGTTATCCATGCATTGACTCATATATTCCTTATATTAATCCAAAACTTGGATACATTACAAAATCTTTACATAGATTTTATAGTGATCCAAATGATAAACTAATCAAAATTATTACTTAAATAACTAGAATGTGATTAAAAATAGAATATGAAATTTTTAGAAACATATACAGTACATATGGAGATATTCACAAGATATTGGATTTGTACTTTTAAACTTGTTCTCCAAGGACTTAAATGCTATATTATACCCTTTGGATAAAACCCATAATATTAAAATATGAATGTCTTTGGTCTAGATTACTAGAACAAAACTTGTATTAGTCTAGAAACTTATTCTCTTTGTTCTTACTCTATAACATTGCTTCCATCCTCTTGAATCTTTCAAATTTTAAATATATACTAATTAAAAGCATTGGACTACCTTGGGGTAATAACCATGTTTTTCAACTATAGAGGTCATCCATATTTTCCTATAAATAGTTCACATGGTTTCATGCTATAGTACATTTAAAAATAATCAACTACTTAATTGCATACGTATCTAGTCATTAATGGTTTTCTTGATCATTTGTGGAAGTATATAACCTTCACCACATGTTATTATAAAAAAAATATTTAAAAAATACCTCATTGGGACCTTGGTGTGCAAGATAAGGTAATAATCTATGAAATGTTTGAATTTTGGAAGTAGATGAATTGAATTAAGCATGAGAACCATTAGATTGTAGGAAAAATCACACCCTTCAAATGGAAAATGGTGTTTAGGGTGGGAAAGACCTATTAGAGTTGTTGCAAGGTAAAATCTATCCATTAATGGTATCCTAGGAGGACTTGGGGAGTAGTTAGGGTGAATAGAGAAAATTGCATAAATTTTACGGACATTGGAAGGTCAAGAAAGAGATGTGGGATTCTATTGTATAACTAGAACCAAAAAGTGATGAAGTGGGAGACCTAGGTCTAGATGAGGTTGACCTTCACTATGCATGAAGAAATAAATGAAAATATTCTTAGGAAACCTTCAATGAAACTGAATCTAAAAGTGGACATAAGATTTGGATTGTAGAGTGGAAATCTGAATTACTAGTGGGAATTTGCAATTAAGAGTAGGAAAATAAAAGAAAATGTATGGGAGATCATAGAGGTTCATAAGCCCATATGTGGATAAGAATTTTGTAAAGGGAGGATTATGGATGGAACTAAAGAAAATTACAGAATTTCTATCAAAAGTCTACATGGGTGAGGATTGGGGATGTTAGATAGAAATTATGTAAAAGGAAGGCAAGTTCAAGCATGATGAAAATATCTATCTATGGACATTGAAATCCCACAAATAGGATGAATTAAGGGAAGTAGGATGATGGAATGACTCGAGGGAATCTGTAAGAATAGATATTGGAGCTAGATGTTGAACAAATAGGAAATATCTAGTAGTCTTATAAAATTTTGCAACATTGTGAAAATAGTAGAAAATAACTAAAATATTCATAAACTTAGGAATTTATCATATTCTTGTAACTTATAAACTATGATAGTGATATAGATGGTGATAGAGGATAATATTTAGGAAAAATTGTTAACTGAAAACCCATCAAAATACTTCTCTAATTGGTTATAAATGATGGGTAAAAATAATGTCAAATACACAAAAGTGGTTGGACTCACGAAAATTTGGGCACTATTAGATTGGGATTCAACAAAGAAATTGATGTTGGGATGCATCCCTCATCTATTTTCCCCAAATCTCCCCTCCCTCACCATATCCCTATTTTGTGAATTGATTGATGACTAATAATTATATGTATATGTAATTTCGTAAAATTGCACCCCTTGCAATTTCACATACATTCTTGTATCTAATTTAGTGTCCACTACCTTAGCATTTTTGTAGGCTCATTTTAGCCCTAGCATCAGCCTTTTTCCTTCTTAGGATGCTCAAAGGCTAACTTTTCAGCAGCTACCCTTGCGTGTTCGCTTTGTGTTGAATCTTGTATTTTCCCCATTTGTGTCATTTTGTAGCATGATGTGTCTGGACACTAGTGCATTGCACTGATTTCCATGCATTGTGCTAGCATCCTATGATGTTACAATGTTCACACGATTGTATTTGAGCATGTTTGCTACTTGTCATCTTCTTTTTTCAATGGTAATGGCTCAGGTCACCTTGTAACTGCTCGGGAAGCTTCTTTTTGCTTCTCTTCTCTCCTTAAAACCTATCCTTTCAATTCATTTTTGTCTCTAGCTTCTTTCCAACCTTGGCTCTAGCATTTTTCTCTTGTTATTTTTCTTGTACAGCTCCATTGCTTGCTACAACAACATTCTCTAAATCTCTCACAACTCCCTTTGCAACACTCTTGGATCTTGTAGCTCTATTTCTCTCTCCATTTGGCTTCCTTAAGCCTTGCAGCTATATCTCCCTTATCTTGTTCTTGCGAGCATCCTAGGACTCCATATCCCCTATTTATTGCTTCATGATATAGGTTTTCCTCCTCGAGCGGGGATTGATTTTATCACTCACATTTTGTGATACAGGTTCTCCTCCTTGAGCGGGGTTTTCTCTTATCACATCACATTTGCATACTCTATTTCTCTCTATCTATTTGGCTATCCATGGAGGTGGGAACACCAAAACGGGGGTTTGATTGAGGCAAACCCCTATACAGCCCCAACACTTTTTCTATAGTTTACACATGCAAGTTTTGAAGACACTCATGGGTTGGAGGCTTCATCATTTGTGTGATTGTGAGCATTTCCTTTCCATATCTTATTCTCTTTATCATTCTTATTTCACTTTATTTCAGCTTTATTACATTTTGTTATTTTCCTATATTTGGTAAGTTCTTAGCAATCTGATTGTCGGTGGTCACTTTGTTATTTTTTTGTGATAAACATAGTTCCTAGTTTGTACGAGACACCAGCATGCCTCTATGATGCCAGTGCATCACGCTTTCATCCATATTATGTGTTGACGTCCTTTGCTTGAGATCCCGTCAGTTTGTCCAGAAAACTCTTGTGATCTGCTCTTTTGAATTCTAGAACTCTCATGTTGTTCCTTGAGGTAGTTTAGGGAAGTTCACCCCATGAGGCTCTCTAAATGAAGAGAACTTGTGAGTAGTGAATCCCCTTTCTCTACAGTATATAGATCTATATCTAGATCATGTTATAAGCATGCCTACATTATCCAATTAATATCATTTACTCTACTTGTAAAAAGTTATTTTTTACATCATTTACTATAATAATGTTGTATTATACTTGTGCATAGTCAAATAACTAATGGCTAGCCTCTCCAAACATATAAGAAGTTATAATAAATCCTCTAACTCTTTGGTTTTAGTAATAACTTTTTGTTCTTGTTGAATTTCCTATTCCCTTCATGTTTTGATTGGAAATTTTGTTTTTAGTAGTATTGGACTCTTCTTCATTTCCATGCATGTCCTCTTCCTCTTGAGAATTATCCCATTTATCTAGAACCATATTTTTTTCTTCCTTTCTAGCTTCTTTTCTACCTTCAAATCATATTGAGAGGCCCCTTCCATTCACTACACTCTAGTCACACCAAACTCATCTTGAATAGATATATAGAGTCCAAATTAATATAAATTGAAGCATTTTCTTTATCATCCTCTATAGAACCAACCCAAATGTTGAGCTTGTAGAATTCCTCCATATAATATTTGTCATTTATATTTATTGAAGAAGCATTTAATGATCTACTAATAGGAATTTGAACTTCAATTTTCTAATCATCTAATCCCAATATTTAATATTCTTTTTTATTCTTATTTTCCACATTATTTTTACATGATAACATCACAAGGAGGCATGAAATTTAAATATAATGTAAGAAAATTTTAAGCTATTATAATCCTCCATTGAATCATAGTCAAAATACTTCTCCATTTTTGTAATTCAATCTATAAGCTCTTCAAGGCTAACTTCCACTATAGCAATGTATATATCTAATATTGGTTTAATAACTATCTTTGACATAGCTTCCAATAACTAAACTTTAATTTAATAATTTAGTTCAAGTATATTTTATATTATTATCCTTCTACTTCTCTTCATCGTCACTTACATCGTCAATATGTACTCCTCTTTGTGCTACCTCCATTTTATTCATTTTCAAATGGGAATTTCTCTCAACATTTTATACTATATTAGTAACCCTATGTGACATGTCTTAACTTGACATATCTCTATGATTGTAGGACTCCATAAACATCTATAACAATTTTCTAGATACTCTTCAATAAATAACCCAATAAGAAACCTTATTTTGATTTTTTTTCGGTACTCTAGATCGAGGTGTCTAGTTAAAGGTATCCTAACATACTTTGTACAACACTCATGATCTCTAGATAGAAAATTAAAATTAATTTGCATTAAAATTAAAATAAACCATCAATAGATTATAAAAATGCTTAGAATGAAACTCCATAATTATTACAACTTAGAAAATGGCATTAATTTGATCTATTTAGATATGTATACATGAAATCTCTAGTTAATATTTCTCCTCCTATTCACTATTTTCCCCTTTGTTCCCCTATTTTACCAATGTTCTATGTTAAAAATGGTTACCATCTAGTTCTTACAATCTATTTATTATTGTTCCACTTTCCCCTAGGTACATAAATATTATATATTGCTTATGGAAAAGGGAACATTATGTTTGAATAATGACTTCCTTATTCTCATCTATCCAAATTTATATTTATAGAGGGTTTCATGACCAATTTATCTACCATAAACACCTCATGATGACATGCAACATTATAAATCGCCATGGAATGCAAATTGGCTATTAAAAAAAATAGTTCTTGCTAAATCACTTTTTTGCTAAGGAAATGCTACTATTCACAACTCATCATCTACTATGTTTGATCCTAGTTGAAATCATGTTAATTTTTATAATACTAACACATGTTTCATGAAATATCTACACAAGTATACTACCCAACAATTAAACCATGCAATCAATTTAAAATATGGAGGTATGAAAAAAGTTGATCTATCTATGAAGATAATGCCAAGTGTCCTCAAAGATCCACATCAATAAAATTCCCTTTGTCAACTATAATTTATATTTTCTATTGAAACCATCCTAGTTTTTGTTGACTCTATTGATATTGCAATAAACCTATTTTGCTACTAAAGTTGCACATAGGCTTTCTATTAAAGATTCTAGAAGTTTCTACTAAAGTGACTCATAAGTTGTTATTGAAGTGAATTTGCATTGGCATCAAAGATAACATATTGTTGAAAATGTGACTATATTATTTTATGTTATCAAAGTGAAGTCAATTGTTGTTGAAGATGCACTATATGTTTCTATTGCTATCGAAATTAGTTAGAACATTCTTTGACTCTCTATTTTTTCTCAAAAGATGTCATTTCACCTAAAAACACACCAAAACCCAAATTATTCTCATCTTACCTTTATTTTATTTTGGATGGTCCAACTTTTCTTATGAACTTAGAAGATCTTGCATCACCTATTCAAGGGATGGAAAGACCTCGACAATTGGAATGGTTGTATTCAAAAGTTGTTGATATAGTATATCAAAGTGAAATCTATTCATGTTTGGGGTCACCTTATGTACCAAATGTGTCAAATTGAGTGCTAAGACCATGCACTTACAACATCAGTGAAATGTGGCATCAAAAAAAAGGGGAAATGTGTGGTATATATCACACACATTTAAAATGTGTCTTCAATTTTTTCTTATGACTAAAAGATCTTATATCTTTGCAAAAATCTTCATAGCATCAAACTCTTTGGATAAATTTTTGTAAAGAATATTTGACAAAAATTTATTAATTAATTGGTAGATACAATATCTAAAATTATAATATAGAAACAAGAGTTGCATACCTTATGTCTCACTTCACACCTCTTCCTAGTTATAGTAGGTGGTTGTTTTAGGAAGGCTTGGCCCTACCTACTTACTATCTCAAATGTTCACACTAGTTTCTAATAGCTAGTCCACTCCATTATTTAACATAGTCTTCATAGTCTCTCCCTTTACTAGGTGTATGTGATTCATGAACTCACCTAAACCATTTAGTCCAAAGTAAGTTTAAAACCATATGTAGTGAGTGACACTAGGATGTCCCCCTCCCATTTTTATCACCACCCCTCCCCCTCCCCTTGGCCTTGCCTGCCCACCTCATTGTCTCCCTATCTACTGAGGTGATTGATGACCTATCATGCAATGCCTACATCATTGTCTTCCTATCTACTAAGGTGATTGATGACCAATCATGCTATGAATATAGATCTATATCTAGATCACATAATACACATGTAACTTTGAACAACACATTTGTATGTAAGAACATAATTAGGAATTAGATCCAAAGTTACAAATAAAATAAAATTGCTTATACAAATAAATTCATATATATGCAAATAATAAAATCTGTATTTTGAAATAATTCCATCTACGAAATACATCAAAAATCTTATGAACATTCTTTACAAAAATTATTCCATAAAAAAATAAAATATGAAGATTTTTTAACCATAAAAAAATAGTGAGAAACCATTTTTTAAATGCATTTGACTAGAAGGGAAAAGGTGTTTTAAAGCTTGGATAAAGGAAAGTTTTAAGAGGATAGCACTGCTAATGGGGTTCCTGGGGAAGGCAGGATAGAGTCTCGTAATTTAAGAAGAATTGTACACAGGACTTTTCGACAAAGACTTTTTCAATCAAACTTGTGGACTTTTTGAAACCTTCAAAAAGTTCTAAGCTTTTCTTTTTCTTCTTCTTTTGGTGGAAAGAATGATTCATCTCAGAAGTGGCTTGAGGAATCTGGCAATTAATTAACTAATCAACGTGACAAACCTGATTAGAAACAGAAATCCAAATTCGAAATCCTTTGTCAGCAACAACTACTGAATAAGTTCTGGAAGACAGTTAAGATGAAGAAATTCACATATCTGTAATTTGAAATCCAATTCCATCAAATATAATCTTCTCCAAAGATATAGGAGATCCCATTCATGATCCATACTTGGTCATTGCCTTTACCTTCATCTGCCTCATCTTTTTCTGGTCGTGGAAGCAGAGGACATCTGCAGAGAGGACAAGTTTTATGATGGTGATTAATCCACTTATCCAAGCAATCTCTGTGAAATATGTGACAGCAGTTACAAAGCAGTCGAATCTGATTTTCCTCTTCAAAGGAACTCAAGCAAACGGTGCAAAAGACATCCTCCTCCATCTCACTCACCCTCTCTCCGAATCTAATCACAGGCAACCTCTCTCTGATTAAATCAGAAACACAGGCTGAGGAAATGTCAGGGGAACTTTCAGAAAACTCCGGCCAAGAATACTCATACGCCTGTATGACTTGGGGCAGCCCAAGCCAAGAAAGAAACCAACATATTCCATTGTTTAGATAAACTAAAGCAAATGCTAAGCTGAGCAGCGCTCTTGGGATAACGATAAAATGGTAGGCTGCAGGAAATCCCATGATTCATATAAACTTCAAATGCAAATTAGGAATTCTAATACTACCCATATGAACAGAAAGTGGCATTTTATATTATCGATTGGAGGCAACTGTTGCAGGAGACAACTAAACCAAGAAGTCCACAGGTTGGTGCGAGTACGCCTCGGAACAATCGATTAGGAAAGACATGAAAAACTATTCAAGCGTAAGCAACGTAGCCGCCCAATATCTAACCACTCAATGTTGCATGCGGCACGCAAAAGCATTTTTATGTCTGTGGGTCCCAATTCAGGTCTAGTTTTCAAACTACTCGGAAACTCAAATCAATCTTAAATACCTTCGTCGCTCGCCACACACTGTATTATTACATCTGAAAGAAACTTCCAATTGTAAAGGATAGCAGAATTTTAGTACAACATGACGAAGTATCCGGCGATTCAGAATCGGGAAAAAGAGATGCTGGGAATGTATCTGAGATTTTCAGAAGTGTAGTACAGTGGCTGGTTGGTCACCATGCCATACCCACCACGACCGACTTTAGTCCGTGGTGTGAACCATCCATTGACAGCGTCTTCAGAATATCCAACATTTTTGGTCAACGGTTGCTTCGAATGTAATTCATTCTCGCCGTCCCCAACCTCTTAATTAGCCCTATTGGCTTTGACACGGTGTAAATATTTTGGGCCCATTTTATTTTTAGATCCCGTTTTCATAGATCTTTTCAATGAGAGGATTACATATTAAAATGTTAAATTAACTTTTTGTGATATTAGGTGTATGAATCATCATCTTTTTAGGTCAAGAGTATGAAGTGTGAAGGGTATTTAGTCTTTGAATAGGACATAATTTGGTCTATAAAATTTGAATAGGATATATGATCAAATAGAGTAGGCATTACCAACCTTCTGATTAGTCTTAACTAGCTTTGACACGGTGTTAATATGTTGATTCACTTTATTTTTAAATTCAATTTTCATATTTGTTTTCATTAGATCTTTTCAATGAGAAAATGAACATCTTACAATGTTAAAAAAAAAAAATTGTGATATTAGGTGTATGAATCATCATCTCTTTAGGTCAAGAGTTAAAGTTCGAAGAATATTTAGCCTATCAAATTTGAATATGACATAATTTAATCTATCACATTTGAATGGGATATATGATCAATTTTATTCTTTTAGAGTAGGTGTAACCAACCTCCTAATTTGCCATATTGGCTTTGACATGGTGTTAATATGTTGGGCCCACATTATTTGTAAATCTAATTCTCATAATTTTTTTCATCAAATATTTTCAATGGGAGAATTAACATCTTAAAATGTCAAAAAAAAATTGTGATATTAGGTGTATGAATCATCATCACTTTAGGTCAAGAGTTAAAGTTTGAAGGGTATTCAGTCTATCAAATTTGAATAGGATACATGATCAACCTTATTCTTTTAGAGGAGTAGGGGTCACCAACCTCTTAGTTAGCCCTATTGGCTTTGACACAGTGTTAATATGCCAAGCCCGCTTTATTTTTAAATCTAATTCTCATAGTTGTCTTCATAAGATCTTTTGAATGAGAGAACTAACATCTTACAATGTTAAATTATTTTTTTGTGATATTAGTTGTATGAATCATCATCTCTTTAGGTAAAGAGTTAAAGTTTGAAGTGTATTTAGCCTATCAAATTTGAATAGGACATATGATCAATGTTATTCTTGTAGAGGAGTATGTGTCACCAATCTCCTGATTATCCCTATTGGATTTGACACGGTATTAATATGTTGGGCCCACTTTACTTTTAAATCGAATTCTCATAGTTGTTTTCATTAGACATTTTCAGTGAGACGATTAACATCTTACAATGTTAAATTAATTTGTTGTGATATTAGGTGTATGAATCATCATCTCTTTAAGTCAAGAGTTAAAGCTTGAAGGGTATTTAGTCTATCAAATTTGAATAGGATATATGATGAAACCTTATTCTTTTAAAGGAGTGGCATTAGCCTTATTAGCTTTGACATGTCATTGTTATTATGTTGGACTCACTTTATTTTTAAACCTGATTCTCGTATTTGTTTTCATAAGATATTTTTAATGGGAGGATAAACATCTTACAATTTAAAATTTTCTTTTTGTGATATTAGGTGTATGAATCATCATCTCTTTTGGTCAAGAGTTAAACACTTGAAGGGTGTTTTTAGTCTATCAAATTTGAATAGGACATATGATCAACCCTATTCCTTTAGAGAAGTAGCCTTCTATATTTAGGTAGACTTGATCATTGGTGGGCTCTTTGTGAGCCATTCAAACTTCAATAATAGATTGTGAGCCACTTTATGTTCTCATTAGATTTAAGAAAAGTATTTATAGTAACTCTAAATTTGTTAAAGAAGTTTTCTCACAACATTAAATTTTATTGTGGATGAGAAAAGTGCATACCTTTTATTTCCCCCCTTCAATTTTAGACTCACTTTAGTCATGCCTAGAATTATTTCTATTTAGCATTTGATACAAGGAATTTATGCTCAATAATTGAGCAAACCTATAAATCCACCCACCCATCTACTCATTATGATCCATAATACCTTTATACATCTTGGATGAGATCACTAGTGTAATCCTATTTATCAAATTTAAATTCATCTAGACCACTAATTTAATGCAAATCAATTTCAAATCTATGACTATTATATATCAACTTATGCACTAACTTACTCAAATTCAAGTTTAAGATGGCATACTTAAATGTGTGCCCTATGATCCCAAGAAAAATGCAGGATAGAGAAAAACATTACTAGTCACCAAGGATTCATAACGAGACATCAATATAGAATACAATTCAAAAGTGGAAAAGGAAAAGAAGAGACATAATAACTTTCATTATCAATTCAAAGGATAAATCATTTGTGTATTGTATTTCAAACATTATGAATTTAAAACAAACAAACTTGACTAAAGCAAGAGGAATTTAAGTACTTCAATCATATCTCAATGAGATCCTAAAGGGTGTTCATAAACACCACTTTGCCTCAAATTGTTGGGATTGAGTTGTCATAACCTTTGAGTCCTAACAATATAAATTTGGGATAAATATTTATGAAAATATTAATATATCATAAGTTTCCAACTATAATAGTTGTTATAGCACTTTGTGGGACCCATCGAGTAGTGTTATATCCTGCATGCATGGTACAGAGCTCAACAGAGTGCTACTTGTCACCTAGGCACTTATTGGAAGCATTGTTTCTTGTGCCTACTTCATGGAGGTATGCCATAGTGGCACTTGTCACTTGGGTGCTCATTTGGAGAGAGGATTTTGTAAAAAAAAAATAGAGTTGCACAGTGGTGACATGTGTTAAGACATTTTTGAGATAGCTATGGCATGTACCTATTATTGTGGAATTTGTTGCCACTTTGAAAAGTCATTATTAGAAGTTACTATTTGCAAGGGGAGTTGTGCATGGGTGTAGTTTCTATTCCTAGTTGAGTCAAACTTGGAATGTGGATGCCTAGATTTTTGACAGGTACTTTTTTACATGTGCATGTTGCATATTGTTGCATGTTATGCCTTTCTTATTGCATGTTCATGCATGGGTGTGGGTTTAAGAAAACTTCTATCCTAGGCACTATATACTTTATAAATATAGGTGTTTTCTAGAGGATTCATGTGAGGAGAGTTATTCGTAGGGGTTATGCTGTCAGAATTCTACCAAAGATGGAACAAGATGTAAATCTCTTAAAAATCCCTTGAGCCTAAAGAATTTATTCTAATTACTTTTTTTATTGAATAATATATTGGCTCTATAGTTTTTGGAGTGTGGGGTTTTTTACCTATAAGGTTTTTCCCCATGTAAATCTGTGTGTTCTTTCTCTTCTTTCTTATTCTTCTTATTTTTTTGTGTTTGTTATATTGTTGAAACTACAGTTTGATATGTAAAGATCTACTCCTTGATCTGAAAAGATCTGAAACTTAATTCCAACCTCTTTCCTTTAAGAATTAATAGTGGTATAACAACTATGTTGGTTTCTACTTTAAGGAATAGTAATAAATGCTTTTGAGGTTCCTAAACTAGAATGAATGTTGTTCAAGGCACATACTAATCCTTGATGTCGTTCTGGGATGCCCACATTTTCCCAACAAATTGGTATTAGAGCTTAGTTACATATTTGCATGTGCATGTATTTAAGTTACATGTAATTGCATGTGTGTTGCATATACATGCATGGACTTGTATGTGCTTGCATGGTGATGCATGTGGTGTTTGAAGTTCTCGGTATTTCTTCTGGTGATTCCTTAGCCTTGGAGGCTTGAGGGAATCTAAGTTGGAGGAATGGGCTTATTGTTAATCCTTTAGTGAATGAAAGACTTACAATTGCTTTAGTTTTTTGAAGTAGTAGGAATGAAGAAGGATGGTTAAGATAGAAAGAAGTGGAGTTGATCAAATTGAAATGATGTTGATCTAACTTTTGGTTAGATAGTTGAATAACCCTTATGCATGGTGGTTATTTTTAATTATGTGGTTGTGTGCCACAGATTTTTCATATTGGGTGTTTGAGATGGGATCTTTGGTCATATAGATATACTCATGTTGTTATGACTTCAATTTGGAGTGCTTATGTTGGGTGCTTGGTTTTAGCTCCTAACATTGGAATGCATTGTGTTAATAACCTCGAATGTATGTAGGCTATGGAATTAATCATTGGATGATCTAAAAAAATTTGGAATAGGCTATCCCTTTCTCAGATGCTTGTACATGATGATGGTGGATTTGGACTACAAATGGGCCTAGTGTTCTTAAACCACTACTTTCCTAATGGATGTTTGTACTTGCATGGCTCAAATTCATGTTCCTTGGATTTGAAGGTTTTATAGATTTTTTGTTAAAAATCTATGGTTTAATGCATATTCACAATAATCTATTGTTCTAGATTATCTACTATGTTTTCTCTCTAAACTTTGGGTCTTCCAAATGATAATTGGATGTGGATTTGCATGTGTTGGAAAACATGGTGGTTTTGCAATTTTTTTGCAACGAAAAAAAATTTGTGGTTTTGTAGATCTATAGATAAAAATTTTGGGGGTCATGGTATTTGGATTATTATAATGTAAGATAGTTTCATCTCTACATGCATGTTTCATGCATGGTTTGAGGAAATATCAGATATTCTATGTATGGAGATGTTGGTATGTGATTAGCCACTTGACAACATTTCTATGGTGAATTCTTGGGAGTTCTTGATAATGGTCTTCATGTTGTGGTTTTGGAAAATTGGATCTATTGGTGATTTGGTGTTTGGGTCATGAAGAGATATAGGATATCTTCATTGATATCCTAGTTTTGCATGCTACTAATATGATCTTGGGTTTGCATGTTCAATGTTTCACATCTTTGAGTTATGCAGTTTGAGGATTAGCTTCCCATTGGCCACATTGAGATAACTCAAATGTGGACTATCTATATCTACAAGATTGATTTAGATTTGATTCAGAATTTATTAGTTAACCTTGTTTGTGGTCATGTGTATATTGGTATGTGTTGCATTGGGATGAGAGGATGGTTTTTAGTACCCAGATAGTTGAATGTGGGGACCTGTAGCATTTTTTATCGGGATTTCATGGATAGCTCGAGTGCACTGCTTGTTTGAGCTATTGTGATAGTGATGGTGTATTTCCTTGCCTTGAGATCTTAGTGCCACTTGATATTATTTTCAGATGGGCATGTGGGTGTGTGGACCTATAGGATCTTCAGATTAGGAGATGGTATGGTCATGATTCTTCAAGAGCTCGATCTCACTATTTAGTGGGAGCTTTACTAGTTATTGTGGATTCATCATTTGGTGATGGATGATCTTTTTTAGTGTTACAAATGTTACTAGGAAGATATCTTAGATTATCTCATTGTAGAAGGGCTCTTTCACATTTCAATGGACACTATTTGGAGATGGTCATCTTCATGAGATTGAATATGTACGAAAACTTAAGGCCATGGAGAACTCTTGGATTGTTTGGTTGGGGTGTTGGTAATTCTTGGAAAGGTGATGTTGGTTTAGAGTATGTTGCTAGTATGTCATGGTTTACTCTTGATGGCACATTAGAGTTTTGGCATATTACATTTCTCTTGAGACAATGATTTGTTCACTTGGAGCATGTGATCTCCTTGGAGGAGATGGTGATCCTTTGTTGAGAGGATGGGTTCTAGTGTTGTGCCATGATGGATTCTCAATTACACAGTAGAGTGTTGGCATTTCTTGATTGTAGTTGGAACTTCAAATGACAGTGATCTGGAAAGTTCTCTGTGTTTTGAGTACATTGGTCATGGGCTTCAGAGCTTCATGAGAATGTAGTGTTTGCATTTGGAGCTTAGCACTGGTTGATAAATTTCTAGTGCCCATGGATGCATGGAGACATGGGTGAGGTTGTGTTGTTGAGATGGGTACCCTTGATGAGATATCACAAAGAATTTTGAGGAGATTTTTGTTGGTGTACGTTTTTTATTTTCCTAGTGGGTTAATTTATTTTTCCTTAGTCCTAGGTATTTCCTACACTTAATTAAGCTTTATTAGGATAATAAAGTGAGTTTATTACTAGGAGATATGTGTTGTAGCATCCCCTTCCTTAAAGGGTGGAACACTTTCCACTTTTGGTGGCATCCTCGACTTTTGTTGGTCCATCTCCACTTTTTGTGGTTGATTCCTATTGGTTGGATTTGCCACCTACCTCCTCTCCTAAGTTCTATATAAACTCACTACCTAGTTTGTATTTGCATCTATCCATGCATCTTATTGCAATATTTTGCATTGTATCTTTTCGACTTGGAAGCTCTTAATGCAATATTGTCACATTGACATTGCATAATCTCTCAGAGTCCTAGTTTGCATTCTTATGCTTTTACAGTTTATGTAACTTTGATTTTCTCTTAAAAATTCCCATGGGTTATTAATCTATTTTAGATTTATAACATGGTATTGGAGATTTTGTTTTGAGAAATCTAAGTTCATAGATTCCTAATTGAGAGATTGAGTTTTATTTTAAAGATCTTGTAAATTTTTGTATTCTCTTCTCTTACATTTTGAATGATCTAGAGAATCAAAAGGGATTTGCAAAGATCTAATAACCTCTTCATATTGCATGTGTTTTGTGAGATCTGAGTGATTGCAACATTTTTGGTTATACTGGCAACATTTTTTCACAATTCTGGAAACATGTCCAGAAGGCTCAAGAAAGTCAAGATTGGCTTTTATTTCATCCAAATTGGAGATTATTTGACATAGTTGCAAATAGGGGTTTGAAGTTCAGATCTGGCGAACAACTTTTTATTGGAGCATTTTTTGGCCCAAACGAACATTTCCATTATGTTTAGAAGGACCAAAAACCACTATTCTCATATCAAATTTGTCTATTTTAGATGAATTTTATTTTTGAAAAAAAATTCTTTTGTTGGGAGGTCGTCATTGCAAGCTAAATTTAGCCATTTTAAGAAAAAAAATCATAACTTTTCACCACGGTGTACATTTTGTACAAACAAGATATCATCAGAAAGCTAGAGACAAGAATTTTCATCTGCAAAGGTATTCAAAAGAAATACTTCATTTTCTACCACATATTGCAAGTTGAAGCTGTTTGATGCATTTTTTTTTCAAAATGCCATAACTTTCACCCCAGTCCTCCATTTTTTGGCAATGAATAGGCGTTGAAAAGGTATTAAAGAGAACTACACAACCATAAGGCTAATTTTTCCAGATCTTATCTCAAGTTCATTTTGTATCAAAATTTATAATTTTGGCTATTTTGAGCCTATTGAGCATTGTATCTTAGAAAATACTTTGTAAATGCACTAAAATATAAAGTGCCAACCTTATAATATTTGAGGGGGGTGATATTTGATACTAGTGAAAAGGATGGGAGTGTATTGATGTTCTCTTTTGGTGTTATTTTTTAATCATTTGAGGATTATATCTTGGGTTTTTCTACTCATCCTTCTATGATAATCCTAGATAAGGCTAATTATGAGTCTTGGAAAAAAGTCATTCTAATCCATCTTAGATGGCTAAAAATTTTACCTTACCTTTATGGGCTCATTCCTGAACCAAACACACCTAGAAGGAAATTAGTATGGGGTAATAGAATTGATCATATATTAGGAGTACAATTAGTTCTTATGTTGATTACGACACCATGTTGGCTATATTATACATTGAATGTCCCCATACACTTTGGACCAAGATTTTGGAGATGCTTGGAGACACTCATGTTTCTCCATTCCTAGATGATCCTACTATAGATTTCCTCATTCGAATTGATGATGTAGATAATAACCCTTTGATGATGATACTTTAGAGGAGCTTAAGTATTATACATGTCTTGAACATTCAGAAGACACAAAAACTTCTCTTGCTTCTCATCCTCATGTTGAGATTACATTGACATCACTTGTTGTAGCTTCAGACTAGAGATTATTCTTCAAGAACCTCTAGTGATTCATTGCAATAGGATCATTTATGTCTTTTGGATTTAGTTCATTGGGACCAATTTCCACTAGACATCTCTTGGTTGTTTGTAGAGTCCCTCATCTTGGATCTAGATGACACTATTGAGGACATGCATCTTCTCTTTAAGGACCACTCATTTTTACTTACATCTATTTCTCCTTCAAAGTCTAGAGTTGCTTCTTCAAAAGCTTCCAATGACTTCTTGTAGTAGGACAACTATATTCTTCATGATTCAGTTTTGTGGGATGATCTCCTGATAGGTCTTTCAGACTTGTTTATGGAGACACATATTGCAAATCTAGGAGACACTATTGATTGTATTCATATTCTCTTTTAGAAAGATTATTCTTCTTTAGTTGTTCTGAGGGAACACTTTGACTCTCTTGTTCATTCTCTACATGATCATTCCTTATATTTTGACATGAGTTTGGATACTTTGGAGAAGACATCTTCAAAGGAGATACTTGAGTCTTTGGCTTATGCTCTACATCAGTCTCTAGGAGATTCATATTTTTCATCTTCAGTAGTGTGGCCTAGAATGCCTAGTTTGATTGTGTTAGCTTTCAACATAGACATGGGGATACTTGAGCCAACTTAAGAGACTTCATACATCTTGCACTTTCTTCCTACATATTCATTTTAGGACTTGGGAGATAACTTGCATATACCTTTGGTTTTATTTCTTCCTAAGGGGAGGAATGTTGTTTGACGATCATGGACCATATTCTCCATCTAGTTTTGAGCATCTACCTTTGGATCTCTTTGGGGGGCCTACTTAGTCCTTCTCTTCTTCTCTCTCTATTATATGGGGTGTTATCTCTCTATTTGTTGGGTGGGGCTTCTTCTACCTTGGGGGGAATTTGATATGTACATGGGTACCTAACATGGCCTCATTTTCTGGGACCCATCATCTTTTCCATTCTCCTAATTTGTGCTTAAGGGGGGGTATTAGTGTAGCTATTTTTATTTTCCTAGTTGGTTAATTTTTTTCCCTTAGTCCTAGGTTTATCCTACACTTAATTAAGCTTGTTTAGGATAATAAAGTGAGTTTGTTATTAGAAGATAAGTAATGTGGTGTCCCCTTCCTTAAAGGGTGGAACACTTTCCACTTTTTGTGGTTCATCTCTACTTTTTGCAGTTGATTCTTATTGGTTGGATTTTCCACCTACCTCCTCTCCTAAGTTCTATATAAACTCACTACCTAGCTTGTATTTGTATCTATTCATGCAGATCTTCTTGCAATCTTTTTCATTGTATCTTTTCAGCTTGGAAGCTATTAATACAATATTGTCACATCAACATTGCATAATCTCTCAGAATCCTGGTTTGAGTTCTTATGCTTTTTCTAGTTTATGTAACTTTGATATTCTCTTAAAAAATTCCTTGGGTCATTCTGTATATTTCAAATTTCTAACACTTTTCACCTAGACATGGACGTCTGTTCATGATAGACCTATGAGAATATTTCTCTTAGATGATTCATGGTGACTTGGATATCTTGGAGGAGCATTCATGTTCCCAACTCTTGGTCTAATCGATAGTTCATCACTTGAGAGGCATAGCCCTTGGTCCTCTCAAGTGTTATGCTTATCTTTCATAGATATGGATCTTGAGCTACAATCAAATGGTTCTAGAGGATTCATTATGAGATATGTTCAATGTATGGTTATCTCCTTCAGCATATGATTTGACATTGTGATGTCATTTATGAGGAGTTTAGGAGATGCTAGTGGGTTGATTTCCTGATATGGGAAATGAATATAGTTTGGCCTTCTCTTGAGAATATTAAATCTATATGATTACATGATTTATATTCCATGTTTGATCTTGGAGATTGAATAGGATGTGTATTGTTGAGGCTTTTCTTTTGGGTTTATGGATGAGATCATACTTGACACGATTGAGCATTTAGAGGCATATGTAAAATGACATCCTACATGTGTATGATGTGTAGGGTTTCTCTCTTTTATCTTGGTATTCTTCTTGGATGTTTGGATTCACATGATGTTGGAATTGAGATCGTGTGTGGAGCTATGGTGATTACTAGTTTTTGGTCATGTGTTGTTACTTTGTTTTTGGTGATGACATGGAGGTTCCTTTACCTCTATTCTTTGTTGGATTTGGAGAACATGGGAGTGTTGGATACTTGTGGTGAGATATGTACACTTAAAGCGGATTTCTTGGTTGAAGGTTGTGCATGTCATTATAGGTCATTCTTGATAGTGCATGGATACATCATCTATGTGGTTTTATTGGTAGACTTGGTGTGCCTTGATGCCTTTATACTATGCATTACCCATGCAATGGGATTTCCTAGACGTGTCTATCTTCATTGACTATTTCAACACATGAAGCTCATGATTATGATTGATGGCTTGGATATGAGGAGATTTTCACCTGGACATGGACATGATTTCATGATAGACTTGTGAGGATATTTCTCTTAGATGAGTCATGATAACTTGGATATCTTTGAGGAGCATTCTCGTTCCCCACTCTTATTCTACTTAGTAGTTTGTCACTTGAGAGGCATAGTCCTTGGTCCTCTTAGGTGTTATGCTTAACTTTCATAGATATTCATCTTGAGATATGGTCAGATGGTTTTGTAGAATTCATTATGAGAGATGTTTAGTATGGTTATCTCCTTGTGCATATGAGTTGACATTATGATGTCATTTATGAGGAGTTTATGAGATGGTAATGGGCTAATTTCCTGATATAGGAAATCAATCTAGTTTGGTCTTATCTTGAGAAGCTTATGTCCATATGATTACATGATTCATATGTCCTTGTAGCATATATTTTTGGCATCCAAGGTCTTTCTAGCACTCTTAGGGTTTTTCACCTAGAACAAGAAAGACAGACCAAAATGCAATGTTACATTCAAAATTAATGCAATATGGGTGGAATATGGATGCAATATACCTAGATGAAATGTTTGAATGTAAGAAACTAATAATATTAATTGATTAATGAATGGAAACTAAGGAAATGAAGAATGTTTGAAAACACATTGTGTAATACAAAATCACCTAGAAATGAATGCAAATTGCAACAGAACTTGGCAAAATTGAAAGTGTGAACCTGGAATATGGATGGAGACTGGAAATGACTTCTAGAATGCTACCGATGCTGAATTTTAGGCCTTGTGGGACTCATTCACCATTCTAGGTGAATCAATCCCAGTTCTATAAAACTGTTCTGGAACCCGTTTCAAACAAAAGGGTAACTAAAAATTCAAAAAAGAAAAAAATGACCTGGAAGTGGGACTCATTCGCCATCCATGGTGAATGAGTCCACTTTTGAATTTTTGAACATTCAAAGGTGGAATCCAGAGCTCTCAGTCTACACTTTGGTTCTCTACAGGTGTTTGCTTTTGAAACTCTAATCTCTAAACCTGGAAGTGAGTTTTTGTTGATATTTTGACTTGATCAATGAAGGGAAGACTTGAAAAAACTTGAAACTTGATCTTCAATAATTTCCAATCCTCTAAGATTCCTAAATCTACAAACACACGAGACAAGAGAGAGAAATGTTGAATGTTAGGGCATAGGGGTTTGCCTTGGTCAAACCCATTTTAGGTAATTAAACTAAAATGGAGAAAGAATGTAATGAAACATGAAATAATGGAGTTTATTACCTTTCCATGATGACTGATCTTGAATTTCTACAGCAAAACATGAATAATCTGCCCTTGAATGTCTAAAAATTGATATCTTGGTGACTTGAAATGATGAAACCCTAGGTTGCTTGACTTGAGATGGAAGAATGATGGATGGATAATGAAGAATGAATGTGATTTAGGGTTTAGAGAGATGATTTTATAGGAAATTCACCTTATTATCCTAAAAATTGGATCCCTAAGGCCGACATGTGAAAATAACAAACTTAAATTTCAATTTTTCATGCTCAATGGTCAAAATTGGGCCAAATAGGACTCATTCACCACCCATGGAAAATGGGTCCCATTTGGATGGGACTAATTCACCATGGATGGTGAATGGTTCCCATAGGGGCCATTTTGATAGCTAAGATGTTAGGAGATAAGGAAATAAGGTTTAAATTGTGACTTTGTCAAGTATTTGATCAATTTAAGCATCAGGATGCACAATATGGGGTAATATGGGCCTATTAGTAATGATGTAAAGGTAAATTAGGTCTTGGGACACATAATTCAATGTGAAAGTGTGATTAAATACACTTTACAACACTAAAATGAGGTCCACTCAGCCTAGGAAGGCACAAGAACCAATGTGAATGTGCAAAACATATTACAACACTAGTTTAACATTAAGTTTAATTCACAAGCCTTCTAAATTGATGTGAAGATGTATTTAAATACATTTTATAATGTTGAGTTAGCGATAAATGGGTCCATTAAGTCTAGAAAAGTATGAAAATCTTTTACAACACTTTACAACACTCTACAACACCTTTACAAGACATTGTTAAATGCATTTTATTTAGTTTGCAAGGGTCTGAGACCTAGTGTGGATGTGAAAAACACCTCACAACACCAAATAAAAGCCTCATTAAGTCCAATTTATCATCAATTATTCCCCAAATCAAGCAATTTTCCTTTTTTCTATGATGTTCAATATGCAGGTTCACCAAAATGAACCACATTGAAAAGGTTGTGGTGCTAACGAGCAAGGTATCTGTAACCCTATCAATCATATCACACAACAAACAACTCATGGTCTTGGCTATTATCCTATGATAAAAATCGCCAAGCCTTCCCTCAACCTCAACACTCTCACACAACATTCTTCTAAGCCAACCTTAACTGTAAAGCATCTTGACCTGATAGACACTAGTGGTCTTGAACATCATCCTTTACCAAACATGAAACAAAAAACTACACCTTCTCTTAATGTCAATTTCATTTCACAAGATACAAATGATTTGCATCTGATACCTTTTCCCTTCTCCTGTAAGAGTGAGAAGAAAATATCACAATCTAAAGGGTCTTGCATAAGTATGACAACTAATACTAAGCAATATGTATCTTTTTCATCAACCATAAGACCACCTTCTACCATTGATCAAGAGGGTATCTTGTCAAGACTCCTCCAAGATCACTTGATCACTCTTCCTCTCAGAACTCGTAAGAAATGTTATTGCAAGAATTCATTTTGCACCTATCATAGAGTTCATGGTCATTACACTAATCAATGTAAAGCTTTGAGTCATAAAATCCTACATTTTCAATATTTTGGTATGCTTTCCTCTATGGGGGCACCTAATTCCTCTAATTGATACCAATTTTCACTCTCGCCTGCATTTCATCAATCGTTTTGGCTCACCTTTTTCCTACACTCAGTGGGGGCAAGGGGTTTAGTAGTGTTGTCCTCGTATGTCACTTGTGGTCACCTCCTTTGGATAGTTGTTAACCTTTCATGAATACATAAGAGCAAGCTTGGGATGTGGATGACATGCCTTAAGTTGGCTCGCATATGACATACTTCTCTTTTTCATGACGTAGCTTCTCGAAAACATATGACTTGGCATAGGGCTTTCCGAGTAAGCTCTCATGTCCTCTTCTTCTACTTTAAAGCAATTGCTCACAGTACTAGTGTTCACAACTGCTTTAAAGTGGGGGGCATATATAACCACTCGCATTTCATTCTGTGATTTTCTTTTTCTTGCGATTTCCTCTCTTGGAAGCATTAGGTACAATGTTTCCCAAGATGAGACCTTGCAGTTGTCCTCTCTTGGAAACAAGATGATATCATTTGCACTTTTTCTCTCTTGGAAACATTAGGAATGATGTTCCCTAAGATGATACCTTGCATAAACAAAGAAAAATCCCTTTGAACAATCCTTACACTATTTTGCATTAACAATGTCAATGAGTGTCAAGCATACAAAGTTTTGCTTACCTCATAGAGCTCAAAGATTATTTTTGTGGCACCTTATTAAAGTTATTAGGAGGTATAACTTTGATATGGTTGAGTGGGAAGCCCATTCAGTGGCATGACTTTCCCCATAGCCACCTATGTGTTTTTGAGTGCATACCAACTAGTGTATGTTTCTCACCTTTTGGGTTTTCTCACCCGACAGATAGCCATGAGTTTTGTCACCCTAGAGTGAGTACACATTTATTTTTCTGAACAAATAGTCTAGATCTGATCCACAAATATTTGTACAAATGATCAAAGCTTGATTCGCCTCACTCTCATTTCTCTTTCTCCTAGTTCTTGCCATTGCATGATTTTGTATCTTGATGGTTTGACTTAGGATCTTTGATCCTGGGGACTTTGCCACCTCCTTTTATCTTTTTCATTCTTTTTCATCTGCATCTATACACTTGGATCTCTCTTGAATGTCTACTTTACTATGAATTTGAAGCAAGTTCACCCTCTCACTAAAGTGGGGGCTAAATGTACCATATAAAAAAGGCAACTTGCTTGATTTGGAGAATAATTGATGATAAATTAGACTTAATGAGGAATTGGTTTGGTGTTGTGAGGTGTTTTTCACATCCACACTAGGTCTTGGACCCTTGCAAACTAAATAAAATGCATTTAACAATGTCTTGTAAAGGTGTTGTAAAGTGTTGTAAAAGACTTTCACACTTTTCCAGACTTAATGGACCCATTTCTCCCTAATTCAACATTATAAAATGTATTTAAATACATATTCACATCAATTTAGAAGGCTTGTGAATTGAACTTAACGTTAACTAGTGTTGTAATGTGTCTTGCACATTCACATTGGCTCTTGTGCCTTCCTAGGCTGAGCGGACCTCATTTTAGTGTTGTAAAGTGTATTTAATCACACTTTCACATTGAATTTATTTTCCAAGCCTTAATTTTCCTTTACATAATTGCTAATAGTCCCATATTACCCCATATTGTGTATCTTGGTGCTTAAATTGATCAAATACCTAACAAAGTCACAATTTAAACCTTATTTCCTTATCTCCTCGCATCTTAGTTGTCAAAATGGCCCCTGTGGGACCCATTCGCCATCCATGGTGAATCAGTCCCATCCAGGTGGGACACATTCACCATGGGTGGCGAATGAGTCCCATTTGGCCCAATTTTGACCTTTGAGTAGGAAAATTTGAAATTTAAGTTTGTTATTTTCACATTTCAGCCTTAGGGATTCAATTTTTGGGCTAATTGGTGAATTTCCTATAAAATCATCTCTCTAAACCCCAAATCACATTCATTCTCCATTATCCATCCATCATTCTTTCATCTCAAGTCAAACAACCTATGGTTTCATCATTTCAAGTCACCAAGATATCAATTTTTAGACATTCAAGGGTAGATTCTTCATGTTTTGCTACAAAAATTCACGATAAATCATCATGGAAAGGTAATAAACTCCATTATTGCATGTTTCATTACATTCTTTCTCTATTTTGGTTTAATTACCTAAAAGGGGTTTTACCAAGGCAAACCCCCATGCCCTAACATTCAACATTTATCTCTCTTGTCTTGTGTGTTTGTAGATTTAGGCATCTTAGAGGCTTTGAAATCATTGAAGATAAAGTTGAAAGGTTTTTCAAGTCTTCCCTTCATTGATCAAGTCAAAATATCAACAAAAACTCAATTTCAAGTTCGAAAATCCGAGTTTCAGAAGCAGACACCTGTAGAGAACCAAAGTGCAAACTAAGAGCTCTAGATTCCACCTTTGAATATTCATAAATTTAAAAGTGGACTCATTCACCATGGATGGCGAATGAGTCCCACTTCCATGTCAATTTTTGGTTTTTTGCATTTTTAGATACCCTTAAATATCTAAAACAGGTTCTAGAATAGTTTTGTAGAACTAGGACTGATTCGCCCATAATGGAAAATGAGTCCCACCAGGCCTAAAATTCAGCATCACCAACATTCTAGAAGTCATTTCTAGTCTCCATCCATATTCCAGGTGCACACTTTCAGTTTCATCAAGTTTTGTTGCAATTTGCATTCATTTCTAGGTGTTTTTGCATTACACAATGTGTTTTCAAACATTCTTTCTTTCCTTAGTTTCCATTCATTAATCAATTGATATTATTAGTTTTCCATTCATTAATCAATTGATATTATTAGTTTCTTGTATTAAAACATTGCATCTAGGTATATTGCATCCATATTCCACCCATATTGCATTAATTTTGAGTGTAACATTGCATTTTGGCCTGTCTTTCTCCTTCTAGGTGAAAAACCCTAATAGTGCTAGAAAGACCTTGGATGCAAAAAATATATGCTACAATCCTATTTGATCTTGGAGATTGAATAGGATGGATTTTTTTGAGGATTTTCTTTTGGGGTTGTGGAGGAAATCATACTTGACATAGTTGAGCATTTAGAGGTGTATGAAAAAGGATATCCTACATGTGTATGATGTGTATATTTTCTCTCTTTGTTCTTGGTCTTCTTCATGGATGTTCACATTCTCATGATTTTGGAATTGAGATCATTTGTGGAGTTATGGTGATCACTAGTTTGTGGTCATGTGTTGTCACTTGGTTTTTGGTGATGATATGTTTCAGTTCCTTTATCTCTATCCTTTTTCGGATGTTGAGAACATGGGAGAGTGTTGGAGACTTGTGGTGAGAGATGTACTTGTAACAGATTTCTTGTTTACAGGTTATGCATGTCATTGTGGATGGTTCTTGATACTTCATGGATACATCCTTTATGTAGTGCTATTGGTAGAAATAGTGTGCCTTGATGTCTTTTTAGACTAGACATTACCCATGTAGTGGGAGTTCCTATATGTGTCTATCTTTGTTAACTATTTTGGCACAAGGAGCTTGTGATTGTGGTTGATGGGTTGGATATGTTATTGGAATGATTTTTCTGATGTTGTGGATACCTTTTGAGGTATGGTAGATTGGATGCATTAGCCTTTATTGTGGGTGCTATTTTTGGTCTTGTGGGTTCATCAGTTAGATGAGGGCAACCTATTTTTGGTTGTTATTCTAGCTGATGGTTTATCTCAAGTTCTCTAGAGGATTCTTTGGCTTCAAAATTGTGTTCTAGTTACAAGCTTGGAGTTGGTTTAGCTTCCATTTAACTTGTGATCATAGTAGAGTTGTGGAAGTATCATGTAGCCTTTGCTATCAGTTGGATTTGATGCTTTTGTTCTTTAGACTAGTGCATAAACACTATGGCTTATTCCTTTCATTTGGAGGATGATAGGAAATATTTCTTGACATGGTGGAAATCTCAGATGTTGTTGTAGGTGTCCTGATTGAAGAACAAGATCATTGTTATAGATTCATGTGATTGTATGTATGGTTGTGATGATGTGTTTTTATCGATTGAATCTTAGCAATTAAATCCTTTTGATTCCTAGACTCTTGGCAGGTCTTTGACAAGTGGGAGATTATTGGGATTAAGGTGTCTCAACCTATTCATTCCTAACAATATTTTTGGGATAAATATTTATGTACATATTGATATATCCTAAGTTTCCAACTATAATAGTTGTCATAGCACTTTGTGGGACCCATTAGGGAGTATTATATCCTACATGCAAGGTGTGAAGCTCAATGGAGTGCCACTTGTCACCTAGGCACTTATTGGAATCATTGTTGCTTGTACCTACTTCATGGAGGTGTTCCATAGTGACACTTGTCACTTGGGCACTCATTTGGAGAGAGGAGTTTGTAAAAACTTCTCTTAGTTGCACGATGGTGACATGTGTAAAGGCATTGTTGAGTTAACTATGGCATGTAACTATTATTATCGAATTTGGTACCCACTTTAATAAGTCAATATTGGGTGATCCCACAATACTAGTTTACAATTTTTGGCCAAACTAGACACTAAACTGATTTTTTCTAACTAAATTTTCACTTTCGGACACCTATAGCAGCTAAACCATGAGGAATTTGAAGATGATGCAAACTAGTGATTTATGAAATTTTTCTATACATTCTAAATATATTTTTTTAAAAAAAATTGGAGTCAGATTGCACTTCTTTTTCCATCTCCTTCAAAAACTAGTTTTTTCAGTAAACACCATTTTTGAGTGACACTCACCGTATAACACATAATTTTTTTTCCATGAAGGATAAAATTCCTTTTTTTTTAATTTAGATTTGTAACTATGACATCTAGTGCTTCCAATTGGTTTCATAGTGTTTTATTGATTTTTTTTTTCTTAATCAAGTTTGGAAGTCAAACCAATTACAATTCAAACATAGGTGGACCGTATAACAACTTTTTTTGTATGTATTGAAATTCAAATTTTTTTTGTTGGATCAAGGACTTCAACATCTAGTGCACTCATATTTTTCAAATTTTTTTTTAGATAATCTTCTATTTTTCCACATGTGTAGAACAGAGAGCTTGATTTTTAGTGAAAAACCTACACTCATAAGAAATAAAAAATAAATATAATAATCAAATTAAATTTAACTAAAATTATAATTTTTTGGAAGATTATAATAAGAACTAAATACTTACAAAAAATAAATTTTAAATGAATTCATTTGATCCCCCAAAAGGTAAATCAAAAGTGATTTTTTATCAGCATTTTGATAGGTGTAAAAGAGACTCTGTTATAGGTATGGTTTAAAACTAGCAAAGTTCTATCCAAGGGGCCTTGGTCTAAGGTGGTTTGATCAAACCCTCTTCAATTAGAATCCTTTAAATGGAACTTTTCAAGGCTTAAATCATAATATTTTCTAAAAATATATGATTTCAGCAAAAATCAAGATCTCCCAGAAAGTGTAAACCACTAATGTGGCAGCACCCTATTGGAAGTTTCTATTTGCAAGGGGAGTTGTGCATGGATGCAGTTTCTATTCCTATTTGATTCAAAATTAGAATGTGGATGCCCAAATTTTTGACAGGTTCTTTTTTGCATGTGCAAGTTGCATGTTGTTGCATGTAGTGCCTTTCTTGTTTCATGTTCATGTGTGGGTGTGGGTTTAAGGAAACTTCTATCCTAGGAACTATATACTCTATAAATATAGGTTTTTTGATAGAGGAGTCATGTGGGGAGAGTTATTCACAAGGGTTATGCTACCAAAATTCTTCCAGAGATGAAACAAGATGTAAATCTCCTGAAATGGCCTTGAGTGTGAAGAATGTATTGTAACTACTTTTTTTATTGAATAATATACTAACTTTGTGGTTTTGGAGTGTGGGGCTTTTTACATGAAATGGTTTTCCCCATGTAAATCTATGTGTTCTTTCTCTTCTGTCTTATTCTTCTTGTTTGTTTCTCTGTGTTTTTTATGCTATTAAAACTACTTGATCTGCAAAGTTTTTCTCCTTGATCTGGAAAAATATTCTCCTTGATCTGAAAAGATCAAAAACATAATTTCAACCTCTTTCATTTAATAATTAACAGTGGAAAAATAACTATCATTTTCTGCTTTAAGGTATAGTAGTATATGCTTTTGAGGTTCTTAAACAGAAATGAATTTTATCGATGGCCCATATTGATCCTAGATGCCATTCTGGGATTCATGCATTTTCCCAACACTCTTATTTACTTTGATTAAATACATTCTTAGAATTTGTCACAATCGAACAATGATCAAATCTTGACACTCTTATTTACTTCTCCCACAAGGGTTGAAGTATATATTCCATCTAACTACACTCTTTCATAATAATTATGATCTCTCGTCATTTATGGAACTTTTGATAACTTTTACTTGATTATTTTACCTTAAATATTCATGTAATTCACATGGATAATATTTTTTATGATGTAACTTCCTCTATAATTGACAAGGCATGGTTTTGAATACTCCATTTCTAGTGATAACTATTTACCATCATCCACTATTTCTTCCTATCATGTTTTATCCATTGAGGGACAATTAAATTCTTATGACATCCTTTCTCTAGATGAAACCTCACATCATAGTGTTTCATTTGATAGTGACCATATTCCTCTAACTACTCATGTAGGTGTAATGGGTTGTATTCCCATACCTATCATTATTTTATTCATGATAATAATGTTAATATTCATGGTGAAGCTATGATTTATACATTTATCTATAGTGTAAATCCATTTTTCCATCCCAAATCATTTTTGTATTCATAAAATGTGTCATATGGATGATTTATTATTTATAGTATAGAAGGATTTAAAATTAATTTAGTTGGTAAAGAATTTGAATTATTCTTACCAATCAATTGCATTATTGATCTTTTCATGCTTAACTAAATTATTTCATGAAATTATTTACTATGTACTCACTAGAAAATATTTTCTTAATGATGTTATTTATTTGAATCTTATAGTGGCCTTTCCCAAAAGGATCTAATGGATAATTATGTTACTTCTCATGAATTATCTTTCCAAATATTCTTAAGAGACCCATTATAGTGTTAAACTATTGGATCCAACCTATTACACCTTTTTGTGTGTGATCCTAGTTGTATTTCTATAAGATAGAAAATTGTTGTCACTAGGGTTTAGGACATAGGACAACAATCTTCTATGCTCCACATTCAAGGAAACCCTAGAGATCTCAATCCAATGAAGAAATCAGAAAGAGATATGACAATAGGGTTGTCCTAAGGTCTAATTATAAACTAATGAGGGGTTCACCACAAAGCTAGGGCTTGGAAAGATTAATGAAATGCAAGATCTAATGTTTAAACCTAGTAATGCATAAAACTTGAATGAATGACCTAGAAATGAATATAAATCAGAATAGAAAGCTATAAAATCATAGGAATGCACCTGGAAACTTGAAGAGGCCTGAATGAGGACTAGAAATGCTAAAAACATTAATTTTGATGTTGATTGGGACTCATATGCTATTTTGGGTGATTTAGTCCTAGACTGGGTTTTTTGCACCAAAACTAGAATCTAAAAATGTTGATTTTGAATATCCAAAAACCCTAAAAATTGGTTGTACTGGGAATCATATGCCCAAGGTGGCATATTAGTCCTAAATTGTGCTTTTTCTGAAGGTTAAGGTCTGGTTCTACTCTCCAATATCTTCTCTCTCTGTCACACTTTGTTTATGGACCTGAAACCCTGATTTCAGACCTGTAGAAGACTTTTTGTGAAGATGACAACCTTGTGACAACTTGAAAACTTCTCTCAACCTTGCAACCTAATCTTCAAAGATCCTTTATGCTCCAATACACCTAGATCTATGATCACACATGTAAAGAGGAGAAAAACTTGTTGATTGTTAGTGAATAAGGGTTTTCCTTGGTCAAACCCCTTTTAGGTAATTAAACCAAATGATGAGATAATGAAATAAGGACATGAAACATGAAACAAGGAACATGAAACATGGATATTGATACCTTAAATGGTGTCTTGTAAATGATATCTTGTAAATCTACAATTTAACATGAAATGGCCATGAAGGATGTAGATCTAGATCTTGAGATAAGTGTAGAATAATGCTTGACCTTGGATCTTGAATGCAACATCACAACACTAGCTCAATAACATCCTTGATGCTTGATATCCTTGACATGATGATGGATCTTGAATTGTTGCAACAAATGATGAAGAATCTACCCTTGAATGCCTTAGAAATGATCTTGAATGCTCTTTTGATGATCTTGTAAAGTATTGGAATGCTTAACTCTTGAGTGCTTGACTTGATATCATGAATGCTTAATGAAATAATGATTTTTGACCTTGTTTATATAGAAAATCCATCTAATATCATGTTTATTAGATCCCATAGGCTGACATTCATGAAATTTGAACTTAAAACCTAGATTTCTCGCTCAAAACCCTAAAAAGGGGTCAAATGGGACTCATACACCAAACCTGGCATATGGGTTCCACTTGGATGGAAATCATATGACCAGGGTAGTGTATGGGTCCCACAAGGCCTTTTTAGGTGAAAAAAGTGTCAGGGTGCTGAGAAATTAAGTTTATTTGATGTCTATGTCAGGATTTTAGTTAAAATATGCCTCAAGATGCACAATATAGGGTCTTAGGGTCCTATTAATGATGATATTAAGGCCATAAATGCAAGAGGGCTCAAAATTCAATGTGAAAGTGTAAATAAATATACTTTACAACATTAAATTAAGGCAAAATTAGGTCAATTTATCTTAAAAGGGCCCTAAATCCAATGTGTATGTGTACAACACATTACAACACTAGATTAAGGCAACATTAGGTCCAAGGGCCCTAAATTTAATGTGAAGGTGTAAATGAATACACTTTACAACATTAAATTAAGGAAAAGTTAGGTTTATTAAGCTTAGAAGGTCCCTAAATCCAATGTGAATGTGTACAACACATTACAACACTAGATCAAGGTGACATTAGGCTCATTTAACATTAATTATTCCCAAATTAGATGAGGAATTGTACCATTTCCAAGAGCGTACAATTTTTGTTGTTACATTTAGCCCCCACTTTAGAGAGAGGATGAACTTGCTTCAAACTCACACTAAAGTAGACATTCAAGAGGGTCCAATTGTACCAATGTGGATGGTCTAGGATAAAAAAGATCAAGGAGGTGGTCAAGCTCCCAGGATCCAAGATCCTACGTTAAACTGACATAAGCACAAAAAGGACACACACAAGGTGTATGATTTGTAGCAAAATAAGATACACAAACATACAATGCCAATGACTAAGAAAGAAACATAAAAAAAAATAATAATAACAAGAGGTGGATCAAGCCTCAACCGTTTGTCCAACATGATGTGGATCATATCTAATTTTTTTGTGCAAAGATGCACGTTCACTCTGAGGCAACGAAACTTTAGGCTATCTACTGGGTGAGTAATCCAAGAGGGTGAGATACATACACACACAGCTGGTATGCACTCACATACACATGCAAGTGGCTAAGGGAAATTCATGCCTCAGATTGGCTTCCTATCAAACCATACCAAAGTTATACTTCTTGATAACTTTGACAAGGCACCACATAACAATGAACTTCGAGCTTCATGAGGCAAGCAAATCTTTTTATGCTTGATACTCATGAAAAAACAAGATGGATCCACAGGCATGCAAAGTGTGTTATGCAAGGTGGTCATATAACAAATATTGAAAATGTGAAATAGTGTAAGGTACATTCAAATGGATTTTACTTATTTCATGCAAGGTCTCTTCTTAAGGAACATCATGCCTAATGTCTCCAAGAGAGGACAGTTCAAAGAAATATCACGCTCTTAGAGGATATCAATCCCAATAACACCACCAAGAAAAGGACACATTGCAAGATAATGGCACAGTGAAACATGAGTGTCAATGTATGCCCCCACTTTAAAGCGGTTGCTAACACTATTGTTGTGAGAAATTTCCTTAAAGTAGAAGAAGACATGAGAGCTTATTCAGAAATCCCTATGCCAAGTCATATGTCTCTAATAAGCTATGTCATGAAAGGAAATGGGTTGCCCACAAAATGCAATGATTAAATATAACTCAGTATGTCACATGTGATCCAACTTAAGGCATGTCGTCCACATCCCAAGCTTGCTCTTATATGTACATGAAAGGTATTCAACTAGTCAAAAGAGACAATGATAAGTGACATACAAGGACAAGGCTACCTAACCCTTTTCCCCCACTTAGTGCAAGACAAAGATGAGCCAAAATTATTGATGAGAAACATGCTAGAGTGAAAATCAGTATCAATTAGAGGAACAAGAGCATTCAACACAAGGAAGAGCACCACACTCCTTAAGATATTGAATTTTATCACTTAAATCCTTATGTATTCATTAGTAGAATGACAATGAACTCTATGATATGTGCAAAATGAGTTCTTGTAGTAAAATTTCTTTCGTGTTCTTGGAGGGAGAGAGATCAAACAATTTTGGAGTCTCGACAAGATACTCTCTTGATCAAAAGTAGAGGATGTTTCGTTATTTTGTGCTAAAGATATCTCTTGCTTAAGACACGATGTCATACTTACATAAGACTCTTTGGATTGTGAGGTTTTGTACTCTCCCTTACAAGAGGCTGTAAAATATATCAAATTCAAATCATAAGTGTTTTGTGTGATGACATTAATGTTAAGTGATTATTTCTTTGTTTGGTTCATTTCTTGCAAAGGATAACAATCAAGACCACTGGTGTCTATCAGTTCAAGATGCACTAATGTTAAAGTTGGCTTAAAGGAATCTTTTGTAATAGTGTTGATATTAAGTGAAGGCTTGTTTGTTTGTTTTGAGGGGAAATAACCAAGACCACTAGTCTTTTATTGCATGTGGGGCTCTATAGGGACACAAATACCTTCTTCTCTAGCACCACATCCTTTTCCACTACAACCATGTTGTTTCATAATTTCATAACCTTTTCCATAAATATTCTTCATCTCTTTTGGATTTAGTGGTTGCTCATAATTAATTTCATCAAATTTTGTTGTGTAATTTGTTGTCTTTTGTTCTAAAGTGGTTGAGGTGGATGCTCTCGAAGGGTCTTCTGAATTGTGTGTTGACATTACCGCTTTTTCTTTTCCTCTTTTAGAGTCTTTGTTTATGATCTTGTATTCTCCCATGAATTTTGGTTCAAATTCTAAGGAACCCCAATCATCTTCTAATAGCTTTGTGACTTCCTCAATGTGTTTTTCTTGGTCATTTTGTTGCATGGTTTCTACTTGTGTAGTTGGTGTCAATGTTTTCAAAGGATTTTGCTTGTTTTTCTCAATGTTTAAAAAATTGTTTGGTTCGGGATCAGCTTCAAGTGTGTACACTTTTTTTTTGTAGACATACTTCATTACACGATGAAGAGTAGAAGGCACCCCATTCATTGCATGAATCCATGGTCTGCCTAAAATGAGATTATATGGAAGATCGTGAGTGATGCAGAGCAGGGGCATAAACTAGAATATTGATACCATATTTCACAACAATGGATTCATTGTCATCTCAAGGTTCAATGATAAACATGGTAGGGCAGACTTCTTTGGTGGTGACAGTCCTTTCAACATTTAAGGGTGGAAGACCTTTCAATTTTTTGGAACAACATGGTAACACCATAAACAACATGGGTTGATGGTATAGATGACATCACAGACCTTTCAAAGGTTTTTGTAATCTCCAAATGCATGGGCAGACTTAAAAGTAGCAACCTTTAATGGAACAGTCTATGGGACAGTCATATGCAAACAATGAATAACCTTCAACACATGATAGAAGTATCAAACCAATAGTTTCTCCAGGGGGTAACATCAATGCTAGACTTGTCTCAACCTTCACAAAGCACTAAGCAACATTACAATGCCAAACTTTGGTATTCAACTACAATGCAATGCCATTTGATTGTAAATCAAACAATAATGCAACCATTGTAAATCGATAATTATCTCAAAGAACTTTGGATATTTATAATTCTCACTATTACCAGTGGATCATAAGCTTAAGAAATGGAATAAGATAAGGATTATGCTAAAATGCAATAAATGATTCAAAATATTGTCATATTCAACTCATTTTTTGTGGATTTGTCTGTCTAGGTTGATATTATAGCGTTGTATATGGTCAAATAATCTAGTTCATTTAATTCACTTGAGTCCCTTGCAAAGTGATGCCCAATACACCTATTATTTAGAGGGCCAAAAAATAATATAGGCACCAGATTCTAACCATAAGAAGCAATGTCTATGTGAATCTATACACCTATAACTCTATTTATGCCCTGTTTGACATTTATGCCATTTAAAGTTGTGTATGGTCAGGTGTCACTACATTTGTTCTACATTTTTTTCAACTATTTTAGACATCACATTCAATATTAGTTGCCTGAATTGTTTATGTATTGTGATGTTCAATATTATAAGTCTATGAAGAAGTTGGTGGTTTTGTTGGAGTGGATGCTATAATGTTAAATCATGGTAATCATGACTCAATGCATTTGCCTCGTTTCCTAAGTTTTCCAAATAGTTGTTTATATATATATATATATATATATATATATATATATATATATATATATATATATATATATATATATATATATATATATATCTTTGGGTTGATTTTACACTTGAGTCATAAATACAGAGCAAAGACAAAATAACATTTTTGGTATTAGTTAGGGTAATTCTACTGGGGGCACACTAGCTTGCTTCATTCCATTCATCCTTTATAGTTATAAGGTTAGTTCCACATTTATAGATATGGAATTCCACCTATTTGTAGGCCTTAAGTGTCATAAGTGCAACTAACAAGTGAGAGATCATAAGGAACTTGGGATGTTGGTTTCAAAGATTTAGGGTTTGATCCTGAAAATTCATGGCATTTAAGTGTGATAGAGACAGGCTTGGAAATATTCCTTTTAAGTACTTTGAGTGATCAGCGTCTTATGCAAGAGTGCCTCTAATTGACAAGGTAACTATTAAATTCTTATTACTATTGCACTCTAGCTTGAAACAATTGTGTTCTATCCTTTTTCTTCTCCAAATAGAGGAAACTTTAGCCAAGTTCATTCTTTTGATTTTTTATAGGTAGGGAAAGGAGAAAACATTATGCATTGTTCTACTGAAATCCCTTTGTAAGGGTTACCCTCAATTTTAATCAAACTAAGTAAATGACAACTTCAAAAATTGACCCCTACTACTCCTTGAAATTTTTAGTATTTGTTCTTGCAAACCCTTCATTGCATAGAAAAATTGAAATTTATTTACTTATATTTCCTCCAAATCAATTATTTTGTGTGTGAATATCCAGAGCTAATGTCCTTGAGGAGTGTAGATCTTTCTTCGGCAAGTTGGATGTCGGTTGCCTGGTAGGTTCTTTGAATCAGTTAATGTCATATTGATTCCTCCATTCTTTCTGTGCTTAGAATTCTATGGAAAAACCATCAGGAATTTATAAAATTAGTCTTTCAAAAAACAACCAAAACTAAATTAAGTCTCCCAAAAACAGCCGAAAGGTGGTGCTCCAACTTTGAGCATAAAACTCTTCTTGTTCTAGTCTTCAAAAAATAGTTCCTAGACTACATCAACTTCTTTTATTTTGACATCATATTTTCTACATAGAGGCATTCCTTTAAACTTAAGTCTAGATATCTCCTTTCATAAGCTTATTCAATATTTTCTTATTCTAATTTCTTGGAGTCGCCAACATTGGTGAGTGAAAAAAGTTGTATTGATAGATAGAATGGAACTTACAAAATTCAGTCAAATTTAGATTGGGATGAGGTTATTGAATCACTTGACATATTTGAGGGTTTTTCTACATTGAATAATTTCTTTGTTAGTGAAGTTTTAGGCAAATGTTGTCATGCATTTAATAACAAAATTGTGAAGTTGAAAATAATTTCAAAATTTATTAAGATTTAGTGAATGTTGGTAGTGAGCCTCAATGGAATGTATATGTTGCTTGTAATCTAGTCGTTTGCATTCAACAAGTTCTACAACAACAAAAAGAAAATGTATTATCAGTTTTGCTAACACATTACACATTGAATGCCATATATGTTGCACCGTTTAAAGATTTGTGTAAAGGATTGAACCACTTTTAAATATAAACTCTAGTCATGTGATAACTTAAGGTAGTTGGCATCAGATGATAGCTTATATGTGAATACCCAACAACATTGTTGGAGTTACTATCTCTCATAGAAAATACAAGAAGCAACCATAAACTTAAGTGCAATCATTTTAATTGGAATATGTATACTTCTCATTTTTATTGTTTGTTACACATTAATTTATTTTGTAAATTGGCACATATTAAGTTTCACATAAGATGGGTTATCTATGTATTGGTGGTAAGCTTCACAAGGTTGGGATGGTTCTTGTGATTTTAACTAATGATGTATTTCAAAAATAGACAATTCTATTTTTTTACACAAATATTTTGGATTTATCTCAGGTACATTCAAGATGACCCTTCATTTCACAAAGGATTATCCCAATAAGCCACGAACAATCCATTTTGTATCTAGGATGTTTCATCCTAACAGTAAGATTTCATGATCATTATTTGTTTGGTTGATTTTAGCTTATTATCTTTTAATTGTAAAATGGGTAATGTTTTTAAAATTGTTGAGGTTGAGGATTTCTCTTTTAGAAATTTTTTAGTGATAATCATTTTAGTAATAATTAATCTATATTTTAAATGTTTATTTTATTTCCCTTTTGTATTTTATGCTAATGGAAGCATTTGCTTGGATAATTTACAAAACCAGTGGAGCCCTATCTATGATGTTGTAGCCATCCTCACGTCTATTCAAGTATAATAGCTAATTGGTTTATTTTTCAGATATTTTAAATATATAGTAGTAATTAGGTAGATATTTAGAGGAGAAAAGAAAAATAAGAATCTCAAAACCAACTTTCTAGTTATCAAATAATAATCATGCTTTTAAAGAATAAGTGATACAAGCTTTGGTCTAGTCAATTACTAGTACTACTATAAATAATTTATTTGATTTCATTTATTTTATATCCAAGATCTTTGTTAATGATATAACAATTTGAGATCATTTGAAATGCATAATGAAATTGCATATAGGTACACCCTACACCCTGGAATCTTAATATTTTTTGGCCTAATAAAGTTGTCAGTTGGGATTTTTTGTGTGTGAAGTTCCCTATTATTATGCTTGTAACTTTGGACTTTCTTGCTAAGAACATAAGGCATGATGTATTTTTTGTTCATAGAACCTTAAAAATCTTATTTATTTTATTGTAGTCTTTACTTTGTGATCCAAAACCAAACTCTCTGGAAAATTCAGAGGCTACCTACATGTTTAGTGAAAACAAACGAGAGTACAATACAAGAGTTTGGGAAATAGTCGAATAGAATAGAGTTCGACAGTAGACTAAATATTTTGTTTGTTAGTTTTAAGGAGGTTTGCGATATTATTGAGAGGAGTTTATGGACCATATATATCAATGAAACTTTGACTTAATTCAATGTCTTGAGTTTGCATCTACTGAATGATTCCAAGCCTGGTCTTATGTTCTATGGACTTGTGGTAAGTCTATTTTTATGTAATGGATTTTTACTATTTGTGAAATTATGGCTTTGCTCCTATGCATAATCATGGAATAGGCAAGGATAATAGATATGGACTATGTTGGATGTTGCTGATATGTGGTTGTCATTGATGTCAACACTATTGGCATTAAGGTTGTATATGTCGAGGATATTGAGAAAATTGTAATAAAACAAGTTGTAGATCAAGTCAGTGGTGCAGTGAAGTTATGTATGGCGGAAAGCTTAGTATGTTGATGATAAGAGGTTGTGGATTAAATGGTTTTTTGTCGAGTATATCTAGTTTATCCACGTTAAGTTTTAGAGATCCACATGAAGATTTGATCGAGTTATGAGTGTTTGTGTTTTGACAGTTTTTATGTTGCTTCAGTTGGTGTTCCTGATAGAGGATGATGCGATTCTAGTAAGATGAGTTGTTGTGGATGCTTTTGTGGTGATTCATAATGCTCGTGGATGTTTCTAGATCATGCTCTATCTTTTTTGCACATCTGCATTGATCGTTGTACTCCTGATCGATGATTTTCCTTTGTGTGTTAATGTTTTTCTTGTTCATGGACGACAGGGTGATTGTAGCGTGCTGTGGATCTTCGAGGAATAATTTTTTAAGGTGTTTCATGTTTGAGGATGTTTTTTTGGGTCCTTACTATGTTGTGGCTGACATTGGCTAATTCGCATTAATAATTTTTATTGATTTGGGCTGACAGTTTGTACACATTTTATTGTTTTGTTGAAACCAACATGCAATTGATGTTAATCTTAATCGCGGATATATATGAGAAATTGTTTCTACCATTTGAAGGTAGGGTGTGAGTGTGTGTGAGTGATGTGTGAGTCTTGTGTGCGAATAATGTTCTAATCTTTCGAAAGTAGAGTCAAAGTGTGAAGAAGAGTGAGCGAGTGTGCAGATGTTTTTGTGCTTATCTGGAACTATAATTAGGCATTAGTAGATGCTATTTTCTCAGTTCAAAATCCTGTGGATGTAATCTGAATGTTTCTATAAGATAGTGTGTCTTCTTTTGGGCAGTAAGCCTTTTTGTATTTAAGAAGTGAGCTCTAGGCAGTATGCCTAAATGCATGTGCATTCCCATTAATTCTTTATACTTTTAACAGAGTATAATCTTGTGGACTAACCTCCACCATGGTTTTTCCCCTAACAAGGTTTCCACGTAAAAAAAATATTGGTGTTATGTGTGTTTCTGATGTGTTGATGGTTTATGCTTTCATGGTTACTTATCAGATCTGAGAATAAGTTGAATAAGCTTAATAAGTTTTAAATTATGAGACAATTGATTCACCCCCGTCTTAGTTGTCTTCCCTTGTGTTGCTAACAATTGGTATCAGAGCAGGTTCCTTGAAAGAAGTTTAATAGCTTGAGGTGATTCGAGATGGTGACATATAAGAAGGATAGTCTAAGATTTGATAGAACAAATTATTCTCTGTGGAAGACTCAAATGGAGTGTCATCTGAGATGCATTGGTGAACCCTACTGGAACATTACAAGGAATAGGTATATCATCCCACAAAATGGTCCCTCTACTGCTGCTGAGATTAAGGATTTTGAGTACAATATCAGGGCTAAGGAAGCATTGTTGAGTGCTCTGATTGATTCTGAGATGACAAATGTGATGGATCTGAAGACTGCTTATGAGATCTGGAAAAAGTTGGAAACTTTGTATGAAGGTGATGCACATGTGAAGATTGCTAAGCTACAAAGCTTGAAAGGGAAATATGAAATGTTAAGAATGGGTGATGATGGGAACATTACTTCTTTTATGCAAAGAGTGAATGAACTTGTGTGTAGTATCAGATGTGCTGGTAGAACATTGGAAGAATCAGATATTGTTGTTAAAGTGCTCAAATCCTTGCCTACTGCATAAAAATCCAAAGCTATTGCTATTGAGGAGATCATGACAATGGAAAATGTAACCAGAGATATGTTGATTGGTAAGCTTACTGCTTTTGAGTTAAGTGAGTTTGGTGATTCTCTTCCTAAGACAAAATCTACATTCAAAGATACTATTTCTAGAAAGGATAAGCAGAGATATGATCTGAGAGAAATTTCTTCTAGGAAGATGTCCAAGTATGAGGAGGAAATGAGAGAGATTGAAGAAGAAGAGAGAGAAATGGACGAGCTTGAAGCACTAATTGTCAAAAGGGAAGCTAGAGGAGAAGGTAAGTATAAAGGGAAATTGCCTATTAAATGTTTTTCTTGCAATAAGATAGGTCATTTTGCATCAAGGTGTTTGGAAGGAGTTCCCAAGACAAGACCTAACAAGCCTAGATTCCAAAGAAAGTGTTACTATGTTGCTGATGAAGGTGTGATAGATGATGAATCCGATAAAGGGAATGTAAGTGAGCATGAATGGATATTTATTGCTATCAAGGAAAATGATCTAGTGCTTGCTGAATTTGCTAGTTGTACAAATGTGGAGAAATCCCTACCTGCTCGAATTGAAGAAAAAGATGAATGGGTGATTGACAGTGGATGCTCTCATCACATGACAGGTGATAAAAGTAAGTTTGTGAGCTTGGAAAAGTATGATGGTGGTGTTGTAAGATTTGGTGATGACAAAGCTGGTGTAATCCATGGCAGAGGATCCATTTCGCTTGATGGTAAGCATAATACTGATGATGTCTTATATGTGGAAAGTTTGAAGAATAATCTCCTAAGTGTTGGATAGATGGTTGACAAGAGATACAATCTTCAATTCAAGAATGGAAAGTGTAGAATATTGGGGAGTTCTGGAAATGTGATTTCATTAGGTACAAAAATAAAAGGTAATATCTTTCACCTAAATGCTACCGGTAAAATTTATTTGATTGCTCAAGTTGATGAAAGTTGGTTGTGGCATAGGAGAATGTGTCATGTAAACTTTGATAATATTATCAAGATAAGTTATACTCAGGTTGTGAGATCTATCTTCCTAAGTTGATAAAACCTACCAATACTATATGCAAGGAATGTCAGTTAGGGAAGCAAACTAGAGTTTCATTCTGAGGCAAACAACATTGTTCAAATGAAGTGTTTGAGCTTGTGCATACCAACTTGTGTGGTCCTTCCAGAGTCAAAATTTTACAAGGATACAAGTATTTCATGCTACTTATTGATGATTATTCTAGAATGTTGTGGGTTACTTTCTTAAGGGAAAAATCTGAAGCTCTAGAAAAATTCAAGATGCTGCTAGGACTATGATGTTGGAAGGAAATGTTCCTCATATCTACTGGAGAGAAGCTGTGAGTATTGTTGTTTACACTCTCAACCGGGTACAAGTCAAAGGTGATACTGGTATGACTCCTTATGAGCTATGGTATGGTCATAAGCCTACTGTTAGATACTTCAAAATCTTTGGAATTAAATGCTTTATCAAAAGAGATGAAGATATAAGAAAGTTTGATGCTAGAAGTGATGAAGGAATCGTTCTTGGTTATTCTACTAAAAGCAGGGCATACCGGTGCTACAATAAGAGATTGAGGAAAGTAGTTGAAAGTGCTAATGTCAAGGTTGATGAAGACATAGTTAGACCATCCAGAACCTTTAGATATGATTCAGGCAATCAGAATGATAGTTCAGATAAAGCAAAGAAAGTTTAGACTTCAAATCAAGTTTAGATCATTCTGGTGAATTAGGAAAATCAAGAGGAAGGAACTAGTGAAAGTCCAGAAGTGAGATCACAAGAGCCTAAAGTTCAAGAACATCCCAAAACTCTAAGGTATGTAAGACTAAATCATTCAGAAGATCATATTATAGGTGATAAGAACAAAGGTGTTCAAACTAGGAGAAAATTTGCAAAAGAATATTGTTTTATTTCAAAGATTGATCCTAATAGTGTCAATGAAGCATGCAAAGATGAACATTGGGTTGAAGAAATGAAATAGGAGCTACTACAAATTGAGAAGAATGATACATGGATTCTTGTTCCTCAACCTAAGGACAAAAATGTAATTGGAACTAAATGGGTCTTTCGGAACAAACTGAATGAGCAAGGTGAAGTTGTTAGAAACAAAGAAAGACTTGTGTGTAAAGGATATTCTCAGATCCAAAAGGAATTGAATTTGAAGAAACTTTTTCCCCTGTTGCTAAGATAGAAGCTATGAGACTGTTTCTTGCTTATGCTGCTTACAAAAACTTTAAGGTTTATTAGATGGATGTCAAGTTAGCATTTCTAAATTATGGTGAACTGGAAGAAGTGTATGTTGAGCAACCTGATGGATTTCAATTGATTGATCAGGAAGATATGGTTTGTCGGTTAAAGAAAGAATTGTATGGACTTAAGCAAGCCCCAAGAGCATGGTATGCCAAATTGGATAAGTATTTGTTGAATTTTGGATTTAATAAAGGTATTGTTGATAGTAATTTGTATTTTAATATTGATCATGATAAAAATTTGATTGTTGAAGTCTTTGTTAATGATATTATTTTTGGAGGAGATGATAGTTTGTGCATGAATTTTGTTGATGAGATGCAGAGTGAGTTTGAAATGTCTATGATTGGAGAGATGAAATTCTTTTTGGGATTGCAAATTACTCAGCTAAATAAAGGGATCTTTATATCTCAGTCCAAGTATGTGAAAGAATTGCTAAAGAAGTTTGGTATGGAAGATTCAAACCCAGTTGGTACACCTATGGTGACCAGATGTAAGTTGACACAAGATGATGATTCTCCAAAAGAAAACCAGACTAGATATAGATTGATGATTGGTGGATTGCTCTATTTGACTCAAACTAGACCTGATATCATGAATTGTATATGCATTGTTGCAAGATTTAAACTTGATCCTAAGGAATCTCATGTGACTATTGTGAAGAGGATTTTCAAGTACTTGAATGGGACAGTTGATTTTGGCCTATGGTATCCGAAAGATGGTGATCTTACCTTGAGTGCTTTTACTAATGTTGATTGGGCAGGAGATGTGAATGACAGAAAGAGTACCAATGGTGGTGCATTCTTCTTGGGAAAGAAGTTAATTTCATGGTTAAGTAAGAAGCAGAATGCCATTTCTTTATCTATTGTAGAGGCATAACACATTGTTGCTAACAATTGTACTCAAGTACTATGGATGAAGCAAATGTTGAAAGATGTCAGAGTTGTGTATGATGAACCTATTGCTATATTTTGTGATAATTCTAGTGCAATTAACATTTCTAAGAATCTGGTGTTGCATTAAAAAACCAAGCATATGTCTATCAAGTTTCACTTTTTGAGTGAGAAGGTGACTGAAAAAGAAGTCAGATTGGAGTATGTGCCCACTAAGGAGCATATTGCAGATATCTTTTCCAAGCCTTTTCCTAAGGATACTTTTGAGAATCTCAGAGGGAAGCTAGGGGTGATTACCCCTCCTAATCAAAATTAAGATGCATTGTCTTGCATCAGTCTGTGCATTTCATAGTCATATCTTGATTTAGATTGATGTTGCACGGTAGCTGCTACTCAGAGGGAGCAGCCAGGTGTTCAGAAATGTGGTTCAAATCTTGTGTGGAGAAAGATACACATTATCTTTTTCATTGATGTCAAAGGGGGAGAAGAGACATCTGAAAAATTGTGAATTATCTAGGGAAAAGATTCTTAATCTAAGGGGGAGAAAGTTGCGTTGATGGTATTTTTCACATCATGTGTTTCCATCAATACCAATGGGGGAGATTGTTGGATGTTGCTAATATGTGGTTGTCATTGATGTCAACACTATTGGCATTAAAGTTGTATATGTCGAGGATATTGAGAAAATTGTAATAAAAAAAGTTGCAGATTCTCAGTGGTGTAGTGAAGTTTTGTACGGTGGCCAACTCAATATGTTGATGATAAGAGGTTGTGGATTAAAGGGTTTGTTGTCGAGTATATCTATTTTATCCATGTTAAGTTTCAAAGATCCTTATGAAGATTTGATCGAGTTATGAGTGTCTATGTTTTAACAATTTTTACGTTGCTTCAGTTGGTGTTCCTAATAGAGGATGATGTGATTCTAGTAAGATGAGTTGTTGTGGATGCTTCTGTGGTGATTCATGATGCTCGTGGATGTTTTTAGATCATGCTCTATCTTTGTTGCATGTCTACATTGATCATTGTGCTCACGATCGTTGATTTTCCTTTGTGTGTTCATGTTTTTCATGTTCATGGCCAATAGGGTGATTGTAGCGTGTTGTGGATCTTCGAGGAATAATTTTTTAAGGTGTTTTGTGTTCAAGGATGTTGTTTTGGGTCCTTACTATGTTGTGGCTAATATTGGTTGATTTGTATTAATAATTGTTTATTGATTTGGGTCGACAGTTTGTACACATTTTATTATTTTGTTGAAGCTGACATACAATTGATGTTAATCTTAATTGTGGATATATATGAGTGATTGTTTCTACCATTTGAAGGTAGGGTGTGAGTGTGTGTGAGTGATGTGTGAGTCCTATGTGCAAATAATGTTCTAATCTTTTGAAGGAAGAAGCAAAGTGTGAAGAAGAGTGAGTGAGTGAGCAAATGTTTTTGTGCTTAACCAAAATTGTAATTAGGCATTAGCAGATGCTATTTTCTCAGTTCAAAATCTTGCGGATGTAATCTGAATGTTTCTGTAAGACAGTGTGTCTTCCTTTGGCCCAGTAAGTCTTTTTGTATTTGAGCAGTGAGCTCTAGGCAGTGTGCCTGAATGCATGTGTATTCCCATTAATTCTTTATACTTTTAATAGAGTATAATCTTGTGGACTAACCTCCACCATGTTTTTTCCCCTAATAGGGTTTCCAGGTAAAAAGAATCTTGGTGTTATGTGTGTTTCTAATGTGTTGATGGTTTATGCTTTCATGGTTACTTATCAGATCTAAGAATAAGTTGAATAAGTTTAATTTGTTTAAAATTTCGAGACAACTGATTCACCACCCCCCCCCCCTCTCAGTTGTCTTCCCTTGTGTTGCCAACAGACTATTCGACAATAAAGGGCATAATTTTTTCATAGTTGATGTAATTGTTCCCCTTGTTCTTATCTTGCTTTGTATGTATATATATAACCAGTAAATTTGATTAGAAATAATATTTAAATATACCTTGGTTGTGCCTTACTTTTATTTGAATTACGGGTTTACTTTTCAAGTTATCTACAATAGTATTAATAGTGCAACTAGTTAACTTTTTGTGCAAGATATACAATTTAGTTGAACAAGCTAATATACAATTTAGGTATCTTTCACTTTAGTTGACTTTTTAGTTACTTGGTAAATGGAAATTTATCTCTTTCACTTACAAGTGATTACTTATTGTAATGGTATAACTAGGTTCATACTACTTTTCTCTTTGAAGTTCTGTGACCAAATAGCTATATGTTGAAATATTCAAATGAATTTATTGATTGACTTTTTAAAGGAAGTTGTGGACTACAAAAAGCTTAATTCCTTTTCTTATAGTTGTGATCTACATGTTGAACTAGAAGTTAATGTTCTAGGACGGAGACTCTTTTATTGTTTTATTTTAAATGGGTTATAGTTGGCGGGGCTACTTTCTATGAAATTTAAACTTGCCATTTTAAGATCCAATCAACTTAAAAAACCTAAATACTTTTGTTTGTTATTATTGACTTGTTGTCGAATTAAAGTTGTGGACTTCTTGTCTTGAGCATAATCTTAAGAGTAGTTATGACGTCCTAGGTCTTTGCTTATCTTTCCAGATAGCAAGTTTATATTTTAGGAGTATGCTCAAAAGCTCCATATATATAATCTAGATACAAATTAGTTCCAATATATGTATTCATCCTTCAAATTGTGTCATAGAATCATATATCAAGGGCAAAGTCACATAATATAACTGGCTAAGCTTAAGCAACAACTGAGCAACCATTGGGAAGAAATGAACACATTAAGTGAAACATCTTGAATAGATTCATATGGGACAAGTGGTGCCTCCTAGACTATGCATATCAGGAATCTTTAATATAACTTGATCATGTGAGATCACTTCATTGCAGAGCACATTACAATATGAAGCTTGCCCAAGTTTCATAGCTTTCATGGCCACATTCAAAATCATGTTTGATCTATTGATGAGAGCATTGTTTGAAGAACATGTTTATAGAGAAGAAAGAATGCTTATGCACCTCACATAATTTTGGAAGTATATCAAATGTCCAAAAGAAGAAATAACAATGCAACAAAGTACCTTTCACTTGAAACATAGATTTGTTGCATTTTGTACTTACACACAAATTAAAAGACAACATATAGATTGAGCACATTCAAAGATGAAACATTGTCTAAACTTAAAACAAAGGTACAACTTATAAATTTTGAAAACTAAAAAAAGCATATACAACTTACTCCAAATTTGAAGGAAAGAGGAAGATAACTAGAATGAGAAACTAAACAAGCAAAACAAAATACAAGACAACATATAGATTTATCATTTTTTTACATTTTTCCTAAGTCAAAACTATTCTGCCAATCTTTGCCACAAACTTCGCTGCACTACAACTCTTGCTATATATGTATATAAGTCATTTTGATTAAGTTATAAAGTATAATTAATTTTTTATTATGTTGAGTGCATCAAAGAAAATTTATTTAGAGTCAATATTTATTTTTAAATATAAAGATATTAAAGTTTAAAATAATAAACTATTAAAAATTAAGTATATAATATTTATTACACTTTTCAAAATAAAAAATTTGAACAAAAAAAAATCAAATATAGTATTAGAAATAACTCTTTAAATAAAAATACTTCATATTGAGTTATTTTTCTAATGAATATAACTATATTTTTTTATCATTATAGTAAACAAAATCAAGAAGAGGAACCATAATTTAATTTAAAGAGACAATACAACCTACTATAAATCTCATAATACAATCGACATCTAAAAAATAAAGACATAATGAAAAACCTTAAATGAATATCTATTTTATATATTATACTTTATAAACTATGAAAAAATATTATTACATAAAAATAATTAAAATATGAAAAGATAATATTAAATCAAAATAATCTAATTACTTTATCCACAAATTTTGAAATATCATAAAAATAAAACTTATACCAATATAAACTTAATTAATTGTCAAATCCAAACCCTGAAATCTCAAAACCATACAAATTATTCTAACACTATAATTCATAAAATATACAATTTTATTTAAAATATCATAAAAATAAAAAATCTACCAATATAAACCTAATTAATTGTCAAATCTAAACCATGAAATTTCACAACCATACAAATTGTTCCTAACACTATAATTCATAAATCTCAAATTGAAAACATCTTCTCTCAAATATATTAAATTCATCATAACCCATTACAGAATCAACTGTAAAGACAAATGGGATCATGTCCACGGAGGCCTCCCTGGGTGTACCCTTCTCACCCCCTTCAATTTCAATTTCTGGACTGCGGAATCACCATTTCTTTCAGTAATCAACCATCATTCCCGCAAGAATCCTTTTCTTTTGGCAGCAGAGAAGATCTGCAGAGAGGGCACGAACTTTGATAGTCATCGATCCACTTATCCAAACACTTCCTGTGAAATATATGGCGGCAATTAAACAGCTGCCGAATTTTGTCATCTTTCTGAACAGAGCTCAAGCAAACGGCGCACATAACATCCTCACAAAACCCATCTAAAAAAGAAGCCAATTTGCACAGAGGCAAACTGTTCTTGATCTTGCAAGCAGACATAGAGGAACTGGAAATGGCAGAAGGCATTTCTGGAGGATTTCGCCCTGAAATGCTTGGCTGGTCAGCAAGCCCAAGGCAAGACAAAAGCCATCGCATAACATTTCTTATATAAGCCAAGGTAAGTACTAAGGCAACGACATATCTCGGCATAACCAGAGCAGAGAAATTTGTAGCAAACACCATGATTCCACGATCCCCTAGTTCCAATTCCAGTTCCAAACAATTTACCCCGAAAATTGGAAAATTTTCCCTGATTGAATCTCTGAATGTATTGCTTCAATCATTCTTGTCCTGAAGAGGTTTTAAAGATGGCAGAGGGGTATTTCACAAGTGGGGAGATTGCAACTAGGTGGTTTATAGTATGACAGATCCTCACCATCTCAATAAGACACACTTACAGAATCATTGACCGGATCTTATTTGGTCATTTTTTATTGTTTCATTATGAAATTGTAAGTTTAATGTGATGGAAACTATTAAATCATACGAAGCTAGCTGTGTACGGCAGAGAAGACGTGACAGTTATCAGAGCAGGCTTTGAATTGGAAAGCCATTATATTTATGATATTGCTATCAAATTATTATATTGCTATCAGGATTCAATCATGTAGTTTTGAGTCAAATAACATGTAGTTTCGAGTCAAATTATTTGACTTGAAACTACATGGTTGAATCCTGATAACAATATCATAATTTGACATGTTATGGAAAATACCTCATACTAAGCAAATATATTCATAATGAAACAATAAAAAATAACGAAATAATTATTCAATAAAAAAAAACATCTACCCTTCAATCACCACTGACTTTAATACCTTAGTTTACCTGCCGCGCCATCTAGTTTTCCATACATTTCAAGGTACCTTTAATATAAAACAAAAAACAAATGACTCGTATATTTTCGGATATGGTAAAGTCTGAAGAATAAAAAAAAGGATCTGTTATGATCCTTTGGTAGAAATTAGGAAGAAGAGTCATAGTATAGTATGCAAACAGAAACCTATAAACAATTATAAGGAGAATCAATTAGTTTTGCAATATTAAATTCTTTATATCGATAGAGTTTGGAAGTTTGCAATCATTTAAGTTCAACTTCTTCTCACGATGGCAAGGTGACTGTTCAACCTAACACTTCATCGAAAGTGCCCCAAGGGTATTAGGAATTTCTTAGGCATGCAAATCTAAACATAATGATTTAACAAACACAAATTCAATACACATTGTAAAAATGAAAAAAAAAAAAATATTAGAAATAGTTTGTATATTTTTGGATTAAACTATGTGAGCAATATCTCTTCATCATCGTTTTGGATCATGTAGTGTGATCCAAAACATCAATGAAGAAAAATAGCTCGCATTGTTTAATCTAAAAATATGCAAGCTATCATTATGTATTGTGGAAATTTCATGTTTTTAACATTACAAATGTTCTACCCTAAAGAACAAGTGTGGAAGTCATAGACCAAAAATGTACGAAAATACAATGCTTTCCTCCACTAAGATGATATATAATGTACAATGCTAATCAAATTAAACCTAAACATAAGGAATTGAAATTGAAGTAAAATGGATATTGAATAATTGAGATTAAAAAGAAATAATACATAAGGAATAAGAGCTTATCTAGATTTCGGAATGATATCAATTTTGATCCTACTAATTTATTGATGCCATGTGATTAAAAATCTAAAATTTGAGATCTAGTTCAAGATAAGCAATTTGGTGGTTAGGACATAAATATTCATGCTAACACAAATGTGTCAGGTGTTGTTGTCATGGACTAGGCTATGTCACACAACCTAGTCTTATGGGTGTGACCTTGTCTCTTGTTGGTGAAATTTCCTATAACACATTTGCTCCCTCTATACTAGTCACTAACCAAGAGGTTGTGATAAAAAACATAGTGGGGCATGCCATTGGATAGACGGAAGATTAACAAATCCTTGATATTCATTAAGCCGTTTGGCATTTGTAAAAAGATGTAAACATGCCAAACAATGATGTAATGACAACACAATTGATGTGACTAAAACTAGCCAATACTACTTGATTGATGCAACTATGACTAAGGTTATTTTGGATGATGCTTAATGTCAATAGTTGATAATATGTCCTATTCTAATGACCTAAGGGATGTTCTCAATTACATGATTGATGCAATTATGACTAAGGATATATTGGATGACACTTATTGTCAATACTTGATAATATGTCCTATTCTAATGACCTAAGAGATGTCCTATGCAACTATGACTAAGGATATTTTGGATTATGCTTAATGTCAATACTTGATAATATGTCCTACTCTAATGACCTAAGAGATGTCCTCAAATACCAACTATGACTAAGGATATTTTGTATGATGCTTAGTATCAATACTTGATAATATGTCCTATTCTAATGACCTAAGAGATATCCTCAAATTCATGTTAATATATCAAGCAAGAAGATAATTTTTAAATGTCAGTCAACAAAACAATAGTTATTTCTTAGTAAAATAGACTCAAACAATAAAACTAAAAGTTAAAATAAATTAAATAGACCATGACATATAATCCAATCTAGAATCTTAACCATATTATACAACATAATTTTAAATAAAATAATACTAAAATAAAATTTATGATACATATTTATAATATTTAATAAAAGTTACTGATCAAAAAAATTAATAAAAATTAAATAAAACTAATAAATTAATATTAATTAATATACTAAATAAATCAAATTCAAGAGTAAAACTATATATCATATAATTTTATAACATCTCCATAAACAATATTAAGTATACATGCTTATCCCTTATTAAGTGATTCAGCCCATTAACTTGATAAAATTTTCAATTAAACAAGGACTGCGGTGCACCTGTAGTCCCTGCCTTACATCACCAAAAAATAGTTTAAAAACAGGAGGGAAAGCTTTAGCCTCATATACTTGTAGCTTCCATTTCCATGTAACTATGAATGACAGTATAGCTGGATGGAGTCCATGTCCTGCCTCCAACGAAGATGACAAAACACGGTCAATCCAATTTTAATACATTTTAACATGTCTGCTAGGATTTCAACCTAGAGCTCTGCCATGAAAGCCTTAATGCCTCTAGGGATTTTCGCTGCTAATGTTTATAGTTTGCTATTTCAACTAATTGCAAATTTGGTGGATTTCAGGGTAGTTGATTTTGTGTTCTAATTCCAGGGAACCTACAGATCTGGGGGAAAAAAGCAGGCTACAGAAAAGATAAGAGAAATTCCTCAATGGAACCCTCTAAAGGAGAACTGGAAAGAATAATGCTACCAAACTTGAGCAACACAAATTTGGACTATTTAAGAAGCAGAAACTTGGAGATCTGAGATCCAGATCAAACCCCTACTGTGGATTATATCTTTAAATCCAAGGGGAAGTAAAAGACACCTGCTGCATAGAAAAATCAGATAGTGCTAAATAGATCTAGTTATCCTACAAGAAATAGCCCAGTCTAACAATATTTGAAAAACAAAACATACATGATTATGGAGAAACAAAAAAATGCACTTCTGCCACAACACAAAATTGGCCACCCAATGGAAGCCAAAAAGGTATGTACATACGTTTCAAAGGTGTAACTCAGGTGCAGCTGCCTACTTATATTCGCATGAAAACCATATCCAATTTTTTGGTCCTCCCTCAAAGAAATTTGAGTGTAGTGTATCTTCAAGAATTATAAAATTGGACCTTGTCCCATAACCAACACATCTTTTTTTCACGGAAGACTACAATACCATCGAATGCCTTTAAGGAGAAAAGAGAGGAACAGTTTTCAACGTGAGGATAGTTGATGCCCTGATAGGCCTATTTGAGGAGGTAGATATGATTGATCTCAATGTAGCAAAACTCTGCAAAAAATGCCATTACTCCCGAGTAATCTGCACTTAACAGGTTCAGTGATCCAATCTGAATCAGATTACCAATTTTTTCTCTGTACTCAAGCACAAATCTTGAGGCACCAAAAAATTTGCAAAAATTTCATCTGTGAGATCATGATTAAATTGAGATTTTACCTGCAATTTTGTTACTGAATCTTGATTTGGCAATACATTTTTCATATATTTTTATGAGTTTTATAGCATTTTTTAATTTCTTGAGATTTTTCCCAATTGGGAAAATTTTTATCTTTTGGTTGACAACTCAATCCCAAGAAAGATTCCCGATACCAGTCTGAGGGGTCAGGATACCAGTCTCCAACTATGTTACTGAATCTTGATTTGGCAAAACATTTTTCATATATTTTTATGAGTTTTATAGCATTTTTTAATTTCTTGAGATTTTTCCCAATTAATTGAGAAAATCTTTATCTTTTGGTTGCCAAATCAATCCCAAATCTTTATTTTTATGAGTTTTATAGCATTTTTTAATTTCTTGAGATTTTTCCCAATTAATTGGGAAAATCTTTATCTTTTGGTTGCCAAATCAATCCCCAGAAAGATTTCTGATACCAGTCCGAGGGGTCAGGATACCAGTCTCCAACTATGTTACTGAATCTTGATTTGGCAAAATAAAATTCATGTATTTTTATGAGTTTTATAGCATTTTTTAATTTCTTGAGATTTTTCCCAATTAATTGGGAAAAGCTTTATCTTTTGGTTGCCAACTCAATCCCAAGAAAGATTTCTGATACCAGTCCAAGGGGTCAGGATACCAGTCTCCAACTATGTTACCAGAAACGAGAAATGAAAACTGCAATGACAATGGCAACGTGATGAGAAACAGAATATTTAGAGATTGTGCCTAAGAAACAGATTTTATAAACATATACATTTTATAATATATTATATTTTCCTATAAAAAAAAAATTACAATCTATTATTCCAATACTCGTAGCATGCATAATATTTCCAATTTTATGTAAATACAAGTAGATAATTTTGTATATTTGGTCAAGGGCAAAAGAAGTCGGAATAAATAAACTAGTAGATCAAGCAAAAATCATGCCTGCGAGAGAGTTCTGGAATAAATTTTTAAAATAAATAAAACTTCACTTAACTCCTTGAAGTAGGGGAAAAGCTTTAAAAAATGGCAGATTTCTTTACAACACTTGAAACAGCTTAAAAAAATGCAGAGATTTTGGTTCATAAATGCAGACTTCTTCGTGTTAATTTCTTATAACCCAGCTACAGATTAATTGCTTAATAAAATTCACAAAATAAAATCAAAACAATTTATCTATCTGATTTATAACAATTAATACACTGGGTTAATTAACAGCTAATAACAGCAGAAGCAAAAATAACAAGAAGCCAATCATAGATACATAATAACACAGAATTAAACCTGCAAATGTTGGATCTTCTATTTAGCCTAACAGCAAACTTTCCATACAAAATACAATACTGGTTTGCTACAGCAATGATACATACATAGTCCTGTTGATTTACATCAATGTGCAAGAGAAAAGAAACTTTCCTTACATAACTTGGCCTAACTTACACATAAAATCGCTCTTGGTCTAATCTCAACCTCACAACTCCAGTTCTCTACCCAGAAACATTCTATTAATGAAAAGAAATCACACTGTTGCTAAGTATCCAACTCGAGTTGTTGAAAAGCAACTCCACCTTTTGAGCTACAGAAAATCAACACTCCCTCTTAGCGAGGAAGGTGTTTTGCACAACACCCAACTTATCCTTGAAGAATACAAACTTACTCTTCATCAAGGCCTTGGTTAGGATATCTGCAATTTGTTCGTCTGTAGTAATATATTGGAGCTTCACTGTCCCCTTCTCCCCACAATCTTTGATGAAGTGGTACTTGATCTCAATGTGCTTTGACTTGTCATGAAACACTGGATTCTCAGAGAGTTTGATACAACTCTGATTATCATAGTAAATGATTGTAGGATCTAGCTCCAGATCAAAGAGCCCAGCTAGAAGTTCTCTAAGCCAGATAGCCTCACATGCAGCCATACTGGCTGCAATATACTCGACCTCCGCAGAACTCAGTGCAACCAACTTTTGTTTCTTGTTGTACCAAGAGACTGCTCTTGATCCCAAACTAAAATTGTACCCTGAAGTGCTCTTTCGGTCAACTGTATTGCCTGCCCCATCTGCATTGGTGAACCCCTCGAGCTTCACTCCATCTTGCTAAATATACTTCAGCCCATAATCAATTGTGCCTCAAAGATACCTCAAAACATGTTTCACAGCTATCTAGTACACACATTTAGGTTTCACCATAAACTAAGTGAGTTCACTGCAAAACAAATGTCTGGCCTAGTGTTGACTAGATACATAAGAGAGCCTATCAACTGTTTGTATAAAGTCGGGTCCATCACCTCTGATCTGGAAGCATCAATCTTCTTCCAATTGGTCACAAGTGGCATGGACATGGGCTTACAGTTCTCCATCCTAAATCGCTTTAGGATATCAATTAAGTACTTCCCTTGTCCAAGGAAGGTCTCTCCCTCTTTCTGCCACAACTCCAATCCCAAAAGGTAATGCATCAACCCCAAGTCCTTCATCTCAAACTCTCCTGCAAGATCTTGCTTTCAATGTGCCATTAGCTCCTCTAACCCAGTGAGAAACAGGTCATCAACATACAACACCAATATGAGAAGTTCACCCTTCACCTAAACATAGTACAGGTTTGGATTTGCCTCACTCTTGACGAAGCCCACGCACTGCAAGTAACTGTCGATACGAGAACACCACGCCCTGGGAACTTGCTTGAGCCCATACAGTGCTCTTTTTAACCTGCATACATGAGAATCCCTCTCATGTGCTTCAAATCCTTCTCATTGTTCTACGTAAATCTCTTCCTCAATCACATCGTCGAGGAAGGCCGTCTTTACATCCATTTGGTGAATCCTCCAACCCATCTGTGTTGCTACAAAAATTATAGCTCTTATAGATGAGTACCTAGCTATCGGAGCAAAAGTCTCGTCATAGTCGATCCCTTCTTTTTGAGAAAACCCCTTAGCCACAAACCGGGCTTTGAACTTTTCCTCACTACCATCTGCAACATGCTTAATCTTATACAACCATCTCGAGCCCACCACAGACTTACCTTCTGGCTGTGGTACTACCTCCCACACGCTGTTCTTCTTGATGGAAGAATACTCTTCCACCATGGCATCCCTCCCTACTTGGTGCATGGACGCCTCCTAAAAGCTGGAAGGTTCCACTTCAATTAATTCACTCATAAGTGCCACATACTAAATATATCATCTGGGAGCCTTTCTCTTTCTGACTAAATCTTGTGGATCACCAACATATTCCTAGGCCTCTCTCATTGTCTACTCAACCGCCCTGTTTCTCCTCTTCTCAATAATAGGAATATGAGGCTGAGGAATTATTTGTTCCTCCTTTTGATCAACCTACTCGGCCTGCTTGCTCTGCTCTCTAGCTCATGTGACTGAAGTTTGAGGAATTTGTGTTGCCTCAACCGTGGGTGATTGCTTCTCCTCATTCATCAAGCTGCTAGACTTTTGAAGAGCCCTCTCTTCCTCGAACTTCACATCTCTATGAACAACTGTTTTCATGAGGGAAGAAATGTAAACCCGATAGGCCTTAGAAGTTTCACTATACCCAACAAGGATACCCTTCTCTACAGTTGGTTCCAACTTGGTTCTCTTCTCCACAAGAATATGACAATACACAAGGCATCCAAAGATGCAAATGTGCTCCAAATCTGGTTTCTTACTGGCGAACGCCTCTTATGGAGTCAATTTGCCCAACACTTTGTGTGGGCTCCTATTCTACAAATACACGGTTGTATTGCAAGCTTCTACCCATAAGAGCCAAGGCAGATCCTAATCATGAAGCATGGCCTTGGCTACTCCAGCTATAGCCCTGTTTTTCCGTTCAGCAACCCCATTTTGCTAATGGTTGTACAAAACTGTCAACTCTTTCTTGATAATTTCCTGAGCACAAAAAATTTTGAAGGCATTCGAGGTATACTCGCCTCCATTATCAAACCTCAATATCTTGATCTTCCTCCCTGTTTGATTCTCCACGAGAGCCTTAAACTCTTTGAACCTATTGAAGGCCTCATCTTTATTCTTCAAAAAATATATCCAAGTCTTCTTGGAGAAATCATCAATGAAAGTAACATAATACTCGTACCCATTCAAAGATACTGTTGTCATGGGCCCACACACATCTGAGTGTACGAGATCCAAAATCCCTTTGGATCTAGTGTCATTGCTTGGAAAACTAGTCTTGGCATATTTCCCAAAAGCATAGCCCTTACACACCCCATGCTTTTTTGTCCTCATCTCAGGCAGCCCCGTCACTATTTCCTTGCGCACATTAAGTGCTCCATGGTGAAGATGAGCCATCCTCCTGTGCCACACAATTCCTAGCCCTCTAAAGCTACTTACCAACGCATGTGTTGGCTCAAACTGTAACCGAAACAAGTTGCCATGCCTGACTCCAATCACTTTTGCAACCTTGGAATCCTTGGGGCAAATATAGACTTTGCCCCTCTCAAAGGTCACGATGTAACCCTTGTCCTCCAAAGTAGAAACAGATATTAAATTATGTCATGCCAGGGACATACAACACATCCTCCACCAACAGAGGTTTGCCAGACTCCCTCTGAAACTTGACCGTGCCAACACCAATTGCATGGTACTTGGCATTGTCTCCAAACTCAATGTAGAAATCCAACTTCTTCTTCTCCAACTTGGTGAAACATTCTCTAACTCCCATCATGTGGCAAGAAGCCCCACTGTCAATATACCATACCCTGTTGGTAATTGAACTTGAGAGACGGGCAATGAGTGAAAACTCATTTTCAAAACGTGTTGCAAACTCATCCACCTCTGCTATGGCAGCAACTTGCTTCTTCTGCTTGTCCTTATTTTTCTTTTTTGGACACTATAATGTCCCCTTTTTAGTGTGATCTTGTTTTATGATGGTTAGCCTATTACTTGGACCCTTGTAGGTTAATATGTTTGGATAGAGGGTCTCAGTGGCAATTAATGGAGGTTGTTGTCACTCCATTTCTTCAGTTCAGTATTGAGTTCAGTTCCAGGCCTTTACAATTCAATGTTTGGCTTAGTTTGAGGGACTTACTATTTATAGTAAGTCAATCTGGCAGTGATGCTATTTTGAGTCAGGAGACTTGGACACATGGGGTTTTTACAATGTTGATCCCAGATTCAGATGGCACGTCAAAATACTGAATATTGAGGGAGATATTGATATTTAAGTGGTTAAGTTATATTTAATTAATAAAGGGGATATTATAAAGTTATATTTTAACTTTATAAAAGTGAGCCACTTAAATTTATTAAAGTGAGATTATAATAATTTTGCTAAATGGTACACCAAAGTTGAGAAATTAATTAAAAAGGGGTATCAAACATTAAAATAGATTTTTAATGTATTAAAATGATCTCATTGAAAATCGTGCCATTATGATATTGCTTGATACTTGTGAATTTTCTGAAAAATTCATGGCAATGAGGATTTGAAGATTGAAATTGGCTAAGAAGAGCATGGCTTCTTCTCTGCTTGTGCAATCTGAGGATCTGAAATAAGTTCTGAAGATTGTGTGGTTTCCTGGCATCATCTAGGAAGGATTTCATTTGCAAAATCTGAAGGAATTGATGCAAAAGATTATTGTTTCTAATCTGAAATTCATATATTATTGTGAGCCTACACATTTCATTCATATACCAATACTTATCTCTACCGAGCAATCATTATCTAAGGCATTGTACGGCTTCATTGGGGAAGGCGTCCTTGTCTCCAAGCTAAAGCGCTTAGCTTTAGGACCTGTTTTTGGTTGCAAAGGGGGCGGCTAGGCTATATACTTCATCACCAGCACATTAATATCTTGGGGAAAATCAATATTGTTTGCTGCAACAATTTATTTGGGGTTTCACAAGCAAGCCAGAAATCTAGGTTTTATAAGCAAACTTTGTATTTTCCCTTCATAGCTGAGAATATCATATCTTATTACATATAGATTAGATTGTATATGGTTTAGTGCTCTTTAATTGCAAATAAATCAAGTCATTGTGAATATATATATATATATATATTGCTGTTATAGATTTACATTTACAAGCATTTCATATATCTATTATATTTGCATCACAAAAACCTAAAAAAAAGCAAAAATATCCAAAAGCCAAAAACAAATTCATCAACAGTCATCAATTTCCGGGGTTAGAGACAGCAGGTTTCTTACAGACACTGACTAGCATAGTGACCCAGCTGATGGCAACAAAAACACTTTATCTTGCTCAGATCTTTCTTCTTTCCACTCTTGGAAGAAGAACCTTTCGTTTGCCCTTTATTGGACTTTTGCTTACCCTTGCTTGCAAGAGCAAGATTTTCTTCATCTTGACCCTTCTTCGTCTAATCTCCTCAATGAGCACTTTCATGAATCTCCTCTTGAACAAAATCATCCCAAAGCCTCGCCTAGTCGCGTAGGCGATCTCTACCAACAACACACTTGAAAAACACTTCCCAATGCTTCAAAAAACCATTCAAGGCTATACGCACCAGCTCTTCATCAACAATCATCTCTCCAATAGCAGCCAACTCATCCCTGACTTGTGTCAGCCTAGACAAGTAAGAGGTCATGCTCTCACCCTTGGACATCTTGGTGTTGTACAATTTGTCCTTGAGCATCATCTTACGACTCTAATAGTTGCTCTAATAAAGTTCTGTGAGCGTATCCCACATCTCCTTGGCGATGTCTTTCCCTGATAGATGAGGAATCAAATGATCTCTTACCCCATCAAGAATAATCCTCTAAGCCTTGGCCTCCTTGACTTCATACAAATCTAGGGCAATAGGATCATTTGTTGGTGGTGTCACCTCTGTACTAGCATAGATCCACAACTTGTTCTCCTTGAGAACGGATGTAATCCGAACCTTCCATTGTACGAAGTTAGACGCACCCTCATATCGAACACTAGTTTCCATAGTCAGAAGAAACTAGAGACAGAATTCTGATTTTTTTTTCTTGAAATCTGCGTCACAAATCTTGGCTTCGTATTCAGAGTTTAGTGCTCTGATACCATGTTAATTTCTTATAACCCAGCTACAGATTAATTGCTTAATAAAATTCACAAAATAGAATCAAAACAATTTATCTATCTGATTTATAACAATTAATATACTAGGTTAATTAACAGCTAATAGCTGCGGAAGCAAAAATAACAAGAAGCCAATCACAAATACATAATAACACAGAATTACCTAAGAAACCCCAGTATGGTGAAAAACTTGCAAATGTTGGATCTTCTATTCAGCCAAACAGCAAACTTTCCTTACAAAATGCAATACTGGTTTGCTACAGCAATGATACTGTTACACCCCAATTGTGTAATCACTATTTACTATTACTAAGTAGGGTAAACTGTGAATGTAATGTGAATTCAATGGATGAATAAATTGTGTGTGCACTTTGTTATCACTGCCTTATGAATGAATGTCATCTCATTTAATGTTATATGAAGGAATGCATTTATATAAATGAATGAATATTGTGTTGATATTCTAACTTTGGAGATGTAATGTGTATATTGCATATTTTGTGAACAGCTGACTATTGTGTACATGTGTTAGTGTTTGCAGGTACATGTTCAATTCCTCCAAGCGGAGGGGAAGTATCACTCAAAAGAAGGTCTTTATCGGGTAACCAGTAATGTAACCTATCTGAACTTACACACACCACAACTAGAATAATTGGGTCAGGTTATTAAGTGGGAAGTTGGTAAGTCATCCTTAGTTGTTATGTTTGCTTTAGTAAAAGTCTAGTTTACTATTGTGTGCATTATTGGGTGATGATTATTTGATGAACTTATGATTTCCTTCTTGTTACCATGCTTGAATTGATATATGGAGTATACAAGGTATGTGTATGCGTACACACATGCATGTCAATGATAGACTATATGCACCAAGGAACACGTACATGAGCGTACATAGGTAGACGTACCTATGCACACTCATGCACAAATTGTTTACACACATAAAACTATCTGATGGAACCAATGGCATGCATATGTATATGTATAGACATATCGCTCGTAGTCTCTTATCAAACACCATGGTAATTGTGTATGAGTTTGGTTAGTGGATCGAATGTGTGTGTGTGTATATTTATATAATGTATATACATATATCCATATGTATACGTGTATCCATACACGCGTATGGTGGCAAATGGATGTGCCCATTCGAATGTATCGATACATGTATACACGCGCATACATGTACATAGAGGCAAATATAATATATATGTGTGTGTGTGTGTGTGTGTGTGTGTGTACACAACTGATATATTAATATAAACAATGTGATTGCCATTCTTTTGTATATCGATTATATATACATGCTTTATTGTCTTATAATGTATATATATAAGCATATATATAAATATACATATATATATATATAAGCATATATATATACATGTATATGTTGTATTTATATTCAAACATCATTTACTTTGAAATCGACTATTTCAAACAATGAACACCAGTCAATTATAGTGTTAAATATATTGGTTTAAAAGTCGATAATCATGGGCAACTTGAATGGCTGAAACCTTGAAATGAATACAACTGTATTCATGAGCCAATTTTATGCTCTTGCTGTCATTCTAAAGAGAGTATTAATCTGCAAACTGTTTTAACATTTAAGTCGATATTGGGAGAGGTCAACGCCTTTATTCATCTTGGACTTAGTCAACAACATCACCATGAATTGCTGTAACAAATCAAATAGTTGTTGAATACTCTAAACAATCAATGACTTTGTCTAATCAATTAAGTTTATGAGTCTACACTCAGCATGGAATAAGTCGATGCCATTATGGGTGGCATGCTTTGGTTATTGACTATTTCTCTTGATAGTAAAATCGCGCCACATTTGTATTCTGCTTATCATAGAAGTCTGCAATTGAATTCTATCACATGGAGAGTTGATTTATTGTCCAATTGTTGTCAATAAGTGGGTCAATCTATTTGTAATCAAGCTGAGTCTTTACTTACTTATTCGCCACCTTTCAAAGTTGTGATAGTGGTGTTGCTACGCATGCTTGCTGCTGTCAATATCATGCCTAAACTGTAGGCAGTATAGTTGCTTGCTTGCTGTATAAATAGCAGCAAGAGTTCTTTGTTTGGGACACCTCATTCTCACTCTTTTATGCATTGTTTCTTGTGCAACAAATCTACAATTTAGTGTGCTTTCTTATCAGCAATATTCTGTCCAAATAGTGAAGGAGAGTCTTGAGAATTAAGAGAGTTTTAGTTATCTTTTGAGAAGAAGCATTTGCCAGCTTGAGAGATAAGAACTTGTTAGTCTTTGTTGGAGAGAGTTGCTGTTCTAAAGGTGCTGTGACTACAGCTAGTCGAATTGAGAAGCTATAAAACAGGCATGAGAACATTCTACTTTTTATTCTTATTTTGAATGTACTATGTCTTGATTGATTTAGTCAAGTGAATACATAGTAGTAATGTTTGCTTTGAAAGAAAAGTAGTATCTATATGCTTGCTTGTATATTGCTTGTAAGTACTCCATGATAGGAGAGACTGTTTGTCTTGGGTATTATTATACTAGACATGTGTAGTCATGCGAAAGAAGTTATGTTTATCATAGGTATCGTTATTATACTAAATATGATCAAATATAGACAAGCTTAGGGTTTGCTCAAAAATAGATAGTTATTTATGCTAGATGGCTAGTAGGTTACTCCTAGGAATGTTGTCCAGTGAAGGAAGGGAACTTGTACTTTGCTTATTGAGTTGTGTTACCTTAGGTTGTGTTAATGAGATAGGTTATCTTGGGGAGTAGCTTGCTCATGGAGAGGGATTCCCTAGGCATAGATATAATGGCCTTAAGTCAAAACGAGCTTGCCATGGTGTAGGTGAATGGTAGGCCTTCGCTCGATTATACTAAGTGAGAACACTTTGGCCAAAGTAGTGTGAAAGTCCGATGACTCCACCAAAGATAGTGTGACGTCAAGACTCCACTGTCAGTTCACCGTGTCCATTTAAATGCATGAGGGCTACCTATAGTTTACAAAATCCTAGTCACGTAGGACACAACACTAAGCTCAAAGTGGTATATCGTATGAGGTTACCTAACCAATACCTTCATCAAAGGGTAGGGCCATCTATCATTGATAGATGTGCGGAGGACCGCATATGAGTACGTGGTTGGCGGAAAAGCACTTGAGTGATGCTTCTCCTCCTCAGCAGGCAACAGAGGACCAAGCTTTTGAAAGGCGGATCCCTAGACCATCTATATCTTATGTCATGAAGCTCATTGGAGCTATGTATGTAGTTTTGTACTTTCTTGGAATATTGTACTTACCGAAGTATTGTAATGGAATGGAAATCCTTAATATATGTTGTATAGCATCTTTGTTCATATATATGTTGTATAGCATCTTTGTTCATATATTTTCAATAAAGAAAAGGAAAAAATTTATTGCAATGGCTTGTTACATAGTTTTTATTTACTTGCACAGTAAAATTTAGGAAATTTACTGCAATGAACGTTTGGAATATTACAGATACATATATAGCCTTGCTAATTTACATCAACATGCAAGAGAAAAGAAATTTTCCTTACATAACTTGGCCTAACTTACACATAAAATCGCTCTTGGGAGACCTTCACAGCTCCTATCTTTTCATGATAATAGCAGAAAACCACCTCATACTTCTCCATGCTCACAAGAGAGAAGGCCGGATTCATTGATTCCCTGCTATTGAAGGAGGACAATGACATACTTGATATGTATTCACAGTTGACACTACCTATTCTCAATTCTAATGCTCAAAGAAATGTGAGATATCAAGCAAATCCTGAAAAATAACCCAAAAAATTTTGGGATGGCAGGTTAATGAAACCAAATCTACAATGGCATGGACCAACATACAGTTGCAGAGGCAGATCCAACAAATTATTTGATCTACTTACCTTTGTTTTCATGTGTATTGGAAAAGCCAAACAGCCTATGAGAAAGTGTTAAAGTAAAATGTTGAACAAAGTAACTAATTGGAATTCTGAAGTACAGACATGGTGGCTTGAAACAACAGAGAAATTTTAATCACTTAGATTGGAGTGTGTGTGTGTGTGTATCCACATTCTATGCGAAGTTACTTCTCAACTTACAATTCATAATCATATAACTTCTAGCATAAATGTTAAGCTAATTATTCTTTAAGAATTCTACTAAAAGCAACCATATCCTAAAAATTACATGCAAAGCACAATAGATCATGCCATAAACTATGCTCACTCAAATTCAAATTTTAAGTTAAAGATCCATTCCCACCGATTTCTCAGCAAGTCTATTAAAGACTGTGATCATGAGGATTTGTATGAGTAAATAACAAGGGAAATGGATACCTTATCGAACACCCAGTTCAGTATTTTGGTAAAGAAAAAATATTAAATAAGTCAGAATTTATGAGTCTCATTCTCACCAAACTTTCTAACAAGTAGGTGCCTTACGAAATACCCTAATTGATCTTTTCATAAAGGACCAATATGTGAGATTGCAGGCTTAAGCTCCCTCTGATAATTTGATGCAGGGAAATGCAGAATTCAGTGATGTAGTTGTTAAATCATCTACAGGTAGGTAGTTAATAAAAAATGAGATAGCTGCCATGTATAGTTTTCACTGCATGCATAACTAACACTTATATTAGGATCAGAAGTATTAGTATATATTAGTTCTCTATATGAGAGTATACAGTTCTAGATAGTTCTCCATTTAGAAGTATATACTCTATAGTATTAGGCTCAGAAGTCTACCTAATATTTCTTTTGAATAGTTGTTATTTCAAAGGAATTGACAAATAATTTATAAAGATCAGATGAAGAAAAAAATATGGAACATTTATTTAAGGACTTTTTGCTGAATCCATTTTCTCGATAATGTTGGCTTGTTAAAAATGAAACCCCTGCTGTTTTGTCTTACTTTTCAGGACTCGTACATTAAGGTGACATATAAAAGGTCTAGATTGAGGTTGGCAGTGATGAAAAGATTGAGTTTTGGAGCAATTTAGTGAGCCAAAAACTCAGATGAAACATCAAGAAGTGAGTATATTGAAAAGTGAAATAGATGTATTGCAGAAGAGTTTGCTGGCTAGTTTGCAAAATCAAATAGCCAATAGTATGAAAAATGCCAACACCACAGGAGATGGTCAAGCACAACTTTGGTGGTCTAGAAGTTCTTAAATACATTTGATATTTTGTAGATTTGAAGAAAGTGGCAATGGCATACATTTTGGAAGAGAGATTTTCAGCAGTTATAAGAACAGAAGTGTTGGACAAGAATATGGGTAGATGTCATATTTACATAATTGCCAAGGGCACCCAACGTAATGTGGGTGAGCATCATCCATTATAAATCCTGCATCGAACTCAAAAGTAATGATTCATTTTTTTTTTGCAGTAGTTCATTTGTTTAAATAGTTCATTTATAGCTTGTAATAAACACGGAGATTCTTCACACATTGCAAGATTACTTTTCAAAGAAGTAATATGGATGTATGGATTGCACCCTTCAACTATACTTCACCGTTTGTCAGAGTATATACCAATCCTTTTCTACTACAAAACCGCCGGAGGCTATCAGCAATATTTGTCCCTGTATAACAATAATTATAAAGACAATTAACCTGGTTAAATGGAAAAAAATAGATTCAAAATATATGTACATACATAAACTGGATATATTTCATCATCTGCTTACAAAGGTCACTACTTAATCTTCAATAGAAATCCTGAAAGAATATTCTTGGTCTTCTAAAATCCTTAAATTTCATCTTTAACAGAAAGAAAGGAAAAACTTGGGAGTCAGACACTAAAAAAATTTCTGTTAAATAGAAATCAAAAGACAATAAATAAAATGGAGTAACAAATTTTCATTACTAGACCAAATGAATAAATCAAATCTAGGCTGCCTATGTCACCTTTTTGGGAATTTAATATGGCATAATGAGCTAATGCTTCGTTACAGGCTATTTAATGAGCAGTATTATTGCCACTACAAGTTACTGTTAGGATTACTAAGCTTGCTGATTAACTGACCTCTTCACCGATCTCCTGCTCACTCATTCAGCAGTCCCTGTTTCATGTCATTTCCTGCTACAATGCATCCCGAATAGAAAATAGTATACAAACTAAAAAAATGTAGCTACATAAGTCCAAAAAACTAATCCAATATTCACCGGCATAAAAAATCAAAACCCACTTTACACAAGCTGAAGAAAACACGATCCAATTTACAAAAGCTCAAATAATTATGATCCAATACAGAAAAGCTTTAAAAAAAAAACAGAATCCAAAGGGGAAAACTAGTACAGAGGCTAAAAAAATATAACCCAATTTGCACAAGCTCAAAAAAACATTTTAACAAAAACCCAGAAAAAGCATAACAGTATAAGCAAAATAGATGTTCTAATGAAACCATAATTTACTGTAATTTACAGGTGTGAATAAAATATTGCAGACCAAATTTACTGCTTATTACAAAATTCACTTGCAGGAAAGCGTCAAAGTAAACTTTAAAAAAACACAAAAATCACCATCATGAAAATTTACCGTCAATTGTGGGCAGTCTGGTAACGCGCAAGAAAGTCCATCGCACCAGGCGAGAAGTAGCACGAACAAACAGGCGCGGCCACCGGGCAAACAGGTCTGAATTAATGGAAAGATTTAAGAAGGAAAATTGAGCCTGCTATTTACTATGTAAGTCCAGAATCCAAACCCTAATTCATTTTTATATAATCCCTTCAAAATCAAATGCAATGCTTGGAATTTCAGCGACTTCAGACAATTTTAACGGGCTGCATTTTTACTGAACTGGAAGTTTGCATTAGTTGGGTTTCCTTTCATCATATTGTTAGTGATTTTGGGATCAATATATCGGCGGAGTGATAGACTTGGGCCGCGAGAAGAATGTAGTGTGGTGGGTATTATGGCGGAACGGGATATTTCCAGAGACATTCCATTCCGGAAGAGGAAATAACTTCCCACTGTGAAACAACATCCCGGGACTAAATTATTATGGGGGGGTTTGGGCAGCTAGCCAACCACTGCTTGTATTCGGACACGCCCTCTTACTCGTTTAAACGCTAGCAATTCGTATGCCTGCCGCCCATTGGAATTCATATATGCCCTGTTAACAGTTTAAACGCTAGCCATTTGTATGCCTACCGTCCGCCAAAATTCATATATGCCCTGTTATCAGTATTCCCTGCCGCGTCCAAAAGCAGCCAGATAAAGGTGCCCTACGTGTAAAACCAACAACGAACCTTAGAAGCCTTGATTTTTCCCTCGCCCTCTTCTCCACTGGTAAGTGTGTTTTCGAAATCAATAATAGAAATTGTCCCCCATTGATTTTTCCCTCGCCCTCTCCTCCACTGGTAAGTGTGTTTTGGAGATCAATAATAGAAATTGTCCCCCAAATACAGTTTTGGGTAAGTTGGCAATGCACGCTAGATTAGTCTTTCGATAGATATATATGGCAAAAGATCCATGCTTTCGCGTCCCTCGGGCAGACCTTCAATGGCGTTGGAAGGACTTGGACCGATCAACTGAAAATCTAGAACAGTGGTCTGGCAGAATTCTTGCATGAGACCTTGTAGACGCGGCGCTACAATGCGAGTGGTGACATAGCTGACAGCAGAGCGTGTGGATCTAGCAATTCGTCTAAGTCTAGAGATGGGATACAATACCCCATTGAAGGAAACGTCACCATCACAAAGTGAGGTTTTTGCACGGTATACATGGTTGTGGTCTTACCCAAATCTAATTCCTCGCCTAGATTATACGTTTTAGGACACCGCTAAATGAGACATAAGAGCTTCCTTCTGTTGAGTATTTTACACAGGAGTGTTTTTCTGTTGGTAAACAAATTTTCTTAAATATTGTTAATCAAGGCTTAGAAACCCACCTTCCATTCTTACTCTGTTCGGTCTTCTTCTGCATGTTTGATAAATACAGCATGAATTCAAACAGAGGATCAGATTTATTTTGGAAGAAAATCATCAGACCCGTTTGCTGGACTAGCAGAATGTTTTCTAGGAAGGTTTTTTGGGCGGTCTTCTTCTGCATGTCTGATAAATACAGCATGAATTCAAACAGAGGATCAGATTTATTTTGGAAGAAAATCATCAGACCCTTTTGCTGGACTAGCAGAATGTTTTCTAGGAAGGTTTTTTGGGCACTGTGCCTCCTTCACTGTACATTACAACCCACATAGCAAATTGCATATTTTCTTTCACTAGTTGTGTGAAGATTGTACATTGGGAAATGGCAGGCAGATATTGGCCTAACTCAAAGCTGCTGGTAAGCGGTTATATTCACCGAGTATTATCTTGTCCAAAGAAATGCGGTAGGGACTTTTGGACATTTTCATGCAGGTAAGGTTATTTTTTCCAGCGGGTATACGGGAATATATTGACTAACCCCTTGTTCCCATGCCGCTGCTTAAGTATGTTTTCTGCTTAAATTTAAACAGTTTAAGTAGCTGGAGTGTTCCCATGCAAAAATAAATTATCCCAGTAAAAGATAATTTGGAATCTTTTTAAGCAGCCACTGCTTAAGAATTTGAAAATAAGCTGTTGAAAAAAGAAGGGGCTGGAAATAAGCAACAGCTACATAATTTCAAAGATGCCACATGGCTCCACTAATTTCTTTCCCTCTTTTTTAATATCTCTTTCTAATTTTTTCTTTTGAATTTTTAACTGCAAAAGTTATTATTAACTATTATAAATTCAAATTTATGTTGACTGCTTAAAAATAAGCAGCAGAATAAAATGTTCATAGGGCCACCAGCTAAGCAGTGGCTGCTAGCCAAAATAAGCAGTGCAGCTGCATGGGAACATGCCCTAAGTTTGTTTAGTTGTTTGTTGAAACAATCATCTAAAATTTGTTGGGTTTCATTTGTTTTTTCCTCCTAGTGTATTAGGGTAATTTTCGTTTTTTAATTGAAATAAGAAAGAGATTACAATCGTTGCCAAGCAGCAAACAAAAGGCTGAACAGCCAAAACCCAAAGACAAAACTAGACAAGAAGCAAAGTTAAGTAGGTTTAACATTGGGGAAAACTCCTTGGTTAAGCGCACTTGCGCTGGAGCAATACTAGGATGGGTGACCTCCCAAGAAGGCCTAGTGCTTCACCCCTATGAGCATCACCTAGATGCAATGAGTGCTAAGTTGATCATTCATTATAATGAGAGATAGGTTCTTGTGAACCATTACTCATAAAACATGGGTCAATGAGTTTGACTCGTAAACTACACGGTTGAATCCTAATAGCAATATCATAATTTGACACGTTGTGGAAAATACCTCCTACTTATCAATTGATGAGCTAAAGGGGTTCTATAATGAATGTTTCATAAGGCACAACACTTGTTGAAGGTTTTGCAAATGGGGTTGCAAGCTAAGTGGGCTTAACCTTGGGGAAAACTCCTTGGTTAAGCACACTTGGGCTAGAGCAATATTGGGATGGGTGACCTCTCGGGAAGGCTCAGTGCTTCACCTCTGTGAGCATCACCTAAATGCAATGAGTGCTAAGTTGATCATTCATTATCATGAGAGATGGGTTCTTGTGAACCACTACTCATGAAACATGGGTCAATGAGTTTGACTCGTAAAACTACACAATTGAATCTTGATAGCAATATCATAATTTGACACACTGTGGAAAATACCTCCTACTTATCAAT
>VDFB02000008.1:348382781-348413316 GCA_007258455.2 Sequoia sempervirens | reverse complement strand
CCATTGGGAATTATAAATCAACCACCATATTAATTAAAAAATAGGCCCTCTTTATTATTAACCATTAGATTTGTAGGAAAAATCACACCCTCAAATGGACAATGGTGTTTAGGGTGGGAAAGACCTATTAGAGTTGTTGCAAGGTAAAATCCATCCATTAATGGTATCCAAGGAGGACTTGGGGAGTAGTTAGGGTGAATAGAGAAATTTACATAAATTTTATGGACATTGGAAGGTCAAGAAAGAGATGTGGGATTCTATTGTATAACTAGAACCAAAAAGTGATGAAGTGGGAGACCTAGGTCTAGATGAGGTTGACCTTCACTATGCATGAAGAAATAAATGAAAATATTCTTAGGAAACCTTCAATGAAACTGAATCTAAAAGTGGACATAAGATTTGGATTGTAGAGTGGAAATCTGAATTACTAGTGGGAATTTGCAATTAAGAGTAGGAAAATAAAAGAAAATGTATGGGAGATCATAGAGGTTCATAAGCCCATATGTGGATAAGAATTTTGTAAAGGGAGGATTATGGATGGAACTAAAGAAAATTACAGAATTTCTATCAAAAGTCTACATGGGTGAGGATTGGGGATGTTAGATAGAAATTATGTAAAAGGAAGGCAAGTTCAAGCATGATGAAAATATCTATCTATGGACATTGAAATCCCACAAATAGGATGAATTAAGGGAAGTAGGATGATGGAATGACTCGAGGGAATCTGTAAGAATAGATATTGGAGCTAGATGTTGAACAAATAGGAAATATCTAGTAGTCTTATAAAATTTTGCAACATTGTGAAAATAGTAGAAAATAACTAAAATATTCATAAACTTAGGAATTTATCATATTCTTGTAACTTATAAACTATGATAGTGATATAGATGGTGATAGAGGATAATATTTAGGAAAAATTGTTAACTGAAAACCCATCAAAATACTTCTCTAATTGGTTATAAATGATGGGTAAAAATAATGTCAAATACACAAAAGTGGTTGGACTCACGAAAATTTGGGCACTATTAGATTGGGATTCAACAAAGAAATTGATGTTGGGATGCATCCCTCATCTATTTTCCCCAAATCTCCCCTCCCTCACCATATCCCTATTTTGTGAATTGATTGATGACTAATAATTATATGTATATGTAATTTCGTAAAATTGCACCCCTTGCAATTTCACATACATTCTTGTATCTAATCTAGTGTCCACTCCCTTAGCATTTGTGTAGGCTCATTTTAGCCCTAGCATCAGCCTTTTTCCCTCTTAGGATGCTCAAAGGCTCACTTTTTAGCAGCTACCCTTGTGTGTTCGCTTTGCATTGAATCTTGTATTTCCCCCATTTGTGTCATTTTGTAGCATGATGTGTCTAGAAACTAGTGCAATGCACTGATGTCCACTCACTGCACTAGCATCCTATGATGTTACAATGTTCAAACAACTATTTCTGAGCATGTTTGCTACTTTTCATCTACATTTTTCAATGGTAACAGCTTGGGTCACCTTGTAACCGCTCGGGAATCTTCTTTTTGATTCTCTTATCTCCTTAAAACCTATCCTTTCAATTCATTTTGTTCTCTAACTTCTTTCCAACCTTGGCTCTCACATTTCTCTTTTGTTATTTTTCTTGTATAGCTCCATTGCTTGCTACAACAACATTCTCTAAATCTCTCACAACTCCCTTTGCAACACTCTTGGCTCTTGTAGCTCTATTGCTCTCTCCATTTGGCTTCCTTAAGCCTTGCAGCTCTATCTCCCTTATCTTGTGCTTGTGAGCATCCTAGGACTCCATATCCCCTATTTATTGCTTCATGATATAGGTTTTCCTCCTCAAGCGAGGATTGATTTTATCACTCACATTTTGTGATACAAGTTCTCCTCCTCAAGCAGGGTTTTCTTTTATCACATCGCATTTGCATACTCTATTTCTCTCTATCTATTTGGCTATCCATAGATGTGGGAACACCAAAACGGGGGTTCAACTGAGGAAAACCCCTATACAGCCCCAACACTTTTTCCAAATTTTACACATGCAAGTTTTGAAGACACTCATGGGCTAGAGGCTTCATCATTTGTGTGATTGTGAGTATTTCCTTTCCATCTCTTATTATCTTTATCATTCCTATTTCACTTTATTTCAGCTTTATTACATTTTGTTATTTTCCTATATTTTGTAAGTTCTTAGCAATCCGATTGTTGGTGGTCACTTTGTTATTTTTTTATGATAAACTTAGTTCCTAGTTCATACGAGACACCAGCGTGCCTCTATGATTCCATTGCATCACGCTTTAGTCCGTATTATGTGTTGACGTCCTTTGCTCGAGAGCCCGTCAATTTTTCTAGAATACTCTTGTGATCTGCTTTTTTGAATTTTAGAACTCTCATATTGTTCCTTGCAGTAGTTTAGGGTAGTTCACCCCATGAGGCTATCTAAATGAAGAGAACTCGTGCTCGTAGTGAATCCCCTTTCTCTACAGTATATAGATCTATATCTATATCATGTTATAAGCATGCCTACATTATCGAATTAATATATTTACTCTACTTGTAAGAAGTTAATTTTTACTTGATCATTTACCATAATAATTTTGTATTATACTTGTGGATAGTGAAATAACTAATAGCTAGCCTCTCCAAACATATAAGAAGTTATAATAAATCCTCTAACTCTTTGGTTTTAGTAATAACCTTGTGTTCTTGTTGAATTTCCTATTCCCTTCGTGTTTTGATTGGAAATTTTTTTTTATTAGTATTGGACTCTTCTTCATTTCCATGCATGTCCTCTTCCTCTTGAGAAATATCCCATTTATCTAGAACTATATTGTTTTCTTCCTTTCTAGCTTATTTTCTACTTTCAAATCATATTGAGAGGCCCCTTCCACTCACTACACTCTAATCACACCAAACTCATCTTGAATAGATATATAGAATCCAAATTAATATAAATTGAAGTATTTTCTTTATCATCCTCTATATAACCAACCCAAATGTTGAGCTTGTAGAATTCCTCCATATAATATTTGTCATTTATATTTATTGAATAAGCATTTAATGATCTACTAATAGGAATTTGAACTTCAATTTTCTAATCATCTAATCCCAATATTTAATATTCCTTTTTATTCTTATTTTCCACATTATTTTTACATGATAACATCACAAGGAGGCATGAAATTTTAATCTAATGTAAGAAAAATTTAAGCCATTATAATCCTCCATTGAATCATAGTCAAAATACTTCTCCATTTTTGTAATTCAATCTATAAGCTCTTCAAGGCTTAGAATTCCACTATAGCAATGGATATCCAATATTGGTTTAATAACTATCTTTGACATAGCTTCCAATAGCTATATTTTAATTTAATACTTTAGTTCAAGTCTATTTTATATTCTTATCCTTCTACTTCTCTTCATCATCACTTACATTGTCAATATGTACTCCTCCTCTTTGTGCTACCTCCATTGTGTTCATTTTCAAATGGGAATTTCTCTCAACATTCTATACTATATTAGTAACCCTATGTTCTCTTCATCTTTCCCTATGTGACATGTCTTAACTTGACATATCTCTATGATTTTAGGACTCCATAAACATCCAAAACAATTTTCTAGATACTCTTCAATAAAAAACCCAATAAGAAACCTTATTTTGATTAAAGTTTTTGTAGCCTAGATCGAAGTGTCTAGTTAAAGGTATCCTAACATACTTTGTACAACACTCATGATCTCTAGATAGAAAATTAAAATTAAATTGCATTAAAATTGAAATCAACCATCAATAGATTATAAAAATTCTTAGAATGAAACTCCATAACTATTCCAACTTAGAAAATTTCATTAATTCAAGATCTATTTCTATGTATAGATGAAATCTCTAGTTAATAATTCTCCTCCTATTCACTATTTTCCCATTTTTTCCCCTATTTAACCAATGTTCTATGTTTAAAATGGTTAGCATCTAGTTCTCACAATCTATTTATTATTGCTTCACTTTCCCCTACATAAATATTATATATTGCTTATGGAAAAGGGAACATTATGTTTGAATAATGACTTCATTATTCTCATCTATCCAAATTTATATTTATAGAAGGTTTGATGACCAATTTATCAACCATAAACACCTCATGATGACATACAACAATATAAATCGCCGTGGATTGCAAATCGGCTAGATTAAAAAAAAATAGTTCTTGCTAAATAACTTTTTTGCTCAAGAAATGCTACTATTCACAACTCATCATCTACTATGTTTGATCCTAGTTGAAATCATCTTAATTTTTATACTACTAACACACGTTTCATGAAATATCTACACAAGTATACTACCCAACAATTAAACCATGCAATCAATTTAAAACATGGAGGTATGAAAAAATTTGATCTAGATGAAGATAATAAGTGTCCTCAAAGATCCACATCAATAAAAAAACCTTTTTCAACTATAATTTATATTTTTTGTTGAAATCATCCTAGTTTTTGTTGACTATATTGATATTGCAATAAATCTATTTTGCTACTAAAGTTACACATAGGTTTTCTATTAAAGTGACTCATAAGTTGTTATTGAAGTAAATTTGCATTGGTACCAAAGATAAAATATTGTTGAAGATGTGACTATATTATTTTATGTTATCAAAGTGAAGCCAATTGTTGTTGAAGATGCACTATATGTTTCTATTGCTATCAAAATTAGTTAGAACAGTATTTGACTCTCTATTTTTTCTCAAAAGATGTCATTTCAGCTAAAAACACACCAAAACTAAAATTATTCTCATCTTACCTTTATTTTGTTTTGGATGATCCAACTTTTCTTATTAACTTAGAAGATCTTGCATCACCTATTCAAGGGATGGAAAGACCTCTAGAATTGGAATTGTTGTGTTCAAAATTTATTGATATAGTATATCAAAGTGAAAGCTATTCATGTTTGGGGTCACCTTATGTACCAAATGTGTCAAATTGAGTGCTAAGACCATGCACTTACAACATCAATGAAATGTGGCATAAAAAATAGGGAAAATGTATGGTATATATCACACACATTTAAAATGTGTGTTCAAATTTTTCTTATGACTAAAAGATCTTATATCTTTGCAAAAATCTTCATAGCATCAAACTCTTTGGATAAATTTTTGTAAAGAATATTTGACAAAAATTTATTAATTAATTGGTAGATGCAATATCTAAAATTATAATATAGAATCAAGAGTTGCATACCTTATGTCTCACTTCACACCTCTTCCTAGTTATAGTAGGTGGTTGTTTTAGGAAGGCTTGGCCCTACCTACTTACTATCTCAAATGTTCACACTAGTTTCTAATAACTAGTCCACTCCATTATTTAACAGTCTTCATAGTCTCTCCCTTTACTAGTTGTATGTGATTCATGAACTCACTAAACCATTTAGTCCAAAGTAAGTTTAAAACCATATGTAGTGAGTGACGCTAGGATGTCCCCCTCCTCTTTTTATCATGACCCCTCCCCCTCCCCTTGGCCTTGCCTGCCCACCTCATTGTCTCCCTATCTACTGAGGTGATTGATGACTAATCATGCAATGCCTACATCATTGTCTTCCTATCTACTAAGGTGATTGATGACCAGTTATGCTATGAATATAGATCTATATCTAGATCACATAGTACACATGTAACTTTGAACTACACATTTTTATGTAAGAACATAATTAAAAATTAGATCCAAACTTACAAATAAAATAAAATTGCTTATACAAATAAATTCATATATATGCAAATAAATAAAATCTGTTATATTTTGAAATAATTTCATCTACAAAATAAATCAAAAATCTTATGAACATTCTTCACAAAAATTATTCCATGAAAAATTAAAATATGAAGATTTTTTAACCATAAAAAAATAGTGAGAAACCATTTTTTAAGTGCATTTGACTAGAAGGGAAAAGGTGTTTTAAAGCTTGGATAAAGGAAAGTTTTAAGAGGATAGCACTGCTAATGGGGTTCCAGGGGAAGGCAGGATAGAGTCTCGTAATTTAAGAAGAATTGTACACAGGACTTTTCGACAAACACTTTTTCAATCATACTTGTGGACTTTTTGAAACCTTCAAAAAGTTTTAAGCTTTTCTTTTTCTTTTTCTTTTGGTGGAAAGAATGATTCATCTCAGAAGTGGCTTGAGGAATGAGGCAATTAATTAACTAATCAACGTGACAAACCTGGTTAGAAACAGAAACCCAAATTCGAAATCCTTTGTCAGCAACAACTACTGAATAAGTTCTGGAAGACAGTTAAGATGAAGAAATTCACATATCTGTAATTTGAAATCCAATTCCATCAAATATAATCTTCTCCAAAGATATAGGAGATCCCATTCATGATCCATACTTGGTCATTGCCTTTACCTTCATCTGCATCATCTTTTTCTGGTCGTGGAAGCAGAGGACATCTGCAGAGAGGACAAGTCTTATGATGGTGATTAATCCACTTATCCAAGCAATCTCTGTGAAATATGTGACAGCAGTTACAAAGCAGTCGAATCTGGTCTTCCTCTTCAAAGGAACTCAAGCAAACGGTGCAAAAGACATCCTCCTCCATCTCACTCACCCTCTCTCCGAATCTAATCACAGGCAACCTCTCTCTGATTAAATCAGGAACACAGGCTGAGGAAATGTCAGGGGAACTTTCAGAAAACTCCGGCCAAGAATACTCATACGCCTGTATGACTTGGGGCAGCCCAAGCCAAGAAAGAAACCAACATATTCCATTGTTTAGATAAACTAAAGCAAATGCTAAGCTGAGCAGCGCTCTTGGGATAACGATAAAATGGTAGGCTGCAGGAAATCCCATGATTCATATAAACTTCAAATGCAAATTAGGAATTCTAATACTACCCATATGAACAGAAAGTGGCATTTTATATTATCGATTGGGGGCAACTGTTGCAGGAGACAACTAAACCAAGAAGTCCACAGGTTGGTGCGAGTACGCCTCGGAACAATCGATTAGGAAAGACATGAAAAACTATTCAAGCGTAAGCAACGTAGCCGCCCAATATCCAACCACTCAATCTTGCATGCGGCACGCAAAAGCATTTTTATGTCTGTGGGTCCCAATTCATAGTTTTCAAACTGCTCGGAAACTCAAACCAATCTTATATACCTTTGTCGCTCGCCACACACTGTATTATTACATCTGAAAGAAACTTCCAATTGTAAAGGATAGCAGAATTTTAGTACAACATGACGAAGTATCCGGCGATTCAGAATCGGGAAAAAGAGATGCTGGGAATGTATCTGAGATTTTCAGAAGTGTAGTACAGTGGCTGGTTGGTCACCATGCCATACCCACCACGACCGACTTTAGTCCGTGGTGTGAACCATCCATTGACAGCGTCTTCAGAATATCCAACATTTTTGGTCAACGGTTGCTTCGAATGTAATTCATTCTCGCCGTTCCCAACCTCCTGATTAGCCCTATTGGCTTTGACACGGTGTAAATATGTTGGGCCCATTTTATTTTTAAATCCCGTTTTCATAGATCTTTTCAATGAGAGGATTACGTATTAAAATGTTAAATTAACTTTTTGTGATATTAGGTGTATGAATCATCATCTTTTTAGGTAAGAGTATGAAGTGTGAAGGTTATTTAATCTTTGAATAGGACATAATTTGGTCTATAAAATTTGAATAGGATATATGATCACATAGAGTAGGCATTACCAACCTTCTGATTAGTCTTAACTAGCTTTGACACGGTGTTAATATGTTGGATTCACTTTATTTTTAAATTCAATTTTCATATTTGTTTTTATTAGATCTTTTCAATGAGAAAATGAACATCTTACAATGTTAAAAAAAGATTTGTGATATTAGGTGTATGAATCATCATCTCTTTAGGTCAAGAGTTAAAGTTCGAAGAATATTTAGCCTATCAAATTTGAATATGACATAATTTAATCTATCACATTTGAATGGGATATATGATCAATTTTATTCTTTTTAGAGTAGGCATCACCAACCTCCTAATTTGTCATATTGACTTTGACATGGTGTTAATATGTTGGGCCCACATTATTTGTAAATCTAATTCTCATAATTTTTTTCATCAAATATTTTCAATGGGAGAATTAACATCTTAAAATGTCAAAAAAAAATTGTGATATTAGGTGTATGAATCATCATCACTTTAGGTCAAGAGTTAAAGTTTGAAGGGTATTCAGTCTATCAAATTTGAATAGGATACATGATCAACCTTATTCTTTTAGAGGAGTAGGGGTCACCAACCTCTTAGTTAGCCCTATTGGCTTTGACACAGTGTTAATATGCCAAGCCCGCTTTATTTTTAAATCTAATTCTCATAGTTGTCTTCATAAGATCTTTTGAATGAGAGAACTAACATCTTACAATGTTAAATTATTTTTTTGTGATATTAGTTGTATGAATCATCATCTCTTTAGGTAAAGAGTTAAAGTTTGAAGTGTATTTAGCCTATCAAATTTGAATAGGACATATGATCAATGTTATTCTTGTAGAGGAGTATGTGTCACCAATCTCCTGATTATCCCTATTGGATTTGACACGGTATTAATATGTTGGGCCCACTTTACTTTTAAATCGAATTCTCATAGTTGTTTTCATTAGACATTTTCAGTGAGACGATTAACATCTTACAATGTTAAATTAATTTGTTGTGATATTAGGTGTATGAATCATCATCTCTTTAAGTCAAGAGTTAAAGCTTGAAGGGTATTTAGTCTATCAAATTTGAATAGGATATATGATGAAACCTTATTCTTTTAAAGGAGTGGCATTAGCCTTATTAGCTTTGACATGTCATTGTTATTATGTTGGACTCACTTTATTTTTAAACCTGATTCTCGTATTTGTTTTCATAAGATATTTTTAATGGGAGGATAAACATCTTACAATTTAAAATTTTCTTTTTGTGATATTAGGTGTATGAATCATCATCTCTTTTGGTCAAGAGTTAAACACTTGAAGGGTGTTTTTAGTCTATCAAATTTGAATAGGACATATGATCAACCCTATTCCTTTAGAGAAGTAGCCTTCTATATTTAGGTAGACTTGATCATTGGTGGGCTCTTTGTGAGCCATTCAAACTTCAATAATAGATTGTGAGCCACTTTATGTTCTCATTAGATTTAAGAAAAGTATTTATAGTAACTCTAAATTTGTTAAAGAAGTTTTCTCACAACATTAAATTTTATTGTGGATGAGAAAAGTGCATACCTTTTATTTCCCCCCTTCAATTTTAGACTCACTTTAGTCATGCCTAGAATTATTTCTATTTAGCATTTGATACAAGGAATTTATGCTCAATAATTGAGCAAACCTATAAATCCACCCACCCATCTACTCATTATGATCCATAATACCTTTATACATCTTGGATGAGATCACTAGTGTAATCCTATTTATCAAATTTAAATTCATCTAGACCACTAATTTAATGCAAATCAATTTCAAATCTATGACTATTATATATCAACTTATGCACTAACTTACTCAAATTCAAGTTTAAGATGGCATACTTAAATGTGTGCCCTATGATCCCAAGAAAAATGCAGGATAGAGAAAACCATTACTAGTCACCAAGGATTCATAACGAGACATCAATATAGAATACAATTCAAAAGTGGAAAAGGAAAAGAAGAGACATAATAACTTTCATTATCAATTCAAAGGAGAAATCATTCGTGTATTGTATTTCAAACATTATGAATTTTAAACAAACAAACTTGACTAAAGCAAGAGGAATTTAAGTACTTCAATCATATCTCAATGAGATCCTAAAGGGTGTTCATAAACACCACTTTGCCTCAAATTGTTGGGATCGAGTTGTCATAACCTTTGAGTCCTAACAATATAAATTTGGGATAAATATTTATGAAAATATTAATATATCATAAGTTTCCAACTATAATAGTTGTTATAGCACTTTGTGGGACCCATCGAGTAGTGTTATATCCTGCATGCATGGTACAGAGCTCAACAGAGTGCTACTTGTCACCTAGGCACTTATTGGAAGCATTGTTTCTTGTGCCTACTTCATGGAGGTATGCCATAGTGGCACTTGTCACTTGGGTGCTCATTTGGAGAGAGGATTTTGTAAAAAAAAAATAGAGTTGCACAGTGGTGACATGTGTTAAGACATTTTTGAGATAGCTATGGCATGTACCTATTATTGTGGAATTTGTTGCACACTTTGAAAAGTCATTATTAGAAGTTACTATTTGCAAGGGGAGTTGTGCATGGGTGTCGTTTCTATTCCTAGTTGAGTCAAACTTGGAATGTGGATGCCCAGATTTTTGACAGGTACTTTTTTACATGTGCATGTTGCATATTGTTGCATGTTATGCCTTTCTTATTAAATGTTCATGCATGGGTGTGGGTTTAAGAAAACTTCTATCCTAGGCACTATATACTTTATAAATATAGGTGTTTTCTAGAGGAGTCATGTGAGGAGAGTTATTCGTAGGGGTTATGCTGTCGGAATTCTACCAAAGATGGAACAAGATATAAATCTCTTAAAAAGGCCTTGAGCCTAAAGAATGTATTCTAATTACTTTTGTTATTGAATAATATATTGGCTCTATAGTTTTTGGAGTGTGGGGTTTTTTACCTGTAAGGGTTTTCCCCAAGTAAATATGTAGTGTTCCTTCTCTTCTTTCTTATTCTTCTTATTTTTTTGTGTCTATTATATTGTTGAAGCTACAGTTTGATATGTAAAGATCTACTCCTTGATCTGAAAAGATCTGAAACTTAATTGCAACCTCTTTCATTTAAGAATTAATAGTGGTATAACAACTATGTTGATTTCTACTTTAAGGCATAGTAATATATGCTTTTGAGGTTCCTAAATTGGAATGAATGTTGTTCAAGGCACATACTGATCCTAGATGTCATTCTGGGATGCCCACATTTTCCCAACAAATTGGTATTAGAGCTTAGTTACAGATTTGCATGTGCTTGCATGTGCATGTATGTAAGTTACATGTACTTGCATGTGTGTTGCATATACCTGCATGGACTTGTATGTGCTTGCATGGTGATGCATGTGGTGTTTGAAGTTCAAGGTATTTCTTCTGGTGATTCCTTAGCCTTGGAGGCTTGAGGGAATCTAAGTTGAAGGAATGGACTTATTGTTAATCCTTTAGTGAATGAAAGACTTACAATTGCTTAATTTTTTTGAAGTAGTAAGCATGAAGAAGGATGGTTAAGACAGAAAGAAGTGGAGTTGATCAAATTGAAATGATGTTGATCTGGAGCTTTTGGTTAGATAGTTGAATAACCCTTATGCATGGTGGTTATTTTTAATTATGTGCCTGTGTGTAGCAGATTTTTCAAATTGGGTGTTTGAGATGGGCTCCTTGGTCATATAGATAGACTCATGTTGTTATGACTTCAATTTGGAGTGCTTATGTTGGGTGCTTGGTTTTAGCTCCTGACATTGGAAGGTGTTGTGTTAAGAACCTCGAATGCATGTAGGCTATGGAATTAATCATTGGATGATCTGAAAATTTTTGGAATAGGCTATCTCTTTCTCAGATGCTTGTACATGATGGTGGTAGAGTTGGCCTACAAATGGGCCTAGTGTTTTTAAACCACTACTTTCCTAATGGATGTTTGTACTTGCATGGCTCATATTCATGTTCCTTGGATTTGAAGGTTTTATAGATTTTTTGTTAAAAATATATGGTTTAATGCATATTCACGATAATCTATTGTTCTAGATTATCTACTATGTTTTCTCTCTAAACTTTGGGTCTTCCAAATGATAATTGGATGTGGATTTGCATGTGTTGGAAAACATGGTGGTTTTGCAATTTTTTTGCAACGAAAAAAAACTTGTGGTTTTTTTAGATCTATAGATAATTTTTGGGGGGGTCATGGTATTTGGATTATTATAATGTAAGATAGTTGCATCTTTGCATGCATGTTTCATGCATGGTTTGAGGAAATATCAGATATTCTATGTATGGAGATGTTGGTATGTGATTAGCCACTTGACAACATTTCTATGGTGAATTCTTGGGAGTTCCTGATAATGGTCTTCATGTTGTGGTTTTGGAAATTTGGATCTATTGGTGATTTGGTGTTTGAGTCATGAAAAGATATAGGATATCTTCTTTGATATCCTAGTTTTTCATGCTACTAATATGATCTTGGGTTTCCATGTTCAATGTTTCACATCTTCGAGTTATGCAGTTTGTGGATTAGCTACCCATTGGCCACATTAAGATAACTCAAATGTGGGTTGTCTATATCTACAAGATTGATTCAGATTTGATGCAGACTTTATTAGTTGACCGTGTTTGTGGTCATTTGTATATTGGTATGTGTTGCATTAGGATCATAGGATGGTGTTTAGTACCCAGATAGTCGAATGTGGGGACCTGTAGCATTTTTTATCATGATTTCATGGATAGCTTGGATACACTGCTGTGTGAGCTATTGTGATAGTGATGGTGTATTTCCTTGCCTTGGAGATCTTAGTGCCACTTGATATTATTTTTCAGATGGACATGTGGGTGTGTGGACCTATAGGGTCTTCAGATTGGGAGATGGTATGGTCATGATTCTTCGAGAGCTCGATATCACTATTTAGTGGGAGCTTTACTAGTTATTATGGATTCATCACTTGGTGATGGATGATATTTTTTAGTGTTACAGATGTTACTAGGAGGATCTCTTAGATTATCTCATTGTAGAAGGGTTCTTTCACATTTCAATGGACACTATTTGGAGATGGTGATCTTCATGAGATTGAATATGTGTGAAAACTTAAGGCCATGGAGGACTCTTGGATTTTTTGGTTGGGGTATTGGTAATGCTTGGACAGGTGATGTTGGTTTAGAGTATGTTGCTAGTATGTCATGGTATACTCTTGATGGCACGTTAGAGTTCTGGCATATTACATTTCTCTTGCGACAATGATTTGTTCACTTGGAGCATGTGATCTCCTTGGTATTGATGGTGATCCTTTGTTGAGAGGATGGGTTCTAGTGTTGTGCCATGATGGATTCTCGATTACACAGTAGAGTGTTGGAATTTCTTGATTGTAGTTGGAACTTTGACAGTGATGTGGAAATTTCTCTATGTTTTGAGTACATTGGTCATGGGCTTCAGAGCTTCATGAGAGTGTAGTGTTTGCATTTGGAGCTTAGCACAGGTTGATCAATTGTTAGTGCCCATGGATGCATGGAGACATGGGTGAGGCTATGTTGTTGAGATGGGTACCCTTGATGAGATATCAGTAACAATTTCAAGGATATTTTTGTTGGTGTACATTTTTTTATTTTCCTAGTGGGTTAATTTATTTTCCCTTAGTACTAGGTATTTCCTACACTTAATTAAGCTTTATTAGGATAATAAAGTGATTTTATTACTAAGAGATATGTGTTCTAGAATCCCCTTCCTTAAAGGGTGGAACACTTTCCACTTTTGGTGGCATCCTTGACTTTTGTTGGTCCATCTCCACTTTTTGTGGTTGATTCCTATTGGTTGGATTTGCCACCTACCTCCTCTCCTAAGTTCTATATAAACTCACTACCTAGTTTGTATTTGCATCTATCCATGCATCTTATTGCAATATTTTGCATTGTATCTTTTCGACTTGGAAGCTCTTAATGCAATACTGTCACATTGACATTGCATAATCTCTCAGAGTCCTAGTCTGCATTCTTATGTTTTTACAATTTATGTAACTTTGATTTTCTCTTAAAAAGTTCCATGGGTTATTAAATCTATTTTAGATTTCTAACATGGTATTGGAGATTTTGTTTTGAGAAATCTACATTAATAGATTCCTAATTGAGAGATTGAGTTTTATTTTAAAGATCTTGGAAATTCTTGTATACTCTTCTCTTGCATTATGAACGATCTGGAGAATCAAAAGGGATTTGCAAAGATCTAATAACCTCTTCATATTGCATGTGTTTTGTGAGATCTGGGTGATTGCAACATTTTTGGTTATATTAGCAACATTTTTTACAATTCCAACATGTCCAGAAGGCTCAAGAAAGTCAGGATTGGCTTAAATTATTTCATCCAAATTGGAGATTATTTGACATAGTTGCAAATAGGGGTTTGAAGTTTAGATCTAGCGAACAATTTTTTATTGAAGCATTTTTGGCCCAAACGAACATTTCTATTATGTTTAGAAGGACCAAAAACTGCTATTCTCATATTAAATTTGTCTATTTTAGATGAATTTTATTTTTGGAAAATTTTTCTTTTGTTGGGAGGTCGTCATTGCAAGCTAAATTTAGCCATTTAAAAAAAAAAATCATAACTTTTCACCACGGTGTTCGTTTTCTACAAACAAGATATCATCAGAAAGCTAGAGACAAGAATTTTCATCCACGGAGGTATTCAAAAGAAATACTTCATTTTCTACCACATATTGCAAGTTGAAGCTGTTTGATGCAATTTTTTTCAAAATGTCATAACTTTCACCCTAGTGCTCCATTTTTCGGCAATGAATAGGCGTTGGAAAGGTATTAAAGAGAACTACACAACCATAAGGCTAATTTTTCCAGATCTTATCTCAAGTTCATTTTGTATCAATTTTTTTTATTTTGGCTATTTTGAGCCTATTGAGCATTGTATCTTAGAAAATACTTTGTAAATGCACTAAAATATAAAGTGCCAACCTTATAATATTTGAGGGGGGTGATATTTGATACTAGTGAAAAGGGTGGGAGTGTATTGATGTTCTCTTTTGGTGTTATTTTATAATCATTTGAGGATTATATCATGGGTTTTTCTACTCATCCTTCTGTGATAATCCTAGATAAGGCTAATTATGAGTCTTGGAAAAAAGTCATCCTAATCCATCTCAGATGCCTAAAATTTTTACCTTACCTTTATGGGCTCATGCCTGAAACAAACACACCTAGAAGGAAATTAGTATGGGGTAATAGAATAGATCATGTATTAGGAGTACAATTAGTTCTTATGTTGATTATGACACCATGTTGGCTATAGTAGACATTGAATGTCCCCATACACTTTGGACCAATATTTTGGAGATGCTTGGAGACACTCATGTTTCTCCATCCCCAGATGATCTTGCTATAGATTTCCTCATTCGAATTGATGATGTAGATAATAACCCTTTGATGATGATACTTTAGAGGAGCTTAAGTATTATCCATGTCTTGAACATTCAGAAGACACAAAGACTTCTCTTGCTTCTCATCCTCATGTTGAGATTACATTGACATCACTTGTTGCAGCTTCAGATTAGAGATGATTCTTCGAGAACCTCTAGAGATTCATTGCAATAGGATCATTTATGTCTTTTGGATTCAGTTCATTGGGACCAATTTCCACCGGACATCTCTTGTTTGTTTGTAGAGTCCCTCATCTTGGATCTAGATGACACTATTGAGGACATGCATCTTCTCTTTAAGGACCACTCATTTTTCCTTACATATATTACTCCTTCGGATTCTAGAGTTGTTTCTTCAAAAGCTTCCAATGACTTCTTGTAGCAGGACAACTATAGTCTTCTTGATTCAATTTTGTGGGATGATCTCTTGACAGGTCTTTCAGACTTGTTTATGGAGACACATATTGCAGATTTGCGAGACACTATTGACTGTATTCATATTCTCTTTTAGAAATATTATTCTTCTTTATTTGTTGTGAGGGAACACTTTGAATCTCTTGTTCATTCTCTACATGATCATTCCTTATATTTTGACATGAGTTTGGATAATTTGGAGAAGACATCTTCAAAGGAGATACTTGAGTCTTTGGCTTATGCTCTACATCAGTCTCTAGGAGATTCAGATTTGTCATCTTCAGTAGTGTGGCCTAGGATACTTGATCCAACTTAAGAGACTTCATACATCTTGCACTTTCTTCCTACATATTCATTTTAGGACTTGGGAGATAGCTTGCATATACCTTTGGTTTTATTTCTTCCTAAGGGGAGGAATGTTGTTTGATGATCATGGACCATATTCTCCATCTATTTTTGAGCATCTACCTTTGGATCTCTTTGGGGGGGCTACCTAGTCCTTCTCTTCTTCTCTCTCTATTATACGGTGTGTTATCTCTTTATTTGTGGGGTGGGGCGTCTTCTTCCTTGGGGGGAATTTGATATGTACATGGGTACCTAACATGGCCTCATTTTTTGGGACCCATCATCTTTTCCATCCTCCTAATTTGTGTTTAAGGGGGGGTGTTAGTGTAGCTATTTGGGTGTTGCCACAATAGTGGTTTACACTTTCTGGGAGATCCTAATTTTTGCTAAAATCACATATTTTTAGAAAATATAATAATTTAAGCCTTGAAAAGGTCCATTTAAAGAATTCCAATTGAAGAGGGTTTGATCAAACCACCTTAGACCAAGCCCCCTTGGATAGAGCGCCACTAGTTTTAAACCATACCTATAATAGAGTCTCCTTTACACCTATCAAAATGTCAAGATAAAAAACCACTTTTGATTTACCTTTTTGGGGATCAAAAGAATTAATTTAAAATTTATTTTTTTGTATGTATTCCTTACTATAAGCTTCCAAAAAGTATAATTTTAATTAAATATAATTTGCTTATTATTTTTATTTTGTATTTCTTGTGAATGTAGGTTTTTCACCAAACATCAAGCTCTCTATTCTGCACATGTGGAAAAATAGCAGATTATCAAAAAAAATTGAAAAATATGAGTGCACTAGATATTGAAGTCCTTGTTCAAACAAAAGAAATAAAATTGAATTTTGATACATACCTAAAAATTTATGCATTATACGATCGCACTATGTCTGAATTATAATTGGTTTGACTTTGAAACTTGATTAAAGAAAAAATATTCAATAAAAAACTATCTAACCAAGTGGAAGCACTAGATATCAGAGTTACAAATCTAAATTAGAAAGAATTAGAATTTTATCCTTCATGGAAAAAAATATATGCGTTATACAGTGAGCGCCACTTTTTAAAAATGTTGTTTTCTAAAGATTTAACTAGTTTTCGAGGGAGATGGAAAAAGAAGTGCAATCTGATTCCAAAAATTTTGAAAAAAATATATTTAGAATCTACAGAAAAATTTCATGAAACTAGATAGTTTGCATCATATTCAAATTCCTCAAGGTTTAGCCGCTATAAGTGCTCGAAAGTGAAGATTTAGTTTAAAAAATTATTTCAGTGTCCAGTTTGGCCAAAAAATATAAACCACTATTGTGGGATCGCCCATTTTTATTTTCCTAGTTGGTTAATTTGTTTTCCCTTAGTCCTAGGTTTATCCTACACTTAATTAAGCTTGTTTAGGATAATAAAGTGAGTTTGTTATTATGAGATAAGTAATGTGGTGTCCCCTTCCTTAAAGGGTGGAACACTTTCCACTTTTGGTGGTTCATCTCTACTTTTTGTGGTTGATTCTTATTGGTTGGATTTTCCACCTACCTCCTCTCCTAAGTTCTATATAAACTCACTACCTAGCTTGTATTTGTATCTATTCATGCATCTTCTTGCAATATTTTACGTTGTATTTTTTCAGCTTGGAAGCTCTTAATGCAATACTATCACATCGACATTGCATAATCTCTCAGAGTCCTAGTTTGAGTTCTTATGTTTTTTCTAGTTTATGTAACTTTGATGTTCTCTTAAAAAATTCCTTGGGTTATTCAGTATATTTCAAATTTCTAACACTTTTCACCTAGACATGGACGTGTGTTCATGATAGACCTATGAGAAGATTTCTCTTAGATGATTCATGGTGACCTAGATATCTTGGAGGAGCATTCATGTTCCCAACTCTTGGTCTACTCGGTAGTTCATCACTTGAGAGGCATAGCCCTTGGTCCTCTCATGTGTTATGCTTATCTTTCATATATATGGATCTTAAGCTACAATCAAATGGTTCTAGAGGATTCATTATGAGATATGTTCAATGTATGGTTATCTCCTTGAGCATATGATTTGACGTTGTGACATCATTTATGAGGAGTTTAGGAGATTCTAGTGGGTTGATTTCCTGATATGGGAAATGAATATAGTTTGGCCTTCTCTTGAGAAGCTTAAATCTATATGATTACATGATGCATATTCCATGTTTGATCTTGGAGATTGAATAGGATGTGTGTTGTTGAGGCTTTTCTTTTTGGTTTATGGATGAGATCATACTTGACATAGTTGAGTATTTAGAGGCATATGCAAAATGAAATCCTACATGTGTATGATGTGTAGGGTTTCTCTCTTTTATCTTGGTATTCTTTTTGGATGTTTGGATTCACGTGATTTTGGAATTGAGATCATGTGTGGAGCTATGATGATTACTAGTTTGTGGTCATGTTTTGTTACTTGGTTTTTTATGATGACATGGAGGTTCCTTTATCTCTATTCTTTGTTGGATTTGGAGAACATGGGAGTGTTGGAGACTTGTGGTGAGAGATGTACACTTAAAGCGGATTTCTTGATTGAAGGTCATGCATTTCATTATAGATCGTTCTTGATACTACATGGATACATCATCTATGTGGTTTTATTGGTAGACTTGGTGTGCCTTGATGCCTTTATAGACTATGCATTACCCTTGTAATGGGATTTCCTAGACGTGTCTGTCTTCATTGACTATTTCGGCACATGAAGCTTGTGATTATGATTGATGGCTTGGATATGAGGAGATTTTCACCTAGACATGGACATGATTTCATGATAGACTTTTGAGGATATTTCTCTTAGATGAGTCATGATAACTTGGATATCTTTGAGGAGCATTCTCGTTCCCCACTCTTATTCTACTCAGTTGTTTGTCACTTGAGAGGCATAGCCCTTGGTCCTCTCAGGTGTTACGCTTATCTTTCATAGATATTCATCTTGAGATATGGTCAGATGGTTTTTTAGGATTCATAATGAGAGATTTGTAGTATGGTTATCTCCTTATGCATATGAGTTGACATTGTGATATCATTTACGAGGAGTTTATGAGATGGTAGTGGGCTAATTTCTTGATATGGAAAATCAATCTAGTTTGGTATTCTCTTTAGAATATTACATCCATATGATTACATGATTCATATGTCCTTGTAGCATATATTTTTTGCATCCAAGTTCTTTCTAGCACTCTTAGGGTTTTTCACCTAGAAGGAGAAAGACGGGCCAAAATGCAATGTTACACTCAAAATTAATGCAATATGGGTGGAATATGGATGTAATATACCTAGATGAAATTTTTGAATGTAAGAAACTAATAATATTAATTGATTAATGAATGGAAACTAAGGAAATGAAGAATGTTTGAAAACACATTGTGTAATGTAAAAACACTTAGAAATGAATGCAAATTGCAACAGAACTTGACGAAACTAAAAGTGTGCACCTAGAATATGGATAGAGACTAGAAATGACTTATAGAATTCTACTGATGCTGAATTTTAGGCCTGGTGGAACTCATTCACCATTCTAGGTGAATCAGTCCCAGTTCTGCAAAATTGTTTTGGAGCCCGTTTCAGACAAAAGGGTATCTAAAAATGCAAAAAACCAAAAAATGACCTAGAAGTGGGACTCATTCGCCACCCATGGTGAATGAGTCCACTTTTGAATTTATGAATATTCAAAGGTGGAATCCAGAGCTCTCGGTCTACACTTTGGTTCTCTACAGGTGTCAGCTTCTGAAACTCTAATTTTTGAACCTAAAAGTGAGTTTTTGTTGATATTTTGACTTGAACAATGAAGGGAAGACTTTAACAACCTTACAACTTGATATTCAAAAATTTCCAAGCCTCTAAGATTCCTAAATCTACAAACACACGAGACAAGAGAGAGAAATGTTGAATGTTAGGGCATGACGCCTTGGTCAAACCACTTTTAGGTAATTAAACCAAAATAGAGAAATAATGTAATGAAACATGCAATAATGGATTTTATCACCTTTCCATGATGATTGATCTTGAATGTCTACAGAAAAACATGAAGAATCTTCCCTTCAATGTCTGAAAATTGATATCTTGGTGACTTGAAATGATGAAATCCTAGGTTGCTTGACTTGAGATGGAAGAATGATGGATGGATAATGAAGAATGAATGTGATTTAGGGTTTAGAGAGATGATTTTATATGAAATTCACCTTATTATCACAAAAATTGGATCCCTAAGGCTGACATGTGAAAATAACAAACTTAAATTTCAATTTTTCCTGCTCAATCATCAAAATTGGGCCAAATAGGACTCATTCGCCACACATGGAAAATGGGTCCCATTTGGATGGGACTGATTCACCATGAATGGTGAATGGGTCCTACAGGGGCTATTTTGATAGCTAACATGCTAGGAGATAAGGAAACAAGGTTTAAATTGCAACTTTGTCAAGTATTTGATCAATTTAAGCTTCAAGATGCACAATATGGGGTAATATGGGCCTATTAGTAATTATGTAAAGTTCAATTAGGTATTGAGACATAGAATTCAATGTGAAAGTGTGATTAAATACACTTTACAACACTAAAATTAGGTCCACTCAACCTAGGAAGGCACAAGAACCAATGTGATTGTGCAAGACACATTACAACACTAGTTTAACATTAAGTTTAATTCACAAGCCTTCTAAATTGATGTGAAGATGTATTTAAATATATTTTATAATGTTGAGTTAGCGAGAAATGGGTCCATTAAGTCTAGAAAAGCATGAAAGTCTTTTACAACACTTTACACCACTCTATAACACCTTTACAAGACATCGTTAAATGCATTTTATTCAGTTTGCAAGGGTCCAAGACCTAGTGTGGATGTGAAAAAAACTTCACAACACCAAATCAAGGCCTCATTCAGTCCAATTTATCATCAATTATTCCCCAAATCAAGCAAGTTTCCTTTTTTCTATGATGTTCAATATGCAGGTTCACCAAAATGAACCACATTGAAAAGGTTGTGGTTCTAATGAGCAAGGTATCTCCAACCCTATCAATCCTATCACACAAAAAACAACTCATGGTCTTGGTTATTATCCTATGATAAAAATTTCCAAGCCTTCCCTCAACCTCAACACTCTCACACAACATTCTTCTAACCCAACCTTAACTGTAAAGCATCTTGACCTGATAGACACTAGTGGTCTTGAACATCATCCTTTACCAAACATGAAACAAACAACTACACCTTTGCTTAATGTCAATTTCATCTCACAAGATACCAATGATTTGCATCTGATACCTTTTCCCTTCTCCTGTAAGAGTGAGAAGAAAATCTCGCAATCTAAAGGATCTTGCATAAGTATGACAACTAATACTAAGCAATATGTATCTTTTTCATCAACCACAAGACCACCTTCTACCATTGATCAAGAGGGTATCTTGTCAAGACTCCTCCAAGATCACTTGATCACTCTTCCTCCCAGAACTCATAAGAAATGGTATTACAAGAATTCATTTTGCACCTATCATAGATTTCATGGTCATTCCACTAATCAATGTAAATCTTTGAGTCATAAAATCCTACATTTTTAGGAGTTTGATATGCTTTCCTCTGTGAGGGCACCTAATTCCTCTAATTGATACCAATTTTCACTCTCGCTTGCATTTCATCAATCGTTTTGGCTCACCTTTTTCCTACACTCAGTGGGGGCAAGGGGTTTAGTAGCCTTGTCCTCGTATGTCACTTGTGGTCACCTCCTTTGGCTAGTTGTTAACCTTTCATGAATACATAAGAGCAAGCTTGGGATGTGGACGACATGCCTTAAGTTGGCTTGCATATGACATACTTCTCTTTTTCATGACGTAGCTTCTCAAAAACTTATGACTTGGCATAGGGCTTTCTAAGTAAGCTCTCATGTCCTCTTCTTCTACTTTAAAGCAATTGCTCACAGTACTGGTGTTCACAACCACTTTAAAGTGGGGGGCATACATCACCACTCGCATTTCATTGTGTGATTTTATTTTTCTTGTGATTTCCTCTCTTGGAAGCATTAGGTACAATGTTTCCCAGGATGAGACCTTGCACTTTTCCTCTCTTGGAAATAAGATGAGATCATTTGCACTTTTCCTCTCTTGGAAATATTAGGAATCATGTTCCCTAAGATGAGACCTTGCATAAACAAAGCAAAATCCCTTTGAACAATCCTTACACTATTTTGCATTAACAATGTCAATGAGTGTCAAGCATAAAAAGTTTTGCTTACCTCATAGAGCTCGAAGATCATTTTTGTGGCACCTTATTAAAGTTATCAGGAGGTATAACTTTGATATGGTTGAGTGGGAAGCCCATTCAGCGGCATGGCTTTCCCCATAGCCACCTATGTGTTTGTGAGTGCATACCAACTAGTGTATGTTTCTCACCTTTTAGGTTTTCTCACCCAACAGATAGCCATGAGTTTTGTCGCCCCAAAGTGAGTACACATTTCTTTTTCTGAACAAACAGCCTAGATCTGATCCACAACTAGTTGGAAAAATGATCGAAGCTTGATTCACCTCACTTTCATTTCTCTTTCTCCTAGTTCTTGCCATTGCATGATTTTGTATCTTGATGGTTTGACTTAGGATCTTTGATACTGGGGGCTTTGCCACCTCCTTTTATCTTTGTCATTCTTTTTCATCTACATCTGTACACTCGGATCTCTCTTGAATGTCTACTTTAGTGTGAGTTTGAAGCAAGTTCACCCTCTCACTAAAGTGGGGGCTAAATGTACCACAGAAAAAAGGCAACTTGCTTGATTTGGGGAATAATTGATGATAAATTAGACTTAATAAGGCCTTGATTTGGTGTTGTGAGGTTTTTTTCACATCCACACTAGGTCTTGGACCCTTGCAAACTAAATAAAATGCATTTAACGATGTCTTGTACAGGTGTTGTAAAGTGTTGTAAAAAACTTTCACGCTTTTCCAGACTTAATGGACCTATTTCTCCCTAATTCAACATTATAAAATGTATTTAAATACATCTTCACATCAATTTAGAAGGCTTTTGAATTGAACTTAATGTTAACTAGTGTTGTAATGTGTTGCACATTCACATTGGTTCTTGTTCCTTCCTAGGCTGAGTGGACCTCATTTTAGTGTTGTAAAGTGTATTTAATCACACTTTCACATTGAATTTTTTGTCCCAAGCCTTAATTGACATTTACATCATCACTAATAGGCCCATATTACCCCATATTTTGTATCCTAAGACTTAAATTGATCAAATACCTGACAAAGTCACAATTTAAACCTGATTTCCTTATCTCCTGGCATCGTAGTTGTCAAAATGGCCCCTGTCGAACACATTTTCCATCCATGGTGAATCAGTCCCATCCTGGTGGGACCCATTCACCATGGGTGGCGAATGAGTCCCATTTGGCCCAATTTTAACCTTTCAGTAGGAAAAATTGAAATTTAAGTTTGTTATTTTCACATGTCGGCCTTAGGGATTCAATTTTTGGGCTAATAAGGTGAATTTCCTATAAAATCATCTCTCTAAACTCTAAATAACATTCATTCTTCATTATACATCCATCATTCTTCCATCTCAAGTCAAGCAACCTAGGGTTTCATCATTTCAAGTCACCAAGATATCAATTTTCAGACATTCAAGGGTAGATTCTTCATGTTTTGTTGCAGAAATTCAAGATCAATCATCATAGCAAGGTAATAAACTCCATTATTTCATGTTTCATTACATTCTTTCTCTATTTTGGTTTAATTACCTAAAAGGGGTTTGACCAAGGCAAACCCCCATGCCCTAACATTCAACATTTCTCTCTCTTGTCTTCTGTGTTTGTAGATTTAGGCATCTTAGAGGCTTGGAAATCATTGAATATCAAGTTGCAAGGTTTTTCAAGTCTTCCCTTCATTGATCAAGTCAAAATATCAACAAAAACTCACTATCAAGTTTGGAAATTAGAGTTTCAAAAGCAGACACCTGTAGAGAACCAAAGTGCAAACTGAGAGCTCTGGATTCCACCTTTGAATATTTAGAAATTTAAAAGTGGACTCATTCACCATGGATGGCGAATTAGTCCCACTTCCAGGTGATTTTTTGGTTTTTTCCATTTTTAGATACCCTTAAATGTCTGAAACAGGTTCTGGAATAGTTTTGCAGAACTGGGACTAGTTCGCCCATAATGGAAAATGAGTCCCACCAGGCCTAAAATTTAGCATCACCAACATTATAGAAGTCATTTTCAGTCTCCATCCATATTCCAAGTGCACACTTTCAATTTCATCAAGTTTTTTTGAAATTTGCATTCATTTCTAGGTGTTTTTTCATTACATAATGTGTTTTCAAACATTCTTCGTTTCCTTAGTTTCCACTCCTTAATCAATTATTCTTATTATTTTATTGCATTAAAAAATTTCATCTAGTTATAGTTCATCCATATTCCACCCATATTGCATTAATTTTGAGTGTAACATTACATTTTGGCCTATCTTTCTCCTTCTAGGTGAAAAACCCTAAGAGTGCTAGAAAGACCTTGGATGCCAAAAATCTATGCTACAGTCTTATTTGATCTTGTAGATTGAATAGGATGGATTTTGTTGAAGATTTTCTTTTGGGGTTGTGGAGGATATCATACTTGACATAGTTGAGCATTTAGAGGTGTATGAAAAAGGATATCCTACATGTGTATGATGTGTAGATTTTCTCTCTTTGTTCTTGGTCTTCTTCATGGATGTTCAGATTCATGTGATGTTGGAATTGAGATCATGTGTGGAGTTATGGTGATCATGATTTTTTTGTCATGTGTTATCACTTGGTTTTTGGTGATGACATGTTTCAGTTCCTTTATCTCTATCCTTTTTTGGATGTTGAGAACATGGGAGAGTGTTGGAGACTTGTAGTGAGAGATGTACTTGTAACATATTTCTTGTTTACAGGTTATGTATGTCATTGTGGATGGTTCTTGATACTTCATTGATACATCCTTTATGTGGTGCTATTGGTATAAATAGTGTGTCTTGATGTCTTTTTAGACTAGACATTACCCATGTAGTGGGAGTTCCTATATGTGTCTATCTTTGTTAACTATTTTGGCACAAGGAGCTTGTGATTGTGGTTGATGGGTTGGATATGTTATTGGCATGAGTTTTTTATGTTGTGGATACCTTTTGAGGTATGGTAGATTGGATAGATTAGCATTTATTGTGGGTGTTATTTTTGGTCTTATGGGTTCATCATTTAGATGAGGGCAATCTATTTTTGGTTGTTGTTCTAGTTGATGGTTTATCTTGTTCTCTAGAGGATTCTTTGGCTTTGAAATTGTGTTCTAGCTACAAGCTTGGAGTTGGTTTATCTTCCATTTAGCTTGTGATCATAGTAGAGTTGTGGAAGTACCATGTAGCCTTTGCTATCAGTTGGATTTGATGCTTTTGTTCTTTAGACCGGTGCATAAACACTATGGCTTATTCCTTTCATTTGGATGATGACAGGAATTATTTCCTGAGATGGTGGACATCTTAGATGTTGTTGTAGGTTTCTTGATTGGAGAACAAGAGCATTGTTATAGATTCATGTGATTGTATGTATGGTTGTGATGATGTGTTTTTATCGATTAAATCTTAGTAATTAAATCATTTTGATTCCTAAACTCTTCGCAGGTATTTGACAAGTGGGAGATTATTGGGATTAAGGTGTCTCAACCTATTCATTCCTAACAATATTTTTGGGATGATATATCCTAAGTTTCCAACTATAATAGTTGTCATAGCACTTTGTGGGACCCATTAGGGAGTGTTATATCCTACATGCAAGGTGTGAAGCTCAATGGAGTGCAACTTGTCACCTAGGCACTTACTGGAAGCATTGTTACTTGTGCCTACTTCATGGAGGTGTTCCATAGTGACACTTGTCACTTGGGCGCTCATTTGGAGAGAGGAGTTTGTAAAAACTTCTTTGAGTTGCACGGTGGTGACATGTGTCAAGGCATTGTTGAGTTAACTATGGCATGTAACTATTATTGTGGAATTTGGTACCCACTTTGATAAGTCAATATTAGGTGATCCCACAATACTAGTTTACAATTTTTGGCCAAACTAGACACTGAACTGATTTTTTCTAGCTAAATTTTCACTTTTAGACACCTATAGCAGCTAAACCGTGAGGAATTTGAAGATGATGCAAACTAGTGATTTATGACATTTTTTCTATAGATTCTAAATATATATTTTTCAAAAAAAATGGAATTAGATTGCACTTCTTTTTCCATCTCCTTCAAAAACTAGTTTTTTTAGTAAACACCATTTTTAAGGAGTGACGATCACCGTATAACACATAACTTTTTCTCCATGAAGGATAATTTTATTTTTTTTTAATTTAGATTTTTAACTATGATATCTAGTGCTTCCAATTGGTTTCATAGTGTTTTATTTAATATTTTTTCCTTAATCAAGTTTGGAAGTAAAACCAATTACAATTCAGACATATGGACCATATAACACACATAACTTTTTTTGTATGTATCAAAATTCATTTTTTTTGTTGGATCAAGGACTTCAATATCTATTCCACTCATATTTTTCAAAAAAAAAAATTGATAATCTTCTATTTTTCCACATGTGTAGAATAGAGAGTTTGATTTTCAGTGAAAACCCTACATTCATAAGAAATAAAAAATAAATATAATAATCAAATTAAATTTAACTAAAATTATAATTTTTTGGAAGCTTATAATAAAGACTAAATACTTACAAAAATAAATTTTAAATGAATTCATTTGATCCCCAAAAAGGTAAATCAAAAGTTATTTTTTATCAGTATTTTGATAGGTGTAAAAGAGACTCTATTATAGGTATGGTTTAAAACTAGTGGGGTTCTATCCAAGGGGCCTAGGTATAAGGTGGTTTGGTCAAACCCTCTTCAATTGGAATCCTTTAAATGGAACTTTTCAAGGCTTAAATCATAATATTTTCTAAAAATATGTGATTTCAGCAAAAATTAGGATCTCCCAGAAAGTGTAAACCACTATTGTGGCAACACCCTATTGGAAGTTTCTATTTGCAAGGGGAGTTGTGCATGGATGTAGTTTCTATTCCTAGTTTATTCAAAATTACAATGTGGATGCCCAAATTTTTGACAGGTTCTTTTTTGCATGTGCAAGTTGCATGTTGTTGCATGTAGTTCCTTTATTGTTGCATGCAGTGCCTTTCTTGTTGCATATTCATGTGTGGGTGTGGGTTTAAGAAAACTTCTATCCTAGGAATTATATACTCTATAAATATAGGTTTTTTGATAGAGGAGTCATGTGGGGAGAGTTATTCACAAGGGTTATGCTACTGAAATTCTGCCAGAGGTGAAACAAGATGTAAATCTCCTGAAATGGCCTTGAGTGTGAAGAATGTATTGTAACTACTTTTTTTATTGAATAATATGCTAGCTTTGTGGTTTTGGAGTGTGGGGTTTTTTACATGAAAGGGTTTTCCCCACGTAAATTTGTGTTCTTTCTCTTCTGTCTTATTCTTCATGTTTGTTTCTCTATGTTTTTTATGCTATTAAAACTACTTGATCTGTTAAGTTTTTCTCCTTGATCTGGAAAAATCTTCTCCTTGATCTGAAAAGATCAAAAAAATAATTGTGACCTCTTTCATTTAATAATTAACAGTGGGAAAATAACTATGTCAGTTTCTGCTTTAAGGTATAGTAGTATATGCTTTTGAGGTTCTTAAATAGAAATGAATGTTATCGATGGCACATATTGATCCTAAATGCCATTATGGGATTCATGCATTTTCCCAACACTCTTATTTACTTTGATTAAATACATTCTTAAAATTTGTCACAATTGAAAAATGATCAAATCTTGACACTCTTATTTACTTCTCCCACAAGGGTTGAAGTATATATTCCATCTAACCACACTCTTTCATAATAATTATGATCTCTCATCATTTATGGAACTTTTGATAACTTTTACTTGATGATTTTACCTTAAATATTCATGTAATTCACATGGATAATATTTTTATGATGTAACTTCCTCTATAATTGACAAGGCATGGTTTTTGAATACTCCATTTCTAGTGATAACTATTTACCATCATCCACTATTTCTTCCTATCATGTTTTATCCATTGAGGGACAATTAAATTCTTATGACATCCTTTCTCTAGATGAAGCCTCACATCATAGTGTTTCATTTGATAGTGACCATCTTCCTCTAACTACTCATGTAGGTGTAATGGGTTGTATTCCCATATCTATCATTATTTTATTCATGATAATAATGTTAATATTCATGGTGAAGCTATGATTTATATATTTATCTATAGTGTAAATCCATTTTTCCATCTCAAATCATTTTTGTATTCATAAAATGTGTCCATATAGATGATTTATTATTTATACTATAGAAGGATTTAAAATTAATTTAGTTGGTAAATAATTTGAATTATTCTTACCAATCAAGTGCATTATTGATCTTTTCATGCTTAACTAAATTATTTCATGAAATTATTTACTATGTTCACTAGAATTTTTTTTCTTAATGATGTTATTTATTTGAATCTTATAGTGGCCTTTCCCAAAAGGATCTAATGGATAATTATGTTACTTCTCATGAATTATCTTTCCAAATATTCTTAAGAGACCCATTATAGTGTTAAACTATTGGATCCAACCTATTACACCCTTTTGTGTGTGATCCTAGTGGTATTTCTATAAGATAGAAAATTGTTGTCACTAGGGTTTAGGACATGGGACAACAATCTTCTATGCTTCACATTCAAGGAAACCCTAGAGATCTCAATCCAATGAAGAAAGAAGAAAGAGATTTGACAATAGGGTTGTCCTAAGGTTTGATTATAAACTAATGAGGGGTTCACCACAAAGCTAGGGCTTGGAAAGATTAATGAAATGCAAGATCTAATGTTTAAACCTAGTAATGCATGAAACTTGAATGAGGACTAGAAATTCTAAAAACATTGATTTTGATGCTGATTGGGACTCATATGCCAGTCTGGGTGATTTAGTCCTAGACTAGGTTTTCTGCACCAAAACTAGAATCTAAAAATGTTGATTTTGAATCTCCAAAAACACTAAAAATTGGTTGTACTAGGACTCATATGCCCAAGGTGGCATATTAGTCCTAACTTGTGCTTTTTTTGAAGGTTAAGGTTTGGTTCTTCTCTGCAATATTTTCTCTCTGTCACACTTCTTTTTTGGACCTGAAACCCTGATTTCGGACCTATAGAAGACTTTCTATGAAGATGACAACCTTGTGACAACTTGACAACTTCTCTCAACCTTGAAACCTAATCTCCAAAGATCCTTTATCCTCCAAGACACCTAGATCTGCGATCACACATGTAAAGAGGAGAAAAACTAGATGATTGTTAGTGAATAGGAGTTTTCCTTGGTCAAACCCCTTTTAGGTAATTAAACCAAATGATGAGATAATGAAATAAAGACATAAAACATGAAACATGGATAATGACACCTTAAATGGTGTCTTGTAAATGATATCTTGTAAATCTATAATTTAACATGAAATGGCCATGAAGGATGTAGATCTAGATCTTGAGATAAGTGTAGAATAATGCTTGACCTTGGATCTTGAATGCAACATCACAACACTAGCTCAATAACATCCTTGATACTTGATATCCTTTACATGATGATGGATCTTGAATTGTTGCAACAAATGATGAAGAATCTACCCTTGAATGCCTCAGAAATGATCTTGAATGCTCTCTTGATGATCTTGTAAAGTATTGGAATGCTTAACTCTTGAGTGCTTGACTTGATATCATGAATGCTTAATGAAATAATGATTTGAGACCTTGTTTATATAGAAAATCCATCTAATATCCTATTTATTATATCCCATAGGTCGACATTCATGAATTTGAACTTAAAACCTAGATTTATCGCTCAAAACCCTAAAAAGGGGTCAAATGGGACTCATACACCACACCTAGGGTATGGGTTCCACTTGGGTGGGAATCATACACCCAGGGTGGTGTATGGATCCCACGGGGCCTTTTTAGGTGGAAAAAGTGTTGAGGTGTTAAGAAATTAAGTTTATTTGATGTCTATGTCAGGATTTTAGTTAAAATATGCCTCAAGATGCACAATATAGGGTCTTAGGGTCCTATTAATGATGATATTAAGGCCATAAATGCAAGAGGGCCCAAAATTCAATGTGAAAGTGTAAATAAATATACTAAGTTACAACATTAAATTAAAGCAAAATTAGGTCAATTACCTTAAAGGGCCCTAAATCCAATGTGAATGTGTACAACACATTACAACACTAGATTAAGGCAACATTAGGTCCAAGGGCCCTAAATTTAATGTGAAGGTGTAAATGAATACACTTTACAACATTAAATAAAGGCAAAGTTAGGTTTATTAAGCTTAGAAGGTCCCTAAATCTAATGTGAATGTGTACAACACATTACAACACTAGATCAAGGTGACATTAGGCTCATTTAACATTAATTATTCCCAAATTAGATGAGGAATTATACCATTTTCAAGAGTGTACAATTTTTCGTTGTTACATTTAGCCCCCACTTTAAAGAGAGGATGAACTTGCTTCAAACTCACACTAAAGTAGACATTCAAGAGGGTCCAATTGTACCAATGTGGATGGTCTAGGATAACAAAGATTGAGGAGATG